>JAOWBC010000002.1:10647685-10657990 GCA_028566105.1 Hypoplectrus providencianus
ATATAAAATGGTCTTTCCTCAGCCCTGACTCTTCCTCAGCGGCCTTACCTGGTAGTCAAAGTGTGTTTCGGCTCCTCCCTCTGGCCCCAGTCCAACCTTCCCATTGGCCACCTGCTGAGCGTGATGCCTCACACAGGCAACAGCCATGGCCAGAACCAGCAGGCCTCCTACGACTGCCATGTAGGCAAGGGTGATGACAGTCCTGCTGGAGCCCTGGGATACTCGGCTGACATGAGGCAGACCCCGAGCATCCGTCCTCTAGGAAAGAGCAGACGCCACAAAGAGCAGCACTGAGTAACACAAAGAAAACATATTATTCAAGCGCTATTTCCATTTGTTGACACGTCGCTACCCAAAGGAATCAGCCCGCACCGCTGGTATTCAAAGGTCACTCACTTCATCTTAACAACACATCTGTTTCTCTGTAAAAGTACATGACAGCGAGGTGTGCTCACAGGGAGGTTGATTTTCAGTTTTAAAGACAGAGGATTAGGAAGTCAAGGTAGGATGAGCCACAAAGCTTTTAAAAAGAGAGCAGAGGCTCACGGAGATCAGTGAACCATAGTACAGGTCACGTCATGCTGGAAGTTTTAGATTGAGATACTAATACCTTCACCTTCTTCCATTTAAGCTGCAGCAGAGGTCAGTACAGTGTTCGTGCTCAAAAAGACATTTTTATTACTAAAACTTTTCTACACCCGCCAGTTTATTGATATTTTTGAAATTTCAACAAGCTTTTATTTTTTTATTTTTTTACCACCTTGCCATGTTGGTGTCATTTTCATTTAAACCCTAACCTGGTAGTTATTTTTTATCACTCTGACTTACTGGATCAAGGTTTTATACCCCAGAAAACCTAAAATCTGATGATCTAACTATTTACTTTCAAAACACAATCATCCCATTTAAGATTTTTTTTAAAACACTGGGTACAAATATAACATAAAAAGGTAGAATGAGGATAACATCTTGCTGTATTTTTTTTATACTGAATATGAGCATTAAACAATAACTGGTATATAGTTTCATGACAGTAGTTGGCAGGGCTCAACGTTGCCTAATTTTTGCACCCTGACATCATGAAGATTGTGATTTAATGTTGCCAAATCCAGGTTAAAATACAATTTGAGGTGTAGATGTAAATTACCTTTTTTTTTTAAACATTCCTGCCATATCACTTAAAACATCAAAATGCGTAAATAAAGTCAGCGAACCAGAGATTAATTAACTTCTGCAGATTAATGGGATTTTGATCTGTTGTAAAGGAGAGCAGCAGAATTTCTGAATAAATGAGGCAGAACGAATTGACAAAGCTGTTCCATTAATGTATTGGCAGGACAAGTATGTTATTATCTGCAGCCCTGAACTCAATCAGTGTCTGTGTGTGTGTGTGTGTGTGTGTGTGTGCTATCCACGCACTCAGTCTAATTTCATTTTTGATCCATTATACACAAAGTTTATGATTCAAGCAGGGATTCAGAGCGGGGGGTCGGGCTCTTTGTGCGAACAGCAAATAATGAGGTTAATGACACCTGCCACTGTTGCCATAGCACCTGGGATCTGGGAGCCACAGCGGGGGTTGGGGGTTGAGGAGATGAAGCACCATGGCAACAAGTGAAATGGTGGCTGTTATGAGGCGTTCGCTGTCTGATTTGTTCTGGCCGCTTGCCCTCCAGGTGGCACAGACTAACAGGGGTTTACACACACAGACAAACACCCACACACGATATTACAGCAGACAGAGTGTAGTAGGAGGGAAAACAAGTTCTATCGCTGAGATGGATGTACTGCCTTTATCTGAGCTGTACAGAACAGAAAACAGTTCAGCACTCATGAAGTTGTTTTTCCTACTACATTTTTCTCCATCAGCACCTTTTTTTAATGGTATTTGACTATCATGCAACTAACAATTTTGTCAATACTTTTCATTCTGCCTGTACATGCCACTATCATGACATTTCTGTAGGATTTCTTTCAGCACAACCTCACCTGTATGACAAGATAGAAAATATAAAATCTGATCTGACAATCATGCTCAAGTATGAATTCAAATGTTGCAAATGTGTACACATTACAAATGTACCATATCAGAGGATATTTTTTAAATAAGTTTTTAAGTTAAAAAGATTCAACCTTGTGGCAAAACCAAATAAATCCTCTATGGAGCTCACAGTGGATGCTCATGGTGTACTGGAGTGCATTATATTGGCATGTATGTCTTTGTTTCTGATACAGAATTAAAACCTTCTATAAGTACAAAAGACACCCACAAATCGTGAGGTAATGAGCTGGTGGTCCGTCTAATGTGACAATAGAAAGCCTTATCATCTGTCGAGCCAGGGGCCATAAATGAATAAACGTAAGGAATACAGGGCGGTGATTATATCTGTGTTGCCTTGGCAACTGCTCCATATGTTACCGATACAATGGAAATCTTCCTGTGAGGCTGAGCCAGTTTGTGTATATGTGAGTATTAAGTACCTCTCCCACACCGGTCTGTATGATCTTCATGCCTGTCTCAGACTCCAGGAAGTTCTTTTCAGAAACTGTTGGGGTGAGAAAAAAAAACATTTTATTGAGCATGTGAGAAAAATGCCAGCTTGGTGAAATGGTATACAAGGAAAGAGCGACAGTACACTGCACCCACATACTTTTCACTTCATGCTCGCGTGTGTGTGTGTGTGTAGGTAGGTGTTAGTGTGTCTGTGTGTTTTTGAGACTCACCAGCTTTAGCAGCCACCTCTGCAGCCGTCACGTTGTGTTCATTCTGGCGCATACGGAAGGTCAGCGCAGGGCCCACCACACTGGAGACACACACAGGGACATGAGCCGCAAAACTGTGAAGCTATTCTTATTCTTTAGAGTAAAATAGTAAAAATAACAACTCCCAACACACATAACAGCAGTGGTGGTACCTGATGTTAATAAAGCTGCTGGTGGTCAGGTGTATCTTACTAGCCAGGAGCTCCAACAGCTTCACTCCATCATACAAATCCAAAGGACTATGGATGAAAAACATCAATATCTTCCTTGTTAACATCTTTTTTTTTCTCACTTTCATATAACCGATCAATACAGTTTATCTCCATAAACAGAGCTGAATTTGAGTGCTTACCTCTGGTTGGTGACAATGTACCCATACTCCTCCTTGGCTCCTGTCCCTCCCTCAGCCAGAGGCAGCCCCTGCTCCTTCAGGTCCTGCCCTGCTTCAGCCGGAGCGGCCTGCGGAGGCTTGGAGGCAGAGGGGTGAAGGCTAGCGCTCTCGGCTGGAGGTGCAGCTGGGACTGAGGCGGAGGACGGGGGAGCAGGGGCAGCAGAGGGACCAGAAACGGGGGCAGGCTTCTCAGACTTCTGGGACCCACTGCCTGTTTTTAACAGCTGCATCTAAAGAGGGAATGATATAAAACGTGTCAGTAATAAAAGTTTACCCTCGCTACATGGGAACACAAAAGACAATGGTTACTAAATTACTGTACCTCTTTAAGGGTGATCAGGTCTTTCTCAATTGGATCTGTGTTCAGAAAAAAAATGCCTTTAAACAACCTCTAAAATTTAAACAACATTTATCTATTTGGAATACTTAAAAGTATGCATTCTAAATGTATCTCTACTATTTTAAAACGCTCTTGCTTTGCTGGAACTAAATGGCTGATAGAGGGAAATCATAAGGTACAATACAGTTATTATACAATAGGCTGCAGATTTACAGTTAAGATACAGATACAGATGCTAAAGCTTCAAACTGTGATAGACATTTTGTGTTAATGAAGAGGAAAAAATCCATTATAACCTATCAGAATGTTGCAATTCTTATAGTTATAACAGAAATCTAGAAATCTGCATCTCTTATTGGCTCTGTTTTTGTTAAGCTTTAGAAAATCTAGCCCTTTATAGAAGACTTTGGCCCTTCACAGGTCATTTTTCCAGAGAGAGGGCGATCCTATTTGCTGTTTTACAAAAGCAGATGCACAAACGAAAAGATGACTATTACAGATTACAGTGTAAAGCATGTGATTTACTGTGCTAGTCTGGTAGGAGGGGCTGGGGAACAAGCTGCCTGTCCTCAGAATCATAAAAGAAGGGACAAAGGCACTCAGTGTTACTATTTAATAATTGATTTAAAATGACTGAAAGACTACCTGCTTTGTCCTGCGCCTGCTTCAGCTGCAGGATGAGGGCCAGCTTGTAGAGCTGCTCTTGACTGAGCTCTCGGGGGTCGACTCCGTACCTCTGTAAGACTGCTGACATCCTCTGGAGCAGGCCGTCTAACACACGGGAGCAAAGCTAGCATCATTCGCTTGTCCAGCAATGTGTAAATACTCTCACACATTATTCTGCTGAAGCACTTTTTGACATTAAGGCCCTTTTTCCCACCACTGTTTCCAGACAGAGTGCTGATATCCTGAGGAACTTTTTTATTCTGCAGAGTCTGTTGTCTTCCAGCAGTGCCAAGTCTCTCCTCTAGGGTGTAGTCTTCCACATAGTCCACTGGTATCTCCAGTTCCAGGTCTTCATAATAAGGCAGACCTGCTTATACCATTACAGGTTATGATGGAAAAGAATGGTTTAGATAAAATAATTCTGTTTAAGAAATTAGCAAAAAAAAGCCTCTTTTGCCTTTTTTTTTTAAAAACATTTTGTCTTTTTTTCTTGTCTGTTTTATTTTGGAAAGTATTAAATACCTGCAGGAGCCATGGAAGCGGCTCCTCTGTGGCGATAGGAAGGCTGTGCAGAGGCCAGGAAGAGAGACAAGACTTCCTGTACTAGCTGCCTCTCACGTTCTCGCTCTCTCTGATTGGCCTGTGACCTCGAAGAGGGGCGGGCATAACCGGCTCCTGCTCCCATGAGGGATCTCTCCACGTCATCTTGATATCTATGCTAGAAATAGGAAGAATGTGCTGATTTAGTATTGAGTGCATGAATATGTGACTATCATTTTTTTTATTCCTAATTTCTATGTGTCTTCTCTTCTTTAATGACACTGCAATTTTCTTAAAAACAGGGTTCCAATGTATTTACTCTTGCGGTTTCTTTTCTTGCGGTGTGTGTGTGTGTGTGTGTGTGTGTCTGTGTGTACCTGATGGTATGCATATGGGTCCATGGAGGCTGTCTGCATGCGTAGCGGTGACTGAGGAGGCTCCACAATCATGTAGTCTACATAGTTGCCACCAGGAGGTGCGGACCCTGACTTAGAACTGTGATGGTGGGGGATGTTCTGTTTGGACCTGGCAACCCAGGGAGAAAGAAAAAGAGGATTAGGATGGATACAGAGGGATGAAAGGAAGGAAGAGGTCCATAGGGATATACATGGTGACTCAGGGTGAAAGGAATGGATGATTCTGACTCTGTCCTTTGAATCATTTTGTGTTAAATATGAATATCACTGTAAGTGGAGAGAACTCACTGAGACGAATGAGAGGAGGAGGAGGAGGAGGAGGAGTTTGGCTTAGCGGGGCGGGTGGTGTGGGGAACTCTCTTCAGCTCCATTGATAAAATATATTGGGTGATGTCGTCTTGCCAGGAAAGACCTGCTCGCACACACAAACACAAACAGTGAGTTGTGTTGAACTACTCTTATTATACATGGATTTCGCCCTGAACATTATATTATTCTGTATTTCTTTGTGTTTACATGCATTATACATTATACCTGCCAATCATCAGCATATACGTATTTTTTGTGCATGCTGATGTTTTCTGTTGTTGTTCCAAGATTCATAATCAACTTAAATAGCCCACACAAGAGAGCCAAAAAAACAAGCTATTTATTCCCTTTTTTTGAGTTTTAATGTGTACATCTGACCTTGTAGCATGAGCTGTTTGAGGACTTCCTGCATCCTCTTCAGAACAGGAACTGACACCTGGTACTGGACCAGGTCCTGCTTAGAGCCACGGCACTGACCAAACAGCCCATCTGAAATCACACACACACACACACACACACATAAAACATTTTTAATTCTTATTTTGCCAGTAAAGTTCCTATTGGCCCATAAGCCAATCATAGGTGTAAAAAATATCAATGATGGCTGAATTCTAGTCAGCTGCTTCAGTTTCAGGGTCTTGGTATTGTTGCTGACTATTGATGCTGACTCATGTTTTTCTGGGAATAAAATAAAGCCATTGTTAATGGTAACAATAACTTGTTTTTACTACTATGAAAACTACCCGTTGAACAGTCTAGACAAGGCATTATTGAAGGTTTTAGTTTTTAATTGACAATTTTTTAAAAACTTCACACCTTTATTCCAGTGATGCCATCTTTTAGGTACAGTGCAGTGTTCGAATTAATACCCATAATTCCTCTGTAGCCCACACTGCAGTAGCCCACAGCAGTGAGTCACAGTTTTAAAGTGCGGCCCACACACTGATACTGCTTGTCACTTCTTTTGACAAGGTGCTGCCACTGTCAGCGTGTGTGCTTCGGAAAATATCCTTTGAAAAAGCTGCTAACCTGAAGGCAGCCCGCCAGCAACGGAAATCAGGACAGCATTTGCTCAGCATTGTTATCATATCTATGCACCAAATATGATCACAAATTTATGCATATTATCAACATCTGCACATGATGAAATGATTTAATTCTGTATGTTATGTCAATTTATTATGCACACACATAAGGTGAGGTATATCATTTAGTTGGTCCAATAACTCATGTTCCTGCTTTACATGGATTGTTGAACAGGCCTTTTGGGTACAGGTCTAAAGGGCGTACCTGGCCTTCACCTTAAAACTGAAAGACACAAGTACCAAATAGGAAAAAAAAAAAAGAAAACCACAACAAAGTAACATTAAATGAAGACAAAGAGACACAATCAGACGACAAAGATATGCAAGGCAGTTGCAAAGAGAAATCAGAGACTCACAGCAACTAAAAAAGTTGCAAAATAACCACAAAAGTTATGACTACAAAGAGTCATGAGACAAATAAATATAATAGAAATGACTACAAAGAGACACAAAAGTACGACATAGACACACCAAACAAATAAATATAGTAGAAATGACTACCATGAGACACAAAATAACCCCAAAGAGAACATAAAGAGAAGTTTTAAAAAAAACATAAACAGACAATAACTGAAAGAGGCCTATCGACTATAAAATCTGTGTGTTGCTCCTGTGTAGGAAAGGTGGTGGGGCTTATTGCATGTGTGTGCCCAGGGGCCAACTGTCTCTCAGAGCAAAGATTACGGAGGAGGGAAGCCACACCGTTTTTACTATGCATACTTTATTTAGACCTTTCATTATTGGTGCTGCATCAGTAAGGCCTTTCTTTTCCATTCTAAAATCTCTCTGTGAGTAAAAATGAAGGTTTTTCTGAGGACTGCGATGTGATGGGAAAGCAGAACAGACTACGTATTATGTGGCGCATTGATGAGTCACCACAGTCCTTCACTACACTGGCTAAACCTCACAGAACCCAACCTGCCACAGCCAAACAGTGGAGCACTGAACTGAACAGATTAGACAGGATTAACACGCTTGTATTGCCATAAAATCCTATATGGAACAGTTTAGGTTATGCTGTTCTATACATTGAGGAAAAAATAGACTGACACATTTTGAGTTTTTTTCTGTTTTGCCGAGTTTACTCATTCTGGGTGGGTGAGTATACAATCAGGCAAAATGTTGTGAAATATAAACACTAAATATAATCATAAAAAACAATTTGATCCTTGGTGTGATTTGAAATACAGATGCAAAGTTGTAAATCTTCCCTGGTTATGAAAACTATTATCAGATTACCAACACTTGAGGTTGGTCATGTGATGGACGATATTGTATCCTGGCAATGAACTGCACCGTAGAAAGAATGTAGTCGCTCCTATTCCTGGTGGTGAGCTGACTGATGACAGAGACCAGAAAGGAAGATGAATGGAGAGAAGAGAGCAAACTGCATGGATTGATTGGATTAGGACTATTTCTGGAGCTGGGGTTATTTCTGTGGATATCGCTTTTGTGCAGGCATTCTGTCGCATTCGGCTTTGGACAAGGGATATTTGTTACATGTGAACCCTTGGTTCAAACAACATGCTTTAAAAAGAAAGCTCTTTTTGTTGAATTAAGTGTGATGACAAGAATTGGCACAATGAAATTTAGTAGAGAAAGGACATCTAAGTGAATAAAACTGTATATTCACAATCAACTCATCCCACAAACTGGTATACAACATCTAAACAATATCAACCCTTTGATGACCTCATTCACTCATCTGAAACACCACTCTAAGTGTGCATAAGCTGCTTTGACCTCTTATAACAGAGACACAATACATTCCCTAATGGACTGCCTGCCCTGATATCCACTGAGTCAGCACCTCAGGAGGCAGCTGATGAACAAGGTCAGGCTGCTTCACCTGTGTGACCTCAGACTGGTTAACAGTATCAGATGTTTCAGGCCTACAGCAGCAACATACAGTGACAAGAAAGGGAACTTGTTGGAATTGCCTGGAACACATAAAGTGTTGTGTTTTTCATCAAACCCACTGTGTGCCAAATTTATGCAATATAAACTAATGACTCAGGAGGCAAATTGCATCTTTAACCCGTTAAGGGTAAGGTTAGTCCAAACCCTAACCCTACCATACATTCTGTTCCCTTAAATAACTTAGCTGTTAGAAAAAGTCAGAATCCACTTTGCTAACCATTGCCATCTAAAAACACCATGCTCAAACTGTGAAACTAAACTCGACTAAAGGAAGAAATAAATTGCTCGTAACAATACCTGAAGATAACAAAATGATTTTGGCCAATACCAGCACCACTGCTGATACTGAATATTGGTGCATGCCTGCTCATGCCACTCCAATAACTGAATAACTGATTTATTATATTGATAGTCCAGATCAATGTTTTTAAGCAGTTTCGTAAGGTTCTTTTACAACCTGACTTAAAACACTTCCATACACCACCAGGACCAAAATGTTTCTGTTTTTTTTTTTAATCTTAATTCCACAAAATTACATGAAATGACTCTGTTAATCGCAAGACCAAGGACTTAATGGTGGACTTTCACCCAGGAGAACAGGCTTGTGTCCTATGTGAAAACATAAATAAACTGCTTAAAATAGATTAAAAACAGGTTATGCAGGAAAGTGTAGCTTTCAACAATTGTGAATCTGAAGATTATCTGATCACATTTTATGACTTAATTATGCAGAAATCCAAAAAAATAACACTGATTATATGACCTTAGACCAGACAGAAATGTCCCTACACAACAACACAACAAACACCTCCACCTCTGACTGCCTCTGAGAGCTGAAACACTCAGTTACTTCTACCACAAGTGTGTAACAGCCAATCTGCCTGGCACACAGCCATGTCTATAGGAGCCAGCCACACATCCTGTCACACACACACACAAATAAACAACTGCTGAGAGCTGCTAAAAGACATAACACACCAACACAGAAAACCATCCATCTTCACTATCTCTAGTAACAGGCAGGACAAGAAAAACACCTTTAACTAAAAGAAACCTTTGGCATTTGAGACATTTTATTTCTCAAGGGAAAGGCTGATGGTGGACACGCCACTGCCCTGAGGATCCTGTGAAATAAACTGCCATTTTTGGTTGGTGTTGGGTAGGAATTGAACATTGATGATTCAAAAAACTGTTAAATTCAACGATCCAATGGGTTGAATATCTAAAGCTTTTATTTTATATGCCAAGCTAGAGGGCGTACTCTTCATTTTCGTCTCATTTCTCTTTTGGCAGAGGCTTCTTTCCTCTCTGTACGACATCAGTCTGCATCACTCAGCACAGCAACACCAAGCTGACACTGATGCTCCCATTCAGCTCCTGGTACGTCAGCAAACAAGCCCGCCTCTAAAATCTTGGAGTGATCTAATAAATGCTAAAAATGCATTTGAAAAGATAAACAACAAAGAAACAATAACTGACTTATTTATAATGAAGCACATTAGAGAAATTAGAGCACCAAACATTTCAGCTATTAATTCATGTTTTTATTAGATGATTCAGCAAACATGCAACCAGTGTTTATAGATGGTTTACAGTAATGCATAATGCAGTACAGTGCTCTCTATAGTAAACACAGAAAATAATGTATAGATGGTTTGGATGCTTTACTTAATGACAAGCAAATAGAGTATTGATGATTTCTATTGATTGCACCGTTGTGCCAAACAAGTCCCGAGCTCTTAATCTAAACTCAGCACAGGAGCTGGTGATTCTTTAAGTGTTAGTCACCAGGAGACCTGTATGCATGTATGGAGACTGTCTGTGGACTTTTCCTCTCCTAGGCTTAAGAAAGGAGGTCAATAAGCAGTGTTGGTT
>JAOWBC010000002.1:10678060-10689396 GCA_028566105.1 Hypoplectrus providencianus
ACACACACACACACACACACACACACACACACACATTTATGTTTGACATGGAGACCAGGGGTGGTTGCAAAACTTTCTGTCTCCCCACACAGATTGTAGAACTGCATGATTTTCTAGGTTAGGCTGCTCACATTTTGACACAATGTAGCCTTCATCGTCTACTACAAAAGACACTGTTCACACTGCAGACACTATGTCCTCTCAAACTACATCACATTATTAATCATTTATAATAAAATACAAGGAGTTCTACGGCTCACACATTCCCATTTATTCCAATATGGGAACCTGGGGTAAGATGCAAAAATAAGAATACAATTGTTTTTTTGTTTTTTCTTAAACTTCCTCAGTGTAATTGTACATCTTTATTATGGCCTATGCATATCTATATCTATATCTATATACATACATGTGATTAGGGGTATGTTTTTAAAAGGCATCATGGTTAGCAGTAGCAGCTTCATGGCTTTAAATGAGTAAAGATAAAATATCCATTTGTCCTCAAACCAAATCACACGATCTCATCTAATACATCATGCTAACTTCAACGTGGGGGACTAATTAAAATATAGACTTGGTCCCAAAAGAATTACCTCTTGAAAATCAGTGTTTTTACTGATCCTTCACTAAACCAAAATAATTTCCCATGCAGGCTCAAAAAGGAAGTGCTCTGACAATAAATTAATCTCAGGTTATCCCTTTATTTCAGCCATCTCTGTCTCCCTTTATATACACATCATAGAGTACATTTACATGGCATACATAACACCTTTCTGTCCCAACAGATCCACAGCCTTACATAAAGTGATATCATTTTTTGCACCTACTTATATTAGCTACAAGGAGAGAAACATCAATAATTCTCCAACTGAATCATTTCCATGTATTTTTTTTTTATCCAGCTAAAGTATTCTATGAGCCAGGGTGCTAGTGCCCAGTCTGTAAGTCTGGTTCCAATATCCCACCTATCATCTGTTCACCATGGGCTGAAGCAAACTATCAGATTTCAGATCTGTCTTTAAAAAAGGACAGTAAGCTCACATATGCCTATTGGTAAATATATACAGATATATGGCTGTAAAAACATTCAGAGTTTCTAAGTGTTCCCTGAAATCTTGCAGTTTGCGTTGCCCCTGTATAGACACTGATTAGTGGACCTCAGCACTCCACTCCGCACTTCACTGTCAGTGCCCCCTCCTGCACAGCACGTCACTCCAAACTATGACTGCTTCACCTTTGATGGAAAATAATCTAATGTTTTAGCAGCACCACTCCCAGGCTTTAACAAGTATTTGTATTTTTTTAATTTCTTCCACATTACTGACAATGCCTTATCTCTCCTCCCCAGGTCGTCAGCGAGTCCACACAGCACCAGCAAGACATCATGTAAACCAGAATGCCAACGTTAGAAACACTATATATATAAATTCATAAAAAATAATACAAAAATGGACATTTTCCGACCAAGATTTATAAGCTGAGCATTTGTCACAATGCTGATTATTTCAACTGAATTAAAAATTACAAGTAAATTCAAACTGGAATACAAGTTTAGAGAATGTATAGTTTGCAGTATGGAGGCACAATACACTGCCTTAAGCCTGGTTTTAAATAAAGGTCATTCCAGGAACTATGCTTTATTCATGTTACTTTCCTCCTCTCAAGAATGCATGAATTGGTCATATCTTGTCTGAAAAAGTACAAGAACAAGAATAGAGTTTCAAATTATCAACAAGGCTTTGTGTAGCTGTATTGGCCCAGAATCCACAGGGAAGTATGCAAGGTGCAAGACAGAACAATGAGCCTTGAAACACCACGGCCAAAAGTTATGTAGTGACGGTTTTCACTACACATATTCCAAGTCTTTCTGTGCAAACATACAAGTATGTCACCCGATTAAGAGAGGTTTTTATTTGTGTAACTGACTTAGGGAAAAGTGAGACGTTGTATCAGAAAGACAGACAGCTAACAAAAAGGGAACTCAGTCATGTTTGAAGTTTGATCTCAATAGCATGTGCTGGGTAATTGTATGAGTCTGGGTGAACATGTTGTGCTGCTTCATTGTGGCCAAAACTCAAATAAAGACATTTGTTATCATCATTTGTCCCTGGAGTCAGCCAGTTTCTTAAGATTCTTCAATAAATGAAAAATCTTCTTTGTCTGTACATTGCACATGTATTGTGTAAGACCGTCCCCTTTTGAAACTCTGCTCATTATCATTCCTCAGATAGCTCACAAGCCTTTGCATCGGTTCCTTTATGAACTTTTTTCTACCCAGCGCACTGCATTCATCATCTGATGTGGGCTGTGTTCACTTTCTAAAAAGGATACTAGCTTCCGCGGCCAAGCGTAACAGTCTTCTGTTAACATTTAATTCACTTTTATAAAGAAAATAGGAGTTCCCGGGTTGCTGTTGAAATTATCAGTAACAGGGCTGATCTTGGTGCAGGGAGAAGTGAACAATGGCTTGTTAATGAGCTGCCCTCGGATTTGCTTTGTTTCCAGCTGGAAACTGATTAGCACGGCAACAAGAATTATATAGTCTGTGCGGTTTGTGTCTGAAGTCACTGGACTGAAAATGTCAGCAGAGATTAAAAAAAAAAAAAAAAAAAGTAGGGGTGGAGGAGGAGAGAGAAATGAAAGAAAAACGAGCATGCAAGAAAGAAAGCGAGACCGGGAGGGTGGTACAGGGAGACAACAAGAAAGAGAGAGTGAACAAATGGAATGAAAAGGTTATTCAGAGACATGGAGATGAAGATTTGGAGAGATAATTAGGCAGAACAAAGAAAAAAAAACGCGCAGACAGCAAGAAAGCGAGCGACAGTCATTTCACTGCTTTTCCAATAATTGGTGGGGAAATGTTGATCAGAACGTTCCGTCTCCATCACCGTTTCTTTGCAACTGCTGCCAACGGCAACAGCTTCCCAATCATTATAGGTCAATAAGAAAGGGCAGCATGTTCCTCTTTTATTTCCTTCAAATGAAGTCAGCAAACCTGTGTGACCTCTCCTCTATCAGCCGTACCAGTTGTTGAAAGAAGTACACCTGGATTGGAAAGGTGTCATAACGGTTTCATGCATCACTGTTTCTTGTATGAAAGTTGATTTAAAGTTAAGATTTTTTTGAGCCCCTCTCATAGTGCTTTGAGTGACATAAAGCTGCTTTTAGACACAGATCAGTCTCACCAGTACAGGTTCAATCAGGCTTCATTTGTTGAGCTGCTAGTTTTTCTTCCACAGTCAAACTTTCTTAAGAAGCCATACCACCATTAAAACCTGTGTAACTGTCAAATAGAGTTTCAATTTATTACAGCGCCACCTGCTGTTCGGATCAGTGACTTACCAGCCCCCCAAAGGCCCCGTTGCACGGCTTTGTGAAGCCCTGTCATGAGTCAACCAATAGAAAGACAATACAATGCAAATCATGGTAGTCTGGCCCGTCTGGCTCAACCTCAGGGGGCCTTCACACGTTTTAGATTGCAGGCGAGGCTGGGGTCATACTCGTAAATGTAACATTGGCGTATATTCACCTGCTGTTCACGTCTATTGTACGCAGGTTAAGTGGTGAATACAACATTAACTTCTGGCTGCGAAACAAATTTGCGCTTCACAGCAGCACACACACATCTTTGTTATTTATTGAAGCTGCGACATCACCGGTCAATATTCACCAGAGTCAAACTCCACGATGCAAATGTTTCATTTATGCAACACTTTACTTTCCCATTTGCAGCAACTATTCCCCAGTGTAACACTTTGAACATGTGTGACCTATGGACTCTATCTATCTAATCTGTATACATACAGCAAATCACACTGTAGGAACAGTAAAGACAAACAACACCATTAGATCTTAGAATCACAATGTTTATCATAGTTTAGGTCCATATAAATTCATGCTCAATAATAATAATAATAATAATAATAATAATAATAATAATAATAATAATAATAATAATGATAACAATATGGTGATTTGTACACATTTAAACTGGGTGGTAGGAAAATGAATTGCCATCTCTGTGGAGCAATTTTTGAATCACTGATGTATGCTGATAATCAGTCAAGGCTCAGTGGATTTTCAACAGCACATGTTGAAAATTGCACGATGAGAATGAAACAAGTGCATCCACCACCCATTAAAAATCAAATGGACTTACAGTAGTAACGCAATATAAAACATGACTAATCCAATCAGCTGGATAAGTGATAGAAGCGGCCATGGTGTAAACATGAAAATTAAAGAAAAAAAAATTGTACATTTAAAAATTATTTACAATTCAATATCTACAACAAGTGTTTCTCCAATATATATTCAGCAGTGATGGGCAATCACTGAAAATAATAAAGAACTGCGAATAAAAAGAACCAACAAATAAAATGTCATTACATAAAAGCAGGGCTAATGTGTTCAATTACCATTTTTGTGATTTTTTGTCTTTCTATAATGAAAAGACAATGATGAAGTGCACTACAGTAAAAGCCAAAAGAAGGTCCAAACAGGACTAAAGTGTAAGCAAGACCCCAAATAACACTTGAACAGCCACTATTGCAAAACATGATTGGCATAACAATGATACAGCAGAATAGGTGGTTAAGCATAATGCTTGTCAGAAGGAGGGACATTATTCAAACAACTTTTCAAAGCCCTTTACCTGGATAGCAGGGAGAAGAGAAGAGAAGAGAAGAGAAGAGAAGAGAAGAGAAGAGAAGAGAAGAGAAGAGAAGAGAAGAGAAGAGAAAAGAAGAGAGAAGAGAACCTATTTACTCTGGCAGAATAGGTAATGGTTGGTCCTTTCAAGATTCACTAAATTTGTACCTTCAGTTTGTTTTGTATTTACTGAAAAAACTGACTTCATTGTAAATAACAAGATGATGCTCCTTATTTGTATCATAATAATATTGAACATTTCAGATTTACATCCCTCTACATATTCAACTTCATTCACCCAATGTGAATTGCGTTTTGTGCACCCTGGGACCAACAAACCAAAAATATAATCTGAGGTTTTCACATAACAACAGTGACACACTGAAACACTGACACACTGGAAACAGGTACACAGGGATTCTCATGCAGGAATGGGTAACAGCGGGAATGATTGGTCCTCCAGTGCCAAACCTGTCACATCAGGAATTTAGTGTTTAAGTTTAATCAATACTGTTAAATGTTTTTGTTAATCTAGTCTTCATTAAGAAAGTTTGCAAAATGAACATTGGTTTTCACTATTGGGAACTATAGTACCTCAGTTTCAAATAAAACCAAAATAGTTCCTTTACACTGAAAATAGTTCCTGTACAAATCGACCTGCCCTCACCCTTTTGGATGTTCAGTACAACAACATCAATGCTCGGAGCACATTTGAATTGAAAAGCAAGTCACAAGCAAATGCATGTAACACACAGACATATGCACACATACGGTACGTAAACAATAAGTCTAGAAAAACAAGGTCCAGTAGTAAACATTAGAGGGCGCCATTTGCAAATGATTTGCAAATGATTATCTTTTCCTGTTCTTCCATCTATGTCCTTCTCCTTTACATCATTCATCACATCCATCCACACTAAAAGATGCATATCTTTTACTGGACTAGTGTATTGGCAAAAAGAAGGAAAAACAATATAGCATGTTTTACATACATTACAATGAATCCCCCTCTCCTTGGCCAATATTTGGTGCAATCCATCAGTTGCCACAGGGCTCATGTGTCCACTCACACACACAAACACACTATATTTAACATTTTCACTGCGATGAAATGTCCCCTCTAAACTGAATTTCAGCACTCAAATTCCTGGGTGAGCAGTATCTGATAGCAGTTTTTTGTCTTTGTGCTTTTACAGCATATTTCGACATATTCAACAAAGGTAGATTTCTTTCGGAATAAGAGAGGAGAGGGGACATGATAGCACTTGGAAACACATAATTACAGTAGTTTACAAAAATGTTTTAAAATCAGTGGAAAGCAGAAAAAAGGTGGGAAGTATGGATGTGCCTGCTGCTCAAGTCCGTTTTTAAAACAGCTGGTCATCGAGGGCAAAAGGAGAGTCATGAGCTGTTCCCCTTGGAAAATGGCACCAATGTAGACGATGACACATCGAGTGTTCCCGGGTGAAATAACATAAAAATTGTCCTCGGTGTGAACTCTTTGATCTTATGCACACCTAAAAGCAGTTCCTGTTCTGCATTTTAAAGCAGCAGAAGATTTGTGCTGCCTTGTCTGGATTCGCAGGCTGTCAGTGAAGATAACAGACTGACTTTATATACATCTCACTTCACACAGTGACCTTTCAGTGGAGGAAATGATGAAGAAGTGCTGCCTTTCTGTTCCAGTGTTAGCTGCGGTCTTTGTAGTTGTTTTTCTGTCATTTTCCTCGAGGGTGCTCCAACTGGAATACTTGAAGTAAATGTTCTTCCTCTTTAATTGCCCTTGAACTAAAGATACGGTGAAAAGTTTTTGAAGGTTGTGCTGCTGTCACTCAATGAAAGCCATGTGATGCATTTTTATCTGAAATGGTGCAGCCCTCAAGTGGAAAAACTAGTGTTTTGATTATTTCCCCTACTGTAATCCTATTTTAAATGAAGAAACAATTATATCATCAAATGTTCAATGGGGATGTGCAAATCAACTTCCAATCAGACAAGCCCATTATTTTCCATGTCTTCCAGACCAATAAAGGAGCAAAGAGGTTAGAAGTCACATATAGTAAGTGATGACTCGTGCTTGAGATTTGACCAAGCATCAATTCATGCTTCATTCAAAAGAGACTCTGCTCTTGTGTCTTGACATATATAAAGAACAAAATGGGACCAAACTGGGAAAATAAATACAACTTCTTACAAGTCTGAGAAGAGAAAGCCAGTGTGTTATCACCACCTTGCTGGGACATGTTGAATTCCTGTTGGGTTCATAGGCAGTTTATTGTGTTGGCACAGTAGGGTTAGGGTTTTTATTCCTAACTGTGACAGATAGGTTTGAAGTAGCCTTGTGTGATTACGTGTGGTTTGGAGTTCCAATGTTCATTCCTATGTCTCAGATGCGAACTGGGGGTCCAGTGGGGGCCGTGAGGGGCACTCGAGAGCCACAGTCATAGTCGAGTTCAGCCATTCGGGAGCGGCTCATCATTCGATTTTGGGAGTATGCTCGTCTGTCTGTTTGTCTGTCCCTAAAACTCCTGATGTAGCTCTGTGGAGAGACAGATGATAGAAATATATGGTACGAGGGCATAATGTGCGAAATATGACATAATGACAGCAATCACAAAAATACAATCGTGAAAGCTTACTCTGTAAAATTCATTCAACATGATGAAGTCAGACAGACTGGATAGCCTAGGTCTGTCCAGCAGAAGGAAAATGTACCTACCAGCACAATGCTATGTTTAATTTGAGCAAAAATGGAAGTGAAAAAAAAATAATTAAAATTAATTAAATTAAAATTTAAACTGAGGAAATGTGACTTTATTGATATTTATACTTAACTTATTTTTTACATCTTTATTTAACATTGTATTAATCCCCCATCTGTACTCTTGATATTTTTTTTCTTATAACTATTATTTACATTGCTATACTTTACTGCAAATTAATTCAATAAAAAGGCTTATTGTAGCAGAAATGTATTGCCACATTTTGTCAATTACTTAATGATTACAATTGTTTCAAATGATATTCGTTACATTTAATTGTATTTATTTCATGAATCATTTTTTTCTGAAGCAATCTATCTTCAATAGAGATTGGAATATATCTTTTTATTCCCCTTTTGATGAACTAAGTGAATAACTGTTTTTCTTTAAATTTAAACTAGAATATAGGTTATGACTAATCTGCTTAACAATTAAAACAGACTGGCAAACAAACTTGGTGTCTGTATACATAACCATTAATTCAAATATTCAGTGGAAAGCCACATACATTTTCTCTGCATTTATAAGCAAGTTACAGCATGAAATAGAAAAATATTTCCAGAGATGTATCATTTCTTCAAAGATTGAAAAAAAGCATGCCATTTTGACCTATATAGCTGAATCTCAACTTCATTTAATCTACAGAAAAAGAAGCCGACTGCATCTTACCGGTGACAGCACATCTCCATCAAAGCGCCTTTTAGGGTTGGCCTTGCGGTGGTAGCCGGGTTCAGTCTGAGGAGGAGGGACTTTCGGGGGCTGAGAGCTCTGGGCTTGGTGATGAGGGTGGGATGCTGCTGGGTGATGGTACTGCTGGTGGTGGTGGCGGTGGGTGTGGGACTTCTGCTTGTGGCTGGGCTTCTGGGTCTCTCGTTTTTTCTTCTTTTTGTTCTCTTTTTCTTTCTTCAGCCTCTCTTCCCGCTGCCGGATCCGCATGAGCTGGACCCTCCTTTGCTGTCGACTCAAAACCACTGGAGACAAACAGACCAGAGGTTTGATTGTGTGGAGGAGAAGGAACTATAGGTAATCATGAGGCAGTGAGGGGGTGATAAAAACAGAACAATAGAGCTTTCATACAGGAACCGAAGAAAGTGATTAAGTCAAGTGGAAAGGAAAAATCACTCGAGCTGAACTGGAAACAGGAGAAACCTTCAATCAGTTGTTATTGAATATTCAAACTATCTTTGAAATGCTGATGTTAAACCAATCCTTAGGGGGTTATTGTAAGTACAGGCGACAAAAAGAAAATGGAATAAAAAAACCCACTGGTGTCCATTTCCTCATGTCTTTCAATCTATTCATTGGCAGACGGATAATTTTCCTTGCTGTGTGTATTTGTATGGAGCTACTCAGTCTCCTGACATATTGTGAGTGGGTGAGTGCGTTTCTGTTAATTTCACACCATCTCCTGCAAAGGATGTCCAAAATCCATCCAGTCTAGCTGTCCATTGATTACCCATATGATTATTTTTGGGTATGCCTATTTGTAAGCATTTGATTCAGCAGTTTAATAACATGCAGTTGAGGACTTGTTTCATTATGGTAATTATGTGAGGTCAAAGTATTACAGCAAGTAAAACAACCCTGCTAAACTTCATGAAGACAAGATGTACTGTATGCGTCACAGCTAACGTGTGTGTGTGTGGGTGGGTGTGGAAGTGTTATAAGGTCTATTGTTGTTTCTTTGTGCGGGCGGACAGCTAACGAGGCACCATCTGCCAGGGAAACTGCTTAATGATACCCCCCTTTTCCTTTCCTCTGCTCACCCCACCTCAGGCCCCTCTAGCTGTGTGTGTGAGTGTTTGTGTCCATCTATTATTGTGAGGGCCAAAATAACATTTTAAATAACATTTTAGGTCTCCACTTCTTCAAAGGCTGATTGAAGGGAGTTAGGCTACTGTACAGATTGGGGTGAAGAATCAAGTGTAAGGAATTAATAATGTATTTATTCATTTTTAAAGTACAAACGTGTGGGTGTGATCCATCATTGTCCACACATGAAGCCAAAAAAACAAGATAAAGAAAAACGTGCAAGCATATGCAAGCTCATTCATTCATATCTGGGTCCTGCACGCTATTCAATCAGCTGACAGACGGATGATTTTCCTTACTACTCCACTTGGGTGCCCTGCTTACCCATTGTGCCCCAGATTATTACCCTGCCCTGCCCTTCCCTTCCCCCAGTACACCTGCTCCCTCTATTCACTCCTCTTGTTCCTTTCCTCCATTATTCTTGTGTCAATACAGTGCTTGTTATCAGAGAGAGAGAGCATACAAACTAAACACAAATTAAAATGATAACTTATTATGAGTTCTATTTAAAGGTATAGTATGCAAGAATTGTTGGTTATCGCTTGTAAACACAAGATTATAACTTGGCCTAACCTCCCTAGTACAATATAAGTAAAAGCAATCCCCAGATCTCTCTCATTTTGAAGCATACTTTGTTTGCTTGCTTCACCTCACTATTGCTGTTTTTCAGCTCAGGCGGGGATGCCTAGTAACATCCCACAAACCGGTAAAAAAGAGAAAATACAGGAGGGCTGACTTCTTCAATTATAAGTGATGATTAAGAGGGATGTTTTCTTTTTTATAAATTTGATTATTTTTTAGAACATTTCTGCTAAGTTTATATTGAAAGACTGTATGCTGAATAGGTAAAACTAATTGGGTTTTTAAGTGAGACAGAGATGTATGACCTTGCTGACCAGTCTCTAATCACAGAGCAGCAGAAACTTCAGTATCATTCAGTATGATAGTTCCTATTTTTCCTCTCATTTGTCTTCCCAATCACAGGCTACATCTGTGCTCTAGCAAACAAGACATATGCTGTACATACACACACAAACTTAACAATTGGCTCCTCTATTTTTTTGTTCTTGTTATTTTTTTTTCTCCCCATTCGTGTTCTTTGTTATGCCAGTATTGTTATTTTCTTTAGTTGCCTTTCTTTCTATCCCTTCTTCTGTTGGAAGGCCGTTAACTTGCCAAATATTATCATTCACATTTTTTATTTAACCCAGATCCAGAACTATCTTCTCTATGTGCAACTGCTAAAAGCCAGACTGAAATACTTTAACATCTCTTTAATGCCTCTATTCTGTATTTGTTTTTTTCCCGGTATAGTGGAGTTGTGGCAG
Organism: Hypoplectrus providencianus; assembly: GCA_028566105.1. NCBI lineage: Eukaryota > Metazoa > Chordata > Actinopteri > Perciformes > Serranidae > Hypoplectrus > Hypoplectrus providencianus. Next base: position 10,688,613 of record JAOWBC010000002.1, read on the forward strand.
TTGTGGCGAAATTCCCGTGCTGGCGTACCAAATATGGCTTGAAGCTCAGACCCTCTGTAAACCAGTTCCTAGGCTGCAATTGCACAAATCACTTTTGGAACACAGTGTACATTTTTTAACAGCGTAGCAACTTATTTTGGCTCTGGCTGGTAAGCAATACAGCAGCAGCTAAGAGTATAGCTGAAGCTATGGCAGCACTCAATTCTCTCTCAATGCATGTTTGTCTTCTTTCAAATCATATAGCGGCATTATATAAAAATAGGCTTTTGAGCAACTTTTAAAAATTTTAACAAAGCAATGCATTTTGAATTTTCTCAAGACTCTCTTCCTCTCTCTCTCTTTTTTTTTTTACTCTATATGTGATTTCTTCACGTCTATTCCGCTTTTCTAGGTCTCTTTCCCACACATTCAATTGCACATATTTCAAAATAGCACTAAAAAACCTCTATCTCTTTGCCCACACCCTCTGACTGGAAGCCACGACAGCCTGCTGTTTAATCCCATTATTTGAGGCCATGTGTGACTTCTTCTAAGACACTGTTTAACTCTGCATGTCACACGCCAGCAAAGATCAAATGTAGGAGTTTGTGTGTGTCTGTGTGTGTGTGTGAGAGTGTACAAATAATGTGCGTGTATAGTGAGTGAGAGACAATGTCCCAGTGTATTTCTGTCTCTGTCTGAAGCTGTTTTTGTGTCTGTGTTCTGAATGTGTGTGTGTGTGTGTGTGTGTGTGTGTGTGTGTGTGTGTGTGTGTGTGTGTGTGTGTGTTTGTGGTCATGCCATC
>JAOWBC010000002.1:10745791-10756048 GCA_028566105.1 Hypoplectrus providencianus
TACAATTACAAAGGGGTTGCCGGCTTTGTTAGTCAAATAAACTTTATTAATTAACGATATGGAACCAAGATTAAGATAAATGACTTGATTAGTTGGAAGTTTCCCGCATACACATTGATTTAACACACACACATAGGTGGTTTTACGCACCTAAATCTGTTTAGCATGATGGAAAAAATGTCCTGATCGATGGGACTATTGAACAAAACAAAGCTTAGTTTGGGCAATACTTCAAGGCAATATCATCAGCCAAGTATGTCAGGTAATGATATCCAGAGGTGAAACCAAGGTTCCAGAGTCAATGAAATCAATCATTTTGGTTTAAACATTTAACTGACAGCAAACATTAGGAGACAATTGAATGCAACAGTGTTGCTAATCTGTCTGAAGTGTTTCAGTCCATTCAAAAGCATGGATCAGGTCTGCTGCGGTCAGCAATCAGCCCGGGACTAATGAAAACAGAATTAATAGAAATGTTCGTCATCTGACATGGGCAGGTATTTTTTTTCTTTTAGCTCCATGCCGTCCCTTTCATCTCCCCTCCTTACCTGGGTCATGAGCCTGTCTGCGCCCGTGTCCTCCTCATCTTTGAAGATAATATCTGTGTTGTAATTCGGCGTCAGTTCTTTGAAGCGCTCGGAGTTGCGCGTGATTTTGCCCTCGGGTCTCCCGCTGGCTCCCAGGGTCTTCTCGGCGACGTTGGGGCTGAATTGCTTGTAAGCGAGCGGGATGAGCTTCTTCGGGAGCCGCCTCTTGCCGTACCCCCTCCCCGGCCCGCAGCCCTCCGAGGCAGGTGCGAGGAGGAGGACCAAGGCACACAGAGAGGCGGTGAGAAGGAGGAAGGAGATCCGCATCGCCCCGGGGGGAGGGAGGACTCTCCCGGGGGAGAGAGATGTCTTCAGTACCTCCCCGGCTCAGCTCCCGACTCCATCGTCCGTGACAGTCGCAACATCACGTCCGAAACAGTCGGATAAAAGAAGCCCATCTCGGCAGCCCCAGGCACCATGAGGACACCAAAAAAAAAGTTTCTAGCAGCTCCAGAAAGTTGACCCAAATTGAGAAACTTCGCTCTCTCTCCGCCTTACAGAATCAACAGTAAGCGTGCAGGCTGTAAAGTCCGTGTATTTAAACAAACAGGTTCAAAGTCGATCTGGTGGGTGAGAGAGTTAAAGAGAGAGAGAGAGCGCGCGGTTACTGATATCCAAGTGGCAGTGTTGTGGTTTCTCTCCCTCTCTTTCTTTTGCTCTGGGAAACTGTCACAACACGAGCCACTTTTCGCCCGCTGTTTGGTTGGTGCCCTCTCTGGATTGAAAGCTTCTCCCTCTCCATATGCGGCCGGCGTGCAACAAGCTGCAGCTTTCCAGTTGAATTGAAGGGGATTTGAGTGATCCAAAACGATCTGTTGCCACTTCAGACCGCACCCTGCCAGTCCTGCCCTCCTCTCTCCTCTCTCCCTCTCTCCCTCTGTCCCTACTCTGCCACCCACCCCGCCCCTCCTGGGCACAGGGTGCACTGGAGAGTCCTGTCCACACTCTGCTGGCAGGCAGGCAAGCAGCAAACATAAGCTTTGCCCTTTATTGCTGCCACTTCACATTTTCAGTTGTTGTCTTTGTCTGTCTGTGCCCTTGACAGCTCCACATGCTGCAACCTCGTTTTTTTTAAATCCCCCTGTTGTTGTTGTTTTCGACTGTAAACAACAAGCAATCACAATCAATTAAACCAATCAATTTCCTGGAGTATGCAGCCACCAATGTTTTTTTTCCCCGGCTGCATTCCAATATCAAATAAGATCAAGGGTCATTGGTTGACTGGCGGGTGAGTGTTTGGTTGACTGATTATTAATGGGGTAATTTATGAGCTGTGAGATGAACAGATTTCCTGGATGTTTGGCAGGACTGACTGACTAAATCTATGACTGACTGGCTACCTGGATGACTGTTGACGAACAGTTGTTCCAATTAGTATTCAATGGTTCTAGTAGATCAGCAAATGTAATTACTTTATGCCAGTTTTCTAAAATGGTCAACATTTATCTTTAATTTAACAACTTCTGGCTGTCTGGCTCCCCTGCTGCTGGCTGTGTGTGGCTTCCACACACACATACACACACACAAATACACACACTGTTTAACACCAGCAAACCCAACCCCTCCAAATTAGCTCTTCAAATATTTGCCAGCAGAAAATCAGTGGTCTCACCCCTGTTTCTCAGGGCAGGCTCCTTTGAATGAACTGAACTGTACAAGGCTGAGGGTTTCCACAATTTATGTTTTATTATTTGTGAGTGTAAACACCATAAAGTATTTCTGCTGCACCACCGCTTTTCATGTCTCTTGACGGAACAGAGAAAAGCAAAGAGAGGGATTCTCACACGGTAAACAGCCATCTATAGCTGTGTTTGCCTTTTAGCTGAAATAGAACATCAACTGAGACTTGTGTAAATTCATTAGAGCTTTCCTGGTATGGAACATACAAGCCAGGTCAAAAAAATCAAAATGTGTCATATAGAGATGTCATTCTGTTACTGGATTCTGTTTACAGCCTTTGTGTGGAAATGCTCTGATAATGAGGTATCACCTCTTTTTCTGTCCTCATATTAACTTCACGGGCTAGGTAAGAGACAGTTCCAAGGTGGGAGAAGTTACCTGTTGTAGTTGAAGTTTTTTGCCTGCCAACCTTACTGTTACATAAGACTTTGAAGTGGTATCGCCTGGCCAAGAGATAGTCCAACCCATGATACCTTAAATAATGACAAAAAGTTCCCTTTCTGCTAGGCTATGCCAAGCTAACCGGTCGTGAAAAATTAGATTTACTTTACTGGCAGGAAAATTTCAGTTTTGTAATGAAGAGGGAATGAGATGTTATGCATGTTTTTGGTGATTGAAAGCTCAGATGATAACCAGAACAAACCACATTTTTAATCATCTGTTGCGCTCTGACAGGGCATGTGAGCGCATGTCCAGGCATGTCAGACTTCTCTGGGTGCGCTTGATGACAATACCCTGACAGCCCGCCAGGGGTCAAAGCAGGGAAACTTGCACACAATTTGACTTTGAGATGATGGACGATGTCAACAATTTGACTGTTTCAAAAGTAATCGCTTCACACAAAGTTAGCTATGCCACTTATAACCTAAATCGTTGACAAGTAATAGCCAGGAATTGTTTTTTGCATCCTTTACTCTCATCATGTGTCCAAAAGTTTGTCTGTGTAGATGCGTGAGCAGAAATCTATATGCAAATTTGTGTGTACCCACATTTGTACAAGCATATGTTTTCCTGTAACTATCAACATTTCGTGGCAGTGCATGAGTGTGTGTTTGTGTGTGTGTGTGTGTGTGTGTGTGTGTGTGTCATCCTTCCTTTGAAGATCATAAATACGGGCGTGGCTCCAGGCAGGCCCGCTGCCTATTCAGCGTGGCTGTCGACAATGCTTCAGAAGTGGTCACATTCTCCCATCCATCCATCCATCCATTCATCCATCCATCCCTCCCTCCCTCCATCCATCCATTTTTCAGTTCCTCTTTGCCTCAAGAAAGGACATTATGGCCTTTACAGCAGACAACAATCTGATCACCCCAAACCAGATTAGAGCCTGACACCCCACAACCTCAGAACCTCTATTCATCAGCTCATCAGGTTTTCTGTTACCCCATTTCTCTAAGCCTGTTTCTGCACTACTGCAGTGGTTCACATACTGTAAGGTATGAGCTCAAACACACATGCATGCACACACACACTTGCAGACCCACAATCACACAAGAAACAACACACATATACAGGCATATGTGCACAGTACACGCTCATGCTAACAGATATACACACACACATACACTAGGCCAGCCGACAAGCCAACCGAGCATCAGGCCCTTGCTCATTGATGTTTGTTAAAGTTATTAATTTTCTCTGTGAAATAAGAGGCCACGGTGGCAGGACAGAAGGAGATGGGTGCCAGCCCCAGATTCTCTCTCTTCTTTCATCTACTGGCAATGGGGCTCTATGAGTCCACAGCTAAGGGCCTTTACATGGGCATCGGGGTTACCCACGCATACCCGGGGCCCTAACCAACAAAGGCTTTGAGTGGGGCAAATAGAGGAAGACACAGATGAAAAGGATGATACAGACAGAGAGATAATGAGAGAGGGTGAGAAAATTGTACAAAGGGGTTTGAGGAGAATATAAATCGGGAAATGAGGGCACAAGATGTGACTTAGGGCGTCGATGAAAGCAAGAAAATATGGGAGAGGGGTTGAATGAGTAAGAGAGAGTGAATACATGGCACATTAGCTGGTAAACAAGTGAGTTTGGGTTGTTTTGCAGTCAGTGGAAGCTAGCGTGTTTGTGGCTTGTGGTGATTCGCTGTAATGGGGGTTAAAGGACGTTATGCTCAAGGTAACAACAGCTGGTGGCTAAAACCACCATCCCTCTTCCTCCTTCTCCCCCTCCTTCTGTCCCTCCACACACTCCAGCGTCCAACCCCAGACCACAATAAACACCTAACACTACGTTTTTTTTTTTTCTATACACTAGCCTTCTAGGCATCAGAGTGGGTATGCCTGAAACCTTGTAAGCCTTAATCTTCCCAGACAAGGAGATAAAACTTCCTGGATGTGCTGCTCTTTAACTGCAGCCTTCACACATTTCGACATACATTTTTGGCAGGGAGTGCCACTTGGCCGATGCGAGCAGTTTAGAAGCTAAGCCGGAGCTAACATGGCAGCCAGAGAAAACCACAATGACCAACACTGTCTATCAATGGTTGAGAGTGGCACCGATACTAGTCTCTTCTAAAGGCCAGCTCAGTGCAGCGTGTTTGGTCAGAGAAGCAGACAGAAGGAAAATAAAAGCAGGGTGATATAAAAGTGGAGCACAGGCTAAATGTGTCTTGGAGTTAGCGGGCTAGGCTAGCCACCGCATGGCTAAAGCAAACAAAGAGCTGCCCAGGGGACTGAAGTAGGCTTTGCTATGACACTAAACACATGTGGACGGAGAGATGGAAGCACACAGGCAGGCACATACGCACGAGAATACACAAGTACGCAGGTAGCCACAGTTATAGCACAAAAACACACAAAAATGCAGCGTACAGCCGCACAAATTTAGAAAAACAACACACATGCACTTAAATGTGCACAGACACTCTCCTTCTTAGAATATTTCCTCCCACCATAGAGCACAAAAGAATGGAAAACAATACATAAAATACAGTTTAAAAGATTTCCTTCTGATATGGCTATTGTGAACATATTTGGCCTTCAATCATGACAGTTTGACATGAAAACTAAAACAAGGGAAATTCATTTTGCAAACCATGACTGGGTATTGGCATCAGTGCAGCATGCTAATGCAGCTGCAAGTGATAAAATCTAATTAATCAAGTAAATTTAATTTCCTTTTTTTTGCAGTTTTGGCTTATTTATAAATAAAACATCTTTTTTTTTTCAATTATAAGACCATCCTCATAATAAGACTGGTATTGGAGACTTGCTCAAAGATTGCTGACAAAAATTTGAGTCAAACTTCTGTGAAGTGTCCTAATAACAAGACCAGTAGCCGGGCAATGCCAACAATAATGCAGTCAGTGCTCCTGCTGTACTCTCTCCATGTCAAATGAGGGATCTTTTCTCCTGCCTGCTCCATCCCTCCCTCTCTCTCTCTTTCTCTCTCTCCTGAGTGTGTGCCACATCTGTGGGCTCTGTGGTGATGTTTCTCTGCTCAGAATGGATTCACCAGCTCAAAAACGTCCTTATTATATTTATATTTTACTACACCACTAGAAAACCATGCCAGCTGGGCTGCAGAACTTTGGGCAGAAAGAGGGAGAGAAAGCAAAATGGGAGGAGGGCAAGTGGGAAATAGAGAGAGAGAGGGAGAGAGAGAGAGAGAGGAATGAAAGATGGAGAAATGGAGAGAAGCAAACAACAAACAAGGCAGAAAAGAGGATAGAGAAAGACAGGTACATACAGAAAGGGGAGAACAAGGTAAAGTGGGGTAAAGAGCCCAACTGAGGGGTGGAAAAGCACAAGTGATGTGGAGAAGTGGACAGAGAGAGGTTAAGTGGGCGCCCTGAAATAGGCTGTGACAATATGATTACCCTGAGTGCTCAAAGGTAAACACAGAAATGAGCTAACAAAGAGATGGAAGGATATGACAACAGCGTTGAGTACACATACACACTCGCGTACGCATCCATTATATACAGACATGGTAACTGGAATCAGAGAAAAACAACAGTGACCTTTGATGAGTGGAGCTGGAGGACGGACAGAGGGACGTGGCTTTGAAAGAACGCAGGGAGGGACACAGAGAGGCAGAGCTGATGAGAGATGAGGAAGGGAGAAAGTCCACAGATGAGGAGAGAGAAGGTCAAGGGAGGGTAAGTGGGATGACATTGCCTGGTATCAGACAACAACAGTAAACAACCCTATTTCCATCTTCAGTGTGACACTGCCTCCTCGCTAAACAGTTTGAATGGAGGAGGGGATTACAGATTATTTAACAAATCACTTGCTACAGTCTAGCCTCATTTAAAAGTCAACGTTCTGTGTGCCGTTGATTTAAAACAGCAGCATCATATCTTTTCTATGGGGGTTATCATTGTTTTTAATACTCACAGAGCTCGACAACTGTTTGACAACTGGGTATGTCCAACCTGTGGCACGGATTGGCTAACCACAGTCCTCATTGGATCAATCTTATTTTTTTTCAACTGAGAAAGGGCAATTTCACTTCATGATGCTGGACCAATCACTTAAATTGCTTGAAAGGGGTTATTCATGATCTGAAGGGATGACAGGAAGATTTGTTTGAGTGGAAGAAGAAAACATAAACACAACAACAAAAAATTATGGTAGAATGGATGGTCCAGGCTTGTCCTTGTCCTGTGCATCCACTTCCTTTTCCTTTACCGTTAGGCTATTGTGACCCAATGGTTTTGCCAGCCTTGAACCTATATTGATTGACTATACAAAAACATATAAGCTGACGCATTTAGATTTTGTAAAATCACACCAAATTTTGATGCATTTAGTTTTTATCTTTTGCACAGTATCATACCTAACAACCTAACACACAGGGTGAGTAATTGATATGAAAGAGTCCTTTTGAGGGTGAAAAATTTCATTAATCATTAAAATTATTAAGGAAACAGACAGACAAAAGAGTATGAAGACAGAGGAGAATCAATTTTCTCTTGTAGTGAGCAGAACCACTGTCACAGAGAGGTTTGTTGCAGGTAGGTTTCCCGCCTTGGATACAAACGGCTGAGGTTTCCCAATTCCCTCCATTACTCTTCATCAATCAATGAAACGATCAATGGCACACAGCCTCCAGCTGCTGATGCAAAAAACACCACCTGCAAAGGCACCCAGAAGTGAAGATCTTAGAAAGAACTACTTATATCCAATTGATATGCAATATAAGAGCTGTAAATGTGTCGTTGCTGATTCAAATGTCATGGGCAAAGACCGTCCAACGGATAACAATCCTTCAAAGCCTCTGGAGAGAATATTTAACCATCTGTTGCCATCAACATGTTATTCTGGGGAGAAAACACATCTGCCGTGGTTTCCTTTGAAGTAACATTCAAGTTTTGTTCTGTTTGCAACTCATGCCCTGTCTCCTCAACTGAAAAATGATATTGCAAATCTCACTGGGATCTTTCCAGTTTAATGAAGGTTTATCCTTAAAGGCTGGAACAGGACTAGTCAAATCTAACTCCAGCTCATTCAGAACAACTACAGTTCTTTTTGCTAATAGGGCAAAAGAACTAAAACAAAATCATTCCACAGCACTTGTTGCACAGAAAGGTATTTATAGAAATGTATATCAGATTCCCTTTCCCATGAGGCAAAGAGTGACCAGAGTGGAACAGATGCTATTGAGGAAGGAAATTGGGACATTGGAACAGTTTCATAGAACAAACAGCAGCGTTAATCGAGATTGTTATCAAAAGGAAGTTATACTGGCTACTCCCAATAAAACTAGGACCACAATAGTCACAGTGTCTAATGTGGGAGCTGAGTTTTTTATTTATTAATTCATTTTTAACCTTTGTATGTTTTCAGGATCACACTCTTGTTGCACACTTCAACGAAATAATTGTAATTTGGAGATGTTTGTTACTTTTTACTCTTTTTTACTTGCATCTGGTTCATACATTGCTTAAACGGCAAGCCATCACTATCAAGCAAGATAACGTTTCGCATGCAACTAGGAAAAACAATCGCTCAGTAAGCAACATGACATAAAAACCATCTGTCATTTGATGTCCATACAGACTAACATCTTGAGTCACTTGTTGCTCACTTATAAGTAAAAAAAAATGTTTTTTAGGGTAGAGCTGTGGGGAAAATCTAGTCTAGAGCGGATTTTCTCTCATTTCACATATTTTCACATCCTCATTCATAAATCAGACACATGTTTGCAGAGCTTGTGTGCAACTATCAATTATGAAACTGTAATATGAGGACGTGTGAGGAAACAAGACTGATTGAGAGGTAAAGACAGAGAGAGGCTGTCAATGAAAGTGAAATACAAGACAACAGCCGAAGCGCAAAAAAAGTGTATGGAAGATTGAAAGACCTCATGAGAAAGGAAAGAGAACGAAGGAACAAAGACGCAAGAAGAATCAGAAAGGAGAGAGGAGAGCATGAAAGAAAGGACAGAGATAAATAAAAGCAAGAAAGTGAAAAAAGAAAGAGGGCGAGAAAGAGAGATGGATGGCTATGAAGACTGGTACTGATCAGTAGCTCTTTCTGTGATGCGGCTTCCAGCTTCCAGCCCACCGATTGGTCAGCTGCCTAACTCGGAACATGCGTTCCCACAATCCCTCAGCACCACTTCAATCCCACCACACTGGTTCACCACTCTGCGGCTCAAAACAGTGCCTGCTGGCATGGGCAACATATCAATAAATTCATTACACATTTATACTTAAATATTTATACTGCAGCAGTGTGTTTTGCACAGAGATGGTATTTATAGTGTGTGTGTGTGAGTGTGTATGTGTTTGTGTGTGTCTATGTGTACTCGTATTTATAGCGCGGTGTCACATCGTAGCTCTGTGCTGCGGTGAGACAGCTGTCTGGGGTGGGGGTGGGGGCGTTGGTCTTTGGGCAGGGTGCTGGGGGGGTTCTAACAGAGAACAAGTGGAAATATTGAAGGACAGGCATTTAACAGAGACGTATAGGAGGTGAAGGAAGAGTAAATCCAGTTGAGGCACTGAGAGAAAGATGAGAAACAAATGACTGAGAACAGAAAGGGGTGGTGCACAGTAACCAATGGGGAAGTGATAAATGGTGACAGATTTCTATGAAAAATGAAGCAAAAAAAATAAAAATAGCTGATAACAATTCATATTGCTGCTACTACAATACGAAGCTCAAAATGAAAAAAAAAAAAACACAAAAGGGACAATAAAAAATATTCTTTTATTCAGGCTGTTGGTGCCAATAAAAGAATATTTAACAAAGACTCACTTGTGCAAAGACAGAAATATTTATTCTGTGGAAAACAGCAACTGGGGAAATTACATGGTGTTTTATTGTTCAGCTGTTTGTTGAATGAAGACATTCCCATTCAGAGGCCCTTTTGGATACTTCTCTATTGTTCCTACGGTTACAATGGTTTTTATAAATCCATTCAAAACAGCAGCAAGAGACTACGTGCAATCTAGAACATGGCAGCCAGGGTGAAAAGGCCATGGAGGCATTAGCAAGGTCTTTTTATTAATTAATTTTATGTGCTGGTACCATAACCAATAGGAAAATACCCAGGATTTTGATGTATGTTTCATTCAATGACAGCAGCAGAACCTTACAAGGACACCATTCCCTGATGGGTCAACATGCTAGTTAAAAAGTGATGATCAACATGTTAATCTTTCTCTCTCCTTTTGTAAGAATAGAGAAACTTTCACTGGACTCTCTCCTTTCTCCTTCTGCCCAGGACTTAATATATGGAAGCTGTAACATACAGTTTTTCTACATTACTTGATGCTGCTACACCAGCCTGGGGCACTTTCTTAAAGGATGTCTCTACTAAAGGTGCCACTTTAACCAAACTCTTCATCTGTGTTACAGAGGAAGCTGTAGCTGACTCATGAATGAATTTACTGATGGGAGATTGTTGGGGTTAGCTGGATGTGTTGACTTGTTAACTGCGCGAATGCTGCATGTTTACTCAGTGAGCCAGCGGTAAAGCAGTGGAACATACATGACCTGTGTGTGTATTTCCAAGAGAGTGTGTGTGTGTGTGT
>JAOWBC010000002.1:10764406-10776351 GCA_028566105.1 Hypoplectrus providencianus
CATTTAGAAGCTGTCCGTCTTACCTCAATCTCCTCCTTAATTGGTCATGTTGGTCTGTCCCGCCCCCCGGGTCCGCCTACCTCTTTGACGGAACATTCCAGTGGTCTAAGCATTTTAAGCTGGAGAGTATTACAACTGAGTCTAATATGCCACAGAATGAAAGAAATGAAGAAAAAAAGTGGGCAGAGAGAGAATTTGGTGAAAAACAGAACTTGGGAAGAGAGGTTGAGAAAAAAAGGGATTGAGAAGAAATGAAAGAGGGAAAAAAGGGTGAAAAACACAGTTTTCTTGTTGCATGACAGATTCCCTCCCAGCCAACCAAGGCTTGTCCTTTAATACCCAGAAGCCTTCATGTGGCTTCTCAACGATTGCACATGGGGCAAAGCTGACCACATCGCTGCCACGCTGCTTATTATACTGCATTGCTCACACTCTGCATGTGTGTTTGCATGTGTGTGTGTGTGTGTGTGTGTGTGTGTGAGACGAAGTACCCATATACAGTAAATGAGTACAAGTGTGCATGTGTAAGCCTGTTGGAAAGCAGCATCGGTCATGCAGAGAAGTGTTCAATGAGACTTGCATGTCTTAATTTGTCAATGCTCTTGTGATGGATGGGAGAAAAAGAGGAAGAATTTTTTGAATGTGTAAAAAAAATGAGAACGCAGAGAAATAAGTGGAGAAAATGATATCCATAGCTGATTGGGTACAATTATTATAAATTAAGGTAGACCTAAATCTTGCAAAAGATGTTTGATCTATTTTCTAATGTTTGGAATGATTTACTCTTTTTTTTTCCTTCTTAAATCTGCATATCACAAATGTAAATAAGAAATATAAAGTGCTTTATAAATTATAATTTAAATGTAATTTGTAAAATATCTGGATGGTAGAAATAAGCAAGTTTGTGTAAATGAAAATTATACATTTTTTTTACTTAATAAGGGGCTAATTATATGATAAAAACATTATATACAACTTATTTGAACAACATAATTGGAAATAGTTACAACTGTTTTCCATAATTGTAGGTATTCCCATGTGGAGAGGGTTGACAGCAAGCTTGGGTAAAGGTATAAATAGCCAACATAATACGGTGCCGACGAGGCTTCACTTCTTCATTATAGCATTTCATACAAGTGCATCTACAGGCTCACCCACACAAATACAGGCCCACTGGACACACTGCATGAGTTTTCCACCACGGTCAAGGGCAAGAATAGATGGATGAAGGAGAGGGAAAATGAAGGACGCAGACTATGACATGAAGCAAAACATGTGTTCCTTTCTACTGACCGCAAGGATTTCCTCTTTATGACCTTCGTGAGCAGCCTTGTGACCAACATGCACACACATGCACACATAAACACGGTTGAAACGTGCAGCTTTCTAAAAACTTCCTGTAAGCCAGATAACTGATAAAAAACAATTGAATGTCTCTGAATGAAGTAATTTAGAACTTATTTTAAATGATACAAAAGCTGAAAATATGCAATTCAAATAACTTTTTAGGAGAGAAAATAATTTCAAATAGTTTTTTAGTTTTGATATTGGCACCTGGGAACTGGCCCGTGAGATATGGAGAGACAGAGAAGAGTCAATCAACATTAATTTTTATTTTATTTTTATTATTCTCAAAGTTGACAAAGAGTAGACAATTACACACTAAAATACAAAATACCCCAATGTAAAACATATATTAAATTGAAAAAGATGGCTAAATGTCAAACTTTCATGGCTTAATGGGATACATTAAAAGAGCAGAGCCATTTTAATGGTATTAGTAACAACAGTGCATTTCCTGTTATAAGTCTACAAGTGAATGATTATAATAGATCTTATGGACAGGAGACCTTTAGATGGTCATATTACAGTTTGCCTAGCCTTAAGGTGCAATGCTGAATATTGTGATTGTGAACAGGTTGTAGTAAATCAACATTATTGGCTTTTTGCTGCCCTCTGCTGTTCAACAGTAAAACTTCAACAGAAAGATCCATCATTTTCTGTAACCATTGAATGTACGAAGGGAGAGAGCTGGTAACTTAAAATTACAGGTAATAGATAAATCAAACAGTGAGCTGAAAGATTGATCCAGACACGTCTGAAAAAGCTAACAAATAAAAAGCAGTCTTATGTTTTCATGAAAATGAAATTAATTTTATTGTGAAATTGACCTTTTGGCATGTTAAATATCAAGTTTTACTGTAGCTTTTATTCTTTGTTTGTCTCCAGACAGTTTGACATGAATATCATGACACAGGGTTAAGTACACGTATATTTATCTGAATTATAGTCACTCAGCAACTTTAGGTCAGAGCTTCCAAATATACACAAGACAGGAAGTAACACACACAAGCACACATACACACAGCTTATTGTAGCAAAGTGTTGGTCAGAGGGTTCTAAAAACTTGTCAAATGGCCGATTATAGTCCGCCAAATAGGGCTAGAAGTGTCTGTGTGCGTGTGTATGTGTGTGTCTGCATGCCCGCGTGTGCGGACAGGAAGTGGTGGTGGCTGGTTTGAGGTCAGTGGCAGGAAAGAATGGTAACTATGCTGTTGCTGTGACTACGGCTGGTCACAGCGCAGAGCTTTGGGTTTCCTGACACGCTGCAGCCTGAAACCGCATCCCACCATCACTCCATCCACCCGCCCATACCTGCTGCAACTGTGCCATTGATCATTTTACAGTTAATCATTGTGTTCATTTTTTCGCATCTTCATACCTTTTTCCCTCTGGAATGCATTTCTTTGCTTTTTCCTCTTTTGTATCTCATTTTCATCCACCCCACATCCCACAACACCCAAACACCCCACTGCATGCCCAATGGCATCTATATAAAATGCTTCCTTACTAAATGCTGCTCCACCCTTCTCTTTAAACATTAAACGCTGCACAACAGCGTGACCACAGGAACTAAAAGGCCGTGTTTCTGTGCTGTTTACTAGCCTGAGGCATACCGCATCCCTCTCATTCACATCTGAGCCCACAAACATCTACAACCAATGAGAGAGGGACCAAATATTATCACCACAGTAACGAAATTCATCACTTATGGCACATTTATCAGAATTTTGTTCCAAAACACCATGAAAACAATGATAATTTTACAAAAAAGTCAGAAATTGAATTTGTGGTTATTTTATAAATTCATGGATTTCTTCAATACTTCTGATACTCTAAATCTGATATGTTAAAAGATCGATTTAGATTCACTGTGTAGAGTATTAAACTATATCCTGCTGTAACTTCATTGTAATCCTTCAAGAGAGAGGGTATTTACATTTGAGTGTCTATGAAATCAGTTGGAAATGGTAATTTTACAGTTATTTAAGGGTCATTATTTTTTTATTAAAGTATGTGAAAAAAAAAAAAACATGGGCCCGTTGAACCTCCAGTTCATTGATTGGAAGCCCACGTAAAAGGCTGGAGAAAAACTGGTCTCAATCAAAGCTTTATTCTGGTCACATGCATTAAAAACAGCGCTGGGCCCAAAGTGACAGAGTTCAGGAAGGATCTCTGTTAGAATGCGCAACCAACAGTAGGAATGGTGTACATTTATCTTCTTGGGCCCCGTACAGAGGAGGTTGGACTCGCACGTTATCCAAATTCTACTTGGCCTTGTATGTCTCACATCTCTGTCTGATAATGTGTAAAACAATGTGTGTGGATGATGTCTGTCTGGATGATGTGACCTTGCTACTGTTTAATTATGTCAGAAGTCACTCAGCAGGCCTGATCATACAGTCAAATATTACACAATGAAACAAATTAAATGATTGTATAGTGGAATGAAATACATCAACCTCATTATTACACATTAAAATCAAATGCCAAATCAGGGGGCCAAATTAAACTTAATAATATAACAGGCTCTGGAGGCAGGGTGGAAATAAACAAATCCCAAACCAAAATCCCACCAGTAGATGTCAGCCTTGCCAAAGGGAGACATCAAAGAAAAGAAATGATGCCAAGGAGCCACTGGGTTCACCAGTTCAGCACAGCTGCATGGAAACTTTCAGAAAACATCAATTGATCTGCTCCAATTCTGCATCTGTTTGAACTATAATCATATTGGCTAATCCCATGCAAACTGTTTTATGTGCACATTCACTCAAGTGAATTGAACTTTTGTTTTGTTTAAGTGGAACTCTTAACTCTTTATGTCGTTATTTGCAATGTTGGAGCAATTTCAGCACAAATTCAAGGTCGGATTTTTTGCACCTCTAACTGCATTGTTACAGTTATGTTAAATCATTAGACTATTGCCAAAGATACCAGATATTATGTTGTATCTATTCTTGTGGATAGTAACATTTAGTTTATTGTTTTATTTTGTTTTGTTGTTCTTTTCTAACATGTTATCTATGATCTAACGGATACAGATCATTTAATGCCATTAATTTAGTTGTATGATAGTGATCACTGGCCACAGTCCGAAACACGCATGCGCAAAGCTGAGAACCAGCCTGCCAGCTCAGCTGACAACAGCAGCACTTCACCAGCCAGATGATGATGGCAGACTCTGGAAGTCACGAAGAAGTAGCTGTGATCGGTAACACCGATATCACTTCATCAGAATCCGAGAACAACCTTATAAACACGGTCGTACTTTTTGCTTTTCTCTACGACAAACATTTTGAGAGTTTAATAGCCTGTTTCACTGAAGTAAACTTTTCCAAACAGGCCTGTTAGCTAGGTGGAGTTAGTGGCGTGAAGCAACGGAGACTTTACCACTCACCTTTTATAGAAGCCGTTGCAATGTTTAAAACGTTAACGCTGTGTGTAGCCACGAACTTAGCTATGCTCGGTTTTGTATAAGTTTCGAGTTAAACTAAACGTGCTTTTTAAAACAGTGGCTGGAAGCTAACGTTACTTTGTAAACTTTACTCCTTGTGTTAGCTTGCTAGCTAGCATATGTAAACGCTAAGCCTAAAGTTTGGTTTAGTTTGAATTGGCCATTGTGGTCTTTGTGGCTACGAGGCTAGTTTTACTTTTTATGTATTAATTTTTAGGGAGAAAGGACAGGTCAACAGATGAGGAACATCCTTTTTAGGAGTAACTGTTGGTAGTTGACATGTCTTGTCTTGTGACCTGCACATGCCTGTCATAGCCCAGTGTTACCCATAACCAAGCGTGTTGCTGTACCTCGAGCAGCTGCCTGTTCCTCTGCCCATCTAGTTTCATTCTGGTCTGTTTATTAAGAAATCAATAAGGACCAATGAAACACAAAGCCATAAGAAATCGTGATTTTCAGTTTATTCAAGGGGGCTATTATTACAAAAAAACAACAACACATAATACATTAATATAATCTCTGTAAATCACTGCCTCAAGTGACCTACTGCTTTAAAATTCAGTGTTTCTTTTCATGAAGCACAATATGCAATAATTTTTTGATAAATATTTTTCAGCATGCATTAACCACAGTTTCAGAAGTAGGGATGTTAGTCAAGTATCCTTTTTTTCTCTGTTTATGCCCTGGCAGCCAGTTTTTGTAGAGTGCTACTTCACAAACAGGGGTTGATGTATGGTTTTTTGGGGCTGGCTGCTTTCCGATTCATTCGCCAACATGGAGCCAATTGGCTCCATGTTGGCTCCATGTCACTTTCCCTTAACATTTGACACTCATGAGTATAATATAGTTTTTTGTAGCTTTAGCCTGGTTATTTGCTCAGTAACCAAGCTGTAGCAAAAATGACACAACACAGCAAGAGTAAAGTGAGCATCATAGGCAACAATGAATGATTGTTCTTGTTCTGGCAATTTGAAACATTTTTTTGGCAAAGTAATACTGAAATATTGCACTGGCTTGGTATGCTGATCAGCCAATCGTAATCAAAGACTAGTACAATCTGTTCTATAATTATATTTTGCTCCCTTATTCCCTGAGAACAACACTGTTATCTGCACACTCCTGTCAGTTCACCTGATTCTATTTTTCTGCTCTTACATCAGCTCTCACATTTGTAGCATACTTTTCATGTTTACCTTTATCTCCCATTGAATGTCTTTTTTTCTCATGCCTGCACTTTTTTTCTTGTCTGTGTAGATGGTGGAGAGAGGGACAGCTCTGTTGAAAAAAATGGAGATAAATGTGGCGGAGGCAGAGAAGAGGACAGGGAAAAACACAGTCAACATGCAGGAAACCTACACAGTCTACCTCATAGAAACGAGGTAGGTTATATGTTGAAGTGTATGGTTTCTTGCTTCCTCTTAAAGGCCTTTTGATGTTTTGCAAGAAACATACTGCAATACATTAAACAACTCTCAGTTTCTTCACATTAATTGTGACACTTGTGACACATCTCATGCAAACAACTTAGTTGGTGTTGCTGCAAAACAGCAGTTACAAGAAGCGTGGGTTGGAACTGCTCACTCCTACAGCTCATCAATATTAAAGCACAAAGGATTTGTTTGCTTTCTCCCTGCACTCTGTTTTTGCATAGTCTCCTCAGAGTAATTAACTCAAAAACTTCCTCAAAGGGATGCAGTTTGGCAGTCTCAAGCAGGACGGGGAATCTCAGAGGATCTTATTATTCAATTGGTTTTTAATGCTGCTGGTGCTGTGATTTCATTACTAAAAGAGAAATTAGCCTGTTTGTTCTTATTGAAGGCTGTTTAACGATACAAGATCAATGAGCTGAATTGCTTGTACTGATTAGTTCAGTACCTTGTCACACACACACACCCTACATTTCTAAAATGATTAGTCTTCTTTACTTGACTAATCAGCTGGCACTTAAGGGAGCTTTCTGAATTCCAATAAACAAACTGTGTCCACAGGTGCAGAATCCTTTAAAAGGTTATCAAAATGACAAGATTGTTTTTCCCACCCAGGTCTGAGTTAGATTGTGTTGCTCATTCTGTGTCTCAAGTTGCTATGAACAAGAACACTAGATCAAATGTCGTACTACTTCTGTGCTGATGCCTGATAATAGTACGGTGTATTCCCATTCCCCTGCCTGCAGGCCAGCTGAATCTGTTCCAGAGGGGGGTACGCCTGCCACACCTGATACTCTATGGAGACGTTACAGTGAGTTTGAATTGCTCAGAACATACCTCCTGGTTGCCTACCCCTACATCATCATCCCTCCGCTTCCAGAGAAAAGGGTGAGTGACACATATTGTAGATGGAAGGAGACATATACCGTAATTATTATAGAATGATTATACAGATCCAGTTTGATTTTATCCTGACTGGCTAATCGGCATTTGTCATTTTGACACGTAGCAAGTTATAAAGTAGCCTACATCAGCAACCAGTCACTTAGTCATGGCACTAAATCGAACATGTATTGCATGCTCTTACAGGAAATTCACTTCAGCTGGCAGCTCAGGTATATTCACTGAACCAAAGATAATATCTGGCAATTTAGTTGTTGTATTTGAATCCCTCCACTATCTGCAATCTTTCTTTGTTTACTAGACAGTTCATGTATTTTTTGGGGGTGATGAGTTGAGACATGTCAGTTAGTGTTCAAGAATAGTAAAACTTATTTTTTATTTGAGGCCAATAAAAGAGGTGAGCAGTAGATGAGTGTAAACCTAGAGGAAAAAAACTAAAGGCTTAGAGTTTATATATTATTACCTATTAAACTGGAGTCACTCCAGTCTCATTCATGGGCTCTTCTCAGTGTCATCCACTTGAGAGTGGCTGCAGAGCTGCAATGTGTAATTAAGGTGCAGGGTATAACAAATGTGTTTTTCTGATAGAACTACTCAATCTGTTGTTGGTTAAGTGTTATTTACACAATCTTTCATAGTTTTAAGTTATCCATCCTTGTCTTTTAAGGAGGCATTCATCACTTCTTTTGTTGCTCTTGTAGGCAGAGTTCGTATGGCACAAACTGTCGGCAGACAACCTCGACCCAGACTTTGTTGAGCGACGGAGAGTGGGCCTGGAAAACTTCCTGCTACGTGTTGCATCACATCCTGTCCTTTCCAATGACAAAATCTTCTTCCTCTTTCTGACAGAGGTTAGTAATCAAGCTTTATTCATTTTGTTCCACATAATGTCCCACTGAATGGACACAGACACGCACGCCATGCACTCTCACAGGCTAACAGGGCTTTCCACCTGACAATAGCACTGTAGCAAAACAATGCACAAGGCACCAAAGGTAGGAGGATACAGATAAAGAATGGATATCACTGCAGCATAAAAAATGGAGGGCTGAGTCTTTTTTTATAGGAGTTAACTACAGTGACACCCCTTGCGGTACCCACACAGTGAGCACAGTGATATGAATAAGAAAGCCTTTCATTTTTTGCAACAAACATATTGGGTAGAATACCTACCGAAACATCATTCTGATTGATTTTTTTGTTAGTTATGAAGTTACTGCTACGCTGGTTTACTTTCCCAATTTGAAAAATCATTCCATGCAAGCTTGCCAATTGATACACCTTTGGCTTATATTTCATTTTTTACCCTGTAGCCTGGAGCAACATACTAAATCAAGAGCAGCCCATTTGTTGAAGTGAATTTTCTGCTGGAAAACCCTATTTTTTGACACAATGTGGTTGATAATCCTGTCAATCATTTGTCTACTGTCTGTCAATCATTTTTCCTCAGGAGAAAGGATGGAGGGATGCAGTTTTGGAGACAGGTTTTCAAGACAAGGTAAACTGTTATTTTTACTTCATCACCTTTACACTGAAGTTGTAAGGTACTGTTTTGCAGTCAACTTCCTATTTTGTCAATTCCCTGACAGAGAATTTCATGTGCAATAACATTGTCAGTTTTTCAGCCACTTGTTTTATGATCGGCACATGAGGTCATAACACAAGCAGCCCTTCATAGATTCTCCTGGATGCTGTATGCAAAGTCAAACCTGTTAATGTGTGTATTTTTTTTTCCCCCAACCAGGCAGACTCCAGACTCAAATCTCTGAGTGCCATGTTCAGAGTCAAAAACCCTGACAAGTAGGTCCCAAAATATACTTCAGAGAAAAACTCTTCATTTGTTTGAAACATTTTACTTGGAATTATACAAAGCAGGAGAGTTAGTCAGAATGCAGAATCATCACTAAGTATTTTCTTTGAAAATTGTTAGAGTAAAACAGGTAGAAAGAGGAATTTAAACTAGAATGTACCTATTTTAAAATAATATACCATTATTGCAGAATAAACTGACAAAAAAGTTGGATTTGGTTAAACATGATTTGTGATAAGATTCATGTGTTTTCCAGGCGTTTTACAGCGCTGAAACAATACAGTGATGAACTGAACACTGTGATCTCTCAGTTACTGAGGGTGCGAGCGGTGAGTCTTGGCAGGCAAACACACGCCTACATGTATATTTAAATGTCTGCCTAGGTTTGGCCTGTAGTGACTGTTGATTTTGCATAATGTGTTATATAACTTAGGCAATATACAGTACACAGTCAGCCTGTGTGAACACTGCCTACATTTATAATTGAACCGATATTATTCTGGATTATTGTTCTGATTGTCTATAATGTAAAAATGATTTTAATTTCTTTATTCTAGAAAGTAGCAGACAGGCTGTATGGAGTTTACAAGGTTCATGGTAACTACGGCCGAGTCTTTAGGTGAGAAACATCTGTTCTGTTACTACTGCATGTAGACAGTAACAAATTCATAGTTTTGGGCTTTTAAAAATGCATCAACAAGCCACGAGTTGAGATTAAAATCCATTTGGTGTATAAACTCTATTGAGATGGTTTTGATAGACAGTTGCATGTAGAAAATATTTACATGAGAATTGATTGTATAGCTTCCACTCTGCATCTGTATGGGCTTTCCACCTGATAAAAAATGTGAAGCTTTGTGAGGAAATTTGTAAATTTAATAAAATGCTGTGAATATTTATGAACAACTCCACACAACACAATTTTGTCTTTTGATAACTTTAATTCAGGTTTTATGGAAACTGACTTTAGAGAGTTGTAGAATTCAAAAGTAGAATCTTTGTCTCTTCAGTGAGTGGAGTGCTATTGAAAAGGAGATGGGAGACGGACTACAGAGTGCTGGCCACCACATGGACACGTAAGTAGACTCATGATTCACCTCAGTTATGTAGTCAGGTTGTCTGTACATACATCTGTCTATATGCTGTATCTAAGGAATACTTGGAGAAAATTTCTTTAAATTTAACACATATTTCCACTTGGAATTATGGGTAAACTGAATATATTTTGGTCAAAAGTCTAACATTAAGGTCAGTGACTCTTTGTGTCTTTTCCATTCTATTGAACGGGATATCTCAGGTATCTTTTGGAGGGAATGTCTTCAAACTTGTTAAAATATTAGGCAGAAGGATTAACTGATTTGATATCGAAAGTCAAAGGTCAAGGTCACTGTGACCTCACAAACTACATCTTACAATTTCATACAGTGGTCTAATAGGACAAAAATATGAAGTAATGAAACCTTACATTCAAAAGTTCAAAGGTTCACTGTGGTATCATCATATTCTGCATATATTTTTCTTGCAATTATACAAGGCCATTGCATTGGTTTGCTTATAACTTGTGCACAGGTACGCTGCATCAATAGATGATATTTTGGAGGAAGAAGAGCACTATGCCGACCAACTGAAAGAATACCTTTTCTACACTGACGCTGTCAGGTGAGTGTTTGTATATGTTTTGAGGACCAATAGAGGAAAAAATTAATTAATTAAAAAAAAAATCAAACAGAACAAGCTTATGCTCTTTATCAGTATTGACAGACAATTCCAATGAATTACAAGTACAATCACATGGCTAACATTGGGTTTGAAGAAATGTCGCCAAATGTTGTCACGGGATGGACATTAAAGCATCATATGTACCAGAATAATAAGCTTACAGGAGTGTTCTTGATTGTTTATGTTGATAATTGAGCTTTGAGGCTGGGCCTCAGTAACATTAGACTCAGGAGGAGGTGATTTTTAATTTGTTTGTAGCTGCCAGGATTAAATTGAATCATTTATTTGTTGATTGAAAGAAATATAATTATCAGCTTCTTATTTTTGAGTAATAATTCCAATTTGATGGTTGTAGTTTATATTTTCACTGTTTTGTGATACTTTATAGATCAAATAATTAATTCATAATAACAAAAAAATAGCTGCAGATTAATTGATGATAGAAATAAATGTTATTGCAGCCTTAATTAAATTAAATGGGAAGCCATATCAAGGATATGCTTCCTCGGTTCATGTCATGGCTCATTTTTCTGATGAAGGTAATGTGAGTAGCTGCAGATGTGAAACCCTCACTTGTCCACACTCTTTACTGCTCATATTCTTTTTCTCTTAGGCAGGTTTAAGAGCTGTCTGTTGAAAAGCTACCACACTCAGTTGATGTGTTTCTGCCTCATGTTGCTATTGTTCTTAATCTCTCTATTCAAAACAGAGCAACAGGTGCCAGTGTTGATGCAAATGCTTGGTAGCATAGTTAAAGAAAACCATAAATGCAGAGCTGTGGTTGTCAACAGGCAACTTATGTGAGGGATCCTTGACTGACAGGAGATCAGCTGTCTTGCTTTATTATTTTTGTGGCAATGGAGGTATTTCAGTTTGAAATTGATCTGAACAGAAAGCAGCAATGTAGTATGAATACATAGTTTTAGTTTTACCTTTTCATCTTCAACTTCTTTAAAACAAAAACTCTGTGTGTTTGTGAATTAAGGTCAGTATGTAGGAAACATGAGTTGATCCAGTATGAATTGGAGATAGCAGCTCAGGACCTCGCCAATAAGAAACAACAGAGAGAAGAGCTGGCTACTGGGGTAATGCACTAACAACAGCACACACTTGCTCAGCATGTTTTATTTCTCTTACACTTTCTAGGCAAGTACACAACTAATATTTAAACAGTGAACTCATTGTCAAGACTGCACATGATTACACACAAGCAATGTAAATTAAGGCATCAGTGAAACAATAAATGTGTGTGTGTCTGGTGTGTGTGTGTGTGTGTGTGTGTGTGTGTGTG
>JAOWBC010000002.1:10782280-10796689 GCA_028566105.1 Hypoplectrus providencianus
TCTATCTATCTATCTATCTATCTATCTATCTATCTATCTATCTATCTATCTATCTATCTATCTATCTATCTATGTTTTTCTGTCTGCTGTCTGTGTTTCACTTATCTGCATCTCACTGTCTGTTTCCTCCTCATTCATATCGCTGGCTCTCACCTTTCTCTCTCGCCTTTTGCTTTTTTTTTTCTCATCTTCCTCTGCCAGTCTGCCTTATTACTCATCCATACGTGTCTGTGTCTCAGTGAGTGCAATTGCCAGTCTCTTTTGCCAGCCTGTCTGCCTCCCTGTCGGCATGCCAATGTAATTCACCTCTAGCTGAAATCTGCTTGTTTAAATCAGTTCTGGTTGGCTGAGTGAATAAAAGCGGCTCTGCCCTCTTCTTCCATGCTGTGCTTGTTCACGGCCCTGCAGCGCAGACATTATCAATTAATTAGGTGGGTCATGCAGTGTATCCATGATATCTTTTTGGCCACGAGTTTTTGGCCCACAGGGGTGTGGTGGGCCTATTGTCCTTCATAAGTTTCCCTCCTTTTTTCTCTCCTTTCCCCCCTATTTCCGCCTCTTTTTATGTGCCTATTTAATCCCTGTTGCTTTTTAAGTCTCCCATCTTCATTTTCCTTCCCCACATCTTCATTCTTTGTAATGTGCTCTCTCTTTCGTCCCCTTCCTTCTTCCTCAGCTGGCCCATGGGCCCCTGCCCTTCCCCGCGGCGCAGGCAATGATTTCAGATTTTTTCAAACGAGCAATAAAACTCGGAGGGAGAGAAAGGAGGCATTGAGAAAAGCGCAGACACTGGGAAAGATGGGGGGAAAGTAGGGGAGATGTTGGAAGAAGATTAAAGGGAAATGCTGTAGCCGATTAAAAGGGGAAAACAGGGAGATATGCAAGGCAGGAAACAGTGAGCTTCATCGTCATTATGCAAACAAAAATTCAGTTGAACGTTGGTGTGCCTGGATGTGATCTGGGGTAATCTCACTCTACCGGTTCACTTTTTATTAACAGCCAAACCACTAGAGAGGAACCACCCTTACACACACACACACACATACACACACACACACCATCTCTTTTCTCACACACGCTTTTCACTTTTCTTTCTAGCTGAACTGTACACTGAACACTGACCTCAATGTAAATTAAACAGATGCTGCACTAAAAACAAGGAAATCTCTATGAGTGTGTTTGCTCACTTGAATGCAAGTGGTTTGACTTATACACTGATAAAGATGGATTGTCAGGTCAGTCACATGTGTGCGCATCATGCACGGTGTGTGTAAGCTATAGAAGTACAGGATAGGGAGTGACTCGGTAATGAGATCCAGCTCCAGCTGTAGACAACACCCAACAACACAACTAGTTTCAGCGCCTTCCTCTCCCCCCAAAGGCCCTCAGCATCTGTGTGCCTGTAAGAGAGAGAGTGTGTGTGTGTGTGTGTGTGTGTGTGTGTGTGTGTGTGTGTATGTGTGTGGGTGTGGGGTTGACTTTAATGTACAGAACATGTGGGAGTATGGGAATGATCCATTAATCTGAGTGGGTGTTTGAGTCGGAGCATGTGTGTGTCCAAGAGGCAGATGAAAGCAAAGAGAGCGCTGTGGTGTGCACCAGGTGTGTATTTGCAGTGTGCGCAGACTTGTCGGTGTTTACACCTTCAACTACAAACACATAAATCACTCATTTGGCGGATAAGTGAAAGACACACACACACACACATGCACGCACACACTCTCTTTCTCTCTCTCTTCCTCTCTCTGCTCCCATGGGGGCAGTTTCAAGGTGTGCATGATTGGGGTAAACAGAGCACTTTCTGTCCTACAAACACACAATAGAACCATACAGTACTCAACAGAACAATACACTGCGGAGGTGCTGTTGTGTCACCTGACACACACGCACACACAATTTCAGGTGTAGTGTTACAGGCCAAGGCTTGATTATTGGTGTATGTACACGCACGCAGTATTACTCATTCAACCACACACAGGTGATCTCACACAGGCAGTCTCACACAATCTCACGGCAGGAAGCAAAAAGGCCGAAAAAACGAAGTTCCTCTGTCTTTAGCACTGATAGCACGACCCAGGCTCCAATTTACATAATATGGACTGCACCATACTTTATGTTGTGTAATCAGTAAGAGCAATAGTTATGTCATTGCAGTGATTTAGAGGAAGTTTTCTTTTAATTCCCCAAAACAAAAGGGGAATGAAATGGAAAATAAAAAAAATGTCTTTATCATGAAGTTATCAGGTGCTAAGATTTTTTTTTGAAACATGATATATGTACCGTTTCAGTCTCACGCTGTATTGGATGTAATCATAGCATCTCACCAACATGATGTAACTTGCTGAAAGGGCTCATGCTTCATTTTAATCGAAATTGGTGTCAGATTTTATTATGCATCCTGTTTTGACCAGTTGCCAGGAAAAACTATTGCAAAAGTTGAGTCCCACATACTTCAAGTATTCCAGGCGATAATTAAAATCCTGCTAACTGGCACCTAAAGAACAGGGAAATTTATAGGGCCTTGAAAAAGGGTGTTTTCAATGTTTCGGCAGATTAAAAAAACAACATTTAAATCACAGAATTTCCTTTACATATTAAAGCTACACTTCTCATATATTTATTGCATTTAATAGGAAGAGCATGTCAACAGAAAATGTTAATTAGTCAGCTTCGGAGGTCAACGCTGGACCGAGCTGAGCTTTCTGTTTCCTTCTGCTTCCATGATAAGCTAAGCTGCCAGTTCCTGGCTAGAGCTTTAAATGTACCTTGCTCAATTTTCATTGGAGAACACAGCAAATGGAGGTGGGGCTAATGATTGCCCATTTCTTATCTCTATCAAAATATTAAATTGCAGGATGTTTACACTCTACAAAGTAAGGAAAAACCGTGGTGGAATGTAACTAAGTACATTTACCAAAGCACTGTGTACTGTGTTTAAATATATTTAACGATCTGAGTATTAGTAATCTTATTTTTGACTCATAAAGTAGATTTTGATGCTCGTACTTTTTTTTTACTGAAGTCAATTTTGAATGCAGTTTTTTTCTTAAAGTGAAGAAAATGTTCACATTGTGGTATCAGTACTTTTACTGAGCCATGCATTTGACTTTTACATTGTTTGGTTTTGGTTGACACTGTATTACAGCTTTAAATTAAACTCTGTGTGCATTAATATACAGCAGAATGCGTGGCAGACCTGCTGTAGCTGCAGCTGATTGTGTATTTACAGTATATACTGTAGTTGAACCTGATGAAGTAGCCACGAAGCGAAGCTCAAGCAACTTGACCAGTTTGCTAAAAGAACACCATGTAACTGACAGAAGGATGTTTTCCCACATGTGTAAACTGGTTTGACTTAAGAGTCCTCCTCTGGGGACCTTTTTGCATTTTTTTTTTAACTCTGCACATGCTGTACAGTCTCAGTACAATAGCGTGCAGCCATGTCAGAGACACACAGATGACTCATCAGCCTCCAGGGAAAGCAGCGGCAGAGAAACAAAGGGAGTTAAGAGTTTGGGAAAGAGAAAGATAGGGGATGGGGGGAAACAGGCTAACAGACAAAAAGAAAGAAGGGAAGGTGGAGAAAGATTTGGATGTGCAACAAATTGTTACACTGCTGCACTAACACAAAACAGCACAGCTTTCTCAAAGTGTGAGAGTGAATGTGAACTTTATGTGTGTGTGAACATGTGGTTGTTTGTATGTTTGGACTGAAAGGGGAGGAGAAGGTTTCTTTATGAGATTGTATGCACGCACGTGTGTATGCGCGTATGGGTGTGTGTTTCGGTGGGTGTGTGTGGGGGGGGGGGGTTGTATGGGAGTGTGATTGTAGCGGAGGTAGTTGGAGGAGGAAGTGGCAAACTGATAGATGGGAACAGAATGTTCTATAGAGTGGCAAGAGGAAGAGAGATAGGGTTTGTATGGGGGGCAGTGTCGCTCACACACGTTATATGTTACATGAGAGCCACAGGCCTCACACACACGTGCATGGAGGCACAATGCCATGAGAAAGTGTGCCCACTCATTTCCACATTTCCTGTGACACAATATAAATGCAGACTGACACATTATTATACTCACATCTAAAGAAACCCTCATCTGACAAACTGACAATTAAAAGGGATTTCGCCAGATGTCTTTGTTTGATCAAAAGCTTTCCATAAACAAGAGCTTCAAAGATTAATCAGTGAGTAAAAACGTCAAAATTCTCTTTTTCTGTCTGCTTAATTGTAGACTTTTTTTTGTGGAGAAAAAGACATTTGTGGTTGTCATCTTAGGCTTCAGACTGACATTTTACACAATTCCCTGATATTCATTACAACTTACAACTTATAAATTAGTTTAGAAAGCAGTCAACAGATGAGTCAATACTTAACATAATTATTGCACACTACACAGGCACATCAACTGGCTTCTGAACTAAGTTGTACAAGTTGAATGTCATGCCAAATACTCCTTGCATAACATAGACAGTGATCCCACATGTCAGTCATGAAGAAAGTGCATCAGGAACACTCACTCAACACACGAGTACATACGTGTGCTCACATGCAGTTGATTCAGCGCAGAGTGCTGCATGAGTCCAAATAAAACCACAGAGGGCACTGATTGTTGTTTACTTTGGATAAAAAGCTGGTACAGTGACATTCAGTGGAGAAACAGGGCTTGAGAAACAAAGAGCGCTTGTGTTTATCACCGTCTATAACCATGCATCTGTGCATGTTTCGCATTCATGTCGTGCATGAGTGTGCATTTCGCCATGCCTGTGCGCACTTAGCTGAGCGTGTATTGGTTTGTGTGTTTGAAGGGAGTCAGGGTGTCACCAGCACTGCACGCCTCCAGAGAATTTACGGTGTGATGGAAATACTTCAGATGTGATCGCACCGCTCTCCCTCCAGGCTTCACTGACTCTGATACGATCTCACTTGGCAAGCAGAGTGATCCTTCATTGGGAACTTGCCTGGCAGTGAGCAACTGTTAGAAAAGATGAAGAATTATTTTCTGGGAGCATATTAGGGAAGAGAGTTGTGATAATAAGCAGCGAAAACCCTGATGACTCAGTACTTTCTGAGATACCTTCCAGTTTCTAGTTTTCTTGTCGTGCCTTGGCGCTCCTCTTGCCTTTCTGTGCATTTCTTTCTGCTTTTTCAACCCACTTGAAATGCATTTTGCCAACAGAAAAACTCACACATCGCTGTGACATGGCTCTTTGTTTTACTTCAAAGTTTATCCTTGTATTTGGAAGAAAGTATAATTCCCCGATGAACCAGCATCAGGGTGCTGCTGAAATCAGCAAAGAATGCTCAACTCAGAGCACAGTTTTGCTGTTTCAGCTTCTCACATGCAACAGGGGAATCTCACAGCACTGGCTCAAACACACACAAACACGGCGCTCATTTCACACACAGAATGACGAAGACATGCGCTTTGTATTTTCTCATTAGTACGGAGTTGCAATGCCAGTGCCGAGGTCGAGTCTTCATATGATGTTGAGGCAGGTGATCGATGCGTCTGTCATCCAGTTGTGGCTAGAGCGTTCACATCAGGGACCAATCAGAGCAGGGTGTGGCCCTGTGTGTGTGTGTGTGTGTGTCGGTGGTGATAGTCATGTGAGAGAATGTGTTGAATCCACAACATCTTAACGACCATTCAGACAGATGATTTTTAATGGTTTTAAATGATAACAGATGGATTGCCGTTTTAAATTACCAGTGGTTTCACTAATCACTACCAGTCTTATGTTCTGTTGCTTCTTTATGTTAGACTTGTAATATTTCCGCTTCTTTGTTGAAAACTCCAGAGGGCTCAAAATATTGGTCAAAACTGGCAATTTAAGAGCCGTTGTGTTGTCAAGTTGCAAGCCTTCAAAGGCAGACGAAACTGTCTTTGAGGCATTGAGACACATTTTGGGTTGCCATGTCTGCCTCCTTTCTTCTTTTCAAAAAGAAGAAGTCACATGTGTAATATTTATTGAAGCGCCAGGGTTTCAGGACAGCCCTTTATTATTTCTCCCACTTTTTGAAATTGATATGTCCCAGTAGTCAGTACTTCACTTGATGTGTGCTCTTTTTATTCATTCTTCTATTACTTTCTTTCTTCTCTGTGTAGATGAAGTAGCCCCTACAGAGGAGGCAGCAGCTCCTGGGACCCCGGCCCCTGAAGCAGACAAAGCGCCGGAGGAACCCGCCACTGAAGAGGACCAAAAAGCTGAGGTGAAGAAAAGAAAAAATGTTTTCTGTTGGTTGGTTCTGCTCTATTCAACGTAAAAAATGTCTTTTACCTCATTCAAGGTTATTTTCTTCCATTTTTTCATCTTTTTATTTTACCAGGGTAAAATCATATTGAAGGGGCCGTCAAAAACCCCTTTCAAGGGAGTCCTGGCCGACATAGTATAAAATAAAATCACAGGGAACCAGCCTAAAAATAGGACAGCAAACATTTCTGTGAATTTGCAAACAGAAGCCAAACAATGAACAGCAGAATACTAAGGCATCCAAAAGGAATGTCGTTCATGAGAATTTATCCAGGTTTATATCATCTGTTCATAAAATAATTATTTATACAAATTGTGAATCAAATAGGATCCAGTATGGACCCTTCGGGGACACTACCTTGAATATTTTCAAAGCTGGGAAATAAATCATCAACTGGGACACTGTGTTGTACTGCTCCTTCAACAGTATTTCTGTACTATCCTATGTGCTCCAGCCTTTGGTCAACTGATAAATCAAATCTTGAAGCAGCCAATGTATATTGAATCATGTAAATGTGAATATAGTTATTAAAGGTACATTTGTGCGTTAATGTAACTTTAACACTGCAGACTTAATCATATTCCCCCAAGAGCAAAGTTCAAAGGGTCATGCCATTTAAATACAGCACTGGTGACATAATAAATACATATCTATTAATCCTGTCAAGCTCTGAGCGCCTGAATGATCCAGTGTTTCTTGGTATCAGCGTCTTTGTGCGACTTGCATCTAATGTGGATCATTGAGGTCTTGAGAGAATCTAGTTCTCAATCCTCAGGCAGTCATTTGATAAGCGGAGACATATCAAATGGCTGAAAAACGTGTCATGTTAGGTCTTGGTTGGGTATAGAAAGTGTTATGTAGCATATTGTTTTTGGCTCAGAAGTGGAAGGAGAGCTCTCGGTCTGCGCTTTTCAGACTGGTCTCTGGGTTTTGCATTTCAGCAAAGTTTGCAAATAAGTTGTGGCTAGTACAAGACAGATGGTGAGGCGTTAACAAATGAAACTGAAGTGATCGTAAAATCTGCGACTACCTGAGGGCTTTCTAGTTTGTTTTTTGTTTGTATTTGTTTTTTCATGTGAACATATTTAAAATAAATTTACATCTTGTGATGAATACAGGATGCAGCTCCTACGACGAGTGCGCCTGAGCCTCCCGCTGACGATGCAGCAGGAGGTAGCGAAGCAGCCACTCCAGCGCCTGAAGTCCCAGAACCAGCGACTCCTGCTGCTGACAACTCTGAACCAGCAACTCCTGCAAAAGAGGAGGAGCAGCCGGCAGCTCCTACGCAAAAGGAAGCAGAGCCGACAACTCCTGCACCGGAAGAGGCAGGACCAGCAACTCCTGCAGGCGATGCTGCAGAAGCTGCGACTCCTGCCGCAGCAGACGCGGGGGAAGACGCAGCCACAACAAAAGGTGATTAACAGGTGTTCCAATACGCACACTGAAAATGAAATGCAGTTCAATCGAAATAAGCCGTTTGTTTGCTTATTTCAGAGGATTATTCCCACATAAAGTCAGCACTATGTATTTTATCTTTTTTCACGTTTAATTTAATCAAATTCTTCTGGAATCCACACACTGTTCTTTCCTCTGTTTATTTCTTTTCCTTCATTATCCCATCTTTTCAATGTGCAAAGGTGTGTCGAAATGCTTTTTCAAGCCCGCCCAGCCTCTGCCATAACTCTTGGATGATAAAAACACATCATTGATGTAATGCTTGCTCTGTGTCACCCTCCTGTCCAGCGCCTGCAGCTGAGCCAGAGGTTCCAAAGTCTGAGGAGCCAACAGAAAAAGGAGCCGAGGAAGCTGCAAGCACTGCTGCACCACCTGCCCCCGAGGAGGTCAGTAGCACTGGGACAGAAGTCTAATGCAATCCAACTCTAACAAATATACTACTGTCTAACAAACTTCCTGACTCCAATTATGTGTAAGTGCTGACTTACAGCGTATATCGCGGGCATTATTCAGGAGCTGCCATGCTAATGAGAAGTTAATATGTCCTTTCTATGTGTGTAAATGCTGAATAATTCATTTTTAATAGAAGGGACCTGAGGCCACAGCAGCAGGGAATCCAGATGTAGCAGATAATGAGGAAAAACCAACCGAACCAGCTGCTGATGCGCAACCAACAAAACCAGCTGAAGAGGACAAAGCAGAAGCCCCTGCAAGTAAGAATAAGATTGTTTCTGTGCTTATTTTGCACACTATTATATGGAAAAGACACAAATGATCCAGGGGCCAAAGATATAAAATAACTCATGATAGCATAAACCTTCTTTCTATGTGTATTTCTTTAATACACTCATGCAAAATAGCACCCTGAGAGAAGGAATAGAAAAGTTGAACTTGTGCATTCAACAGATGAGCTCACCTCTCAAGCATGTGTGTCCTGTACACAGGGGGACTGTATGAACTTGTTGGCCCCTTTGATTTTGTACATTCTGTCAGATTGAACATGTTATGTTATGACATGGCAGCAACGCCCATTTAAGTCATGATATTTCTCCTACATGAAGATTATGTGACTTGACATAAATCATATGCAGAGTAAGGATATGAGCGTCCACATGTTCGAAAGCTCTGGCTGATATTGTCAGTTAAGTAGCATGAATTCAGCTTATCATTATTCTGTATATAAGCTTCATGTAGTTGGTAATGACAGATTTGATATTTATTAATAAGTGGTTGTATTAACATTTAATTATGAAAGCCCACATTCTGTCTAAGATGAGAAAACACCGTTTGACAAAGTTGTCACTCGCGTTTCTGTTTGAATTTAAGATGCTTCAACCATTCTGTTCTTTGTCTTTGCCAACAGTCAAAGCAGAAAATGCTCCTGAAGTGAAATCAGGTAAAGTATTTTTCTCATTTATTTTTTCCGTCTCTTTCAGTAGAACACCTTCCAAAGCCACAATATGTAAACTTTTCTGGTGCCAAGTCTCACAGCTAAGCAAATCACTAAGGCACACCACAAATAATAGCTTATGAGTATGACTCAGATGCTCTTTTCATTACATAAGTGCACTTCAGGACAACATAATTAAAACCAGTTTATTTCACGTAATAAAGTTACAACGGGAAGCTGACCTGTTTAATGGCAGCTTGGGACACTTGGGAATGTTGAAATCCTTCACAGAAGTATTACGTGACAGTACTCTGAGTGGGAAATAGCTTGAAAATCACAGTAATAAGCATGAGTAGGGCTGTTTGAGAAGAGAACACTCTATATGGTTAGAGTTTCAGCTAAACCGACTCAGTACTTCTGTCGTGTTTTTCCCTCAGACCTACTACAATATGTCAAAACATATAAGATCTCCACTGTCACCGTTTGACCCCAGGAATACCTGTGAAATTATTGTTGTTATAGTAATTCTGTGTTATCAGTCATTTAGAAAAGTGTACGCCCTGCTTTCATTAGATATCATGTATCATTTTGCTGCAACTCCCCATTTTCTGCGCAAATTAACAGAAAACAGATGTGCTTTTGTTCCAAAAAGCACAAATCACTTAGGAAGGTTATGAGGTGGGATTTTGGCCCACATAATTCTGCTTCCTGAATTAGGGGTGGTATGGTTTCAATAAGGTGTCACCCTCTATTATTTCACTTTGCTTATAACAGTGTTCTCTAGCCACTTATTTCAACATTTCCTGTTCCAGGTAATCTTGTTGTTGTCCTACCTGTTTTATTACCGGACATCCTCCTTTTCAAGGATAGTAATTTTATGTTTGTCCTCTCATCTCCTCTCTTAGTCATGCCCAACTAAGAAAGGGGTTAGGTGCTAAGGAAATAGTTGCTATGGAAGGTTTCTTCCACGTGATAAGTGGCAGGGGAACATTCTCGCACTGTGCTGACAAGAGGAAAAGAGTTGAGAATTAGAAATGTGGACAGAGAAAGGAGGGAGGGACGTGGCGAAGACAAAGTGAGGTGTAAAATCTAAAGAACAAAGATGAAGGGAGCAAAAGGTGGAGAGAGGAGCAGGCGGTGAGGTTAATGGAAAGGCCAGAGGAGGAAAAAGAAAGAAGCCGGCTCAGGACCGAGGAGAGTATCGGAGTCAAAGTTGGCTGAAAAATGATTTCATTACATAACATTCACATGTGACAAATTGTGCCTTACAATGAGAGCACAATTATTACTCGCTGTGATTTAATGCCAGGAATTTGTGAAGGTGAAAGAATAGATCACTGGATAATTATGCCCACGGGGTTCTCTCTAAAATAATTCACAGATCCTTCCTCGGCCCGCCCAAAAACCAAAACTGTTGTACACTGAGTCACACATGTTGTATAAGTCGCTTGGGTTTTCCCCTAATGAATATAGAGTCAGGTTATGGTGTTGTTCCTGACAGATAATATCCTTTAATCTAAGCCAACACTAGTTCACAGGATCACTGTCACACCCTCAGCAGGTAGTGTTTCAGAGTCCTAATCGAGGACACCTCTGCAGGGTATTCACAGCAGACACCATGAGGGATTGGCGTGGGGACTCTTCCGTGATGGCAGATATTATCAGTTAATAGTACCAGGCAACAGTGAAGGATAGTGTGTTAAAGTGGTGGTATGTTTTTTGGTGAACATCTGGAACATATCCCTCTTGGGTGGGACGGTGAAAGTGAATTTCCCAGCAGGGATGGATATTGCATTTCTGTCACCAATGATATCTAATTGTTTTTTCAGACGGATTCAATTTGGCAGATGCTCTGGCAGACGACAATCAACACAACCCAGGACAGAGCCGTGGCACTTTTGGATCTGGCCGTTAGTAGCTACTTATAACAGTTTGATCTTATCACTGTAACCAGTAAAAAGAAATTATGTGGGGAGGCAAAAAAAGAACATCTGGGTTCACAATCAGCAGTAGACATGCGCCGGTGAAGAGATAGTTCAGCTTTTCGGTGGAATCGTTCTGTCTTTGTACGGTTACTGCCATCTCACAGATGCCTTTTTATCAATTGGCATGGACTTTGGAGCTGTGTAGAACCGTGAGATTAACCACACAGTCACTGCAGTTCAATGGGATCCGTAGCATCTCCACTGCAGGAAGTAACATTGCAACATCTCTAAGGAAGTTTTAAACCCAACTAGGACGCATACGTCTTCAACTAACATTACTGACTCTTTAGATGCTGTAGGCTCAGTTTTTAAGCTAGTTTAAGTTACTAGTATCAAAGGAAACAAAATACTTAAGGTATTAATTGTTAACAACCTCTAATTCTGTCTTGTAAGGAAGGGGGCTAAAAACACTTGAAAGACCACTTGATTATTTTCTCAAGTGGTCCAATGAGATACATTTAGCTCCAAATCTATGTAGCAAATGGAATCAACCCAAAAATTGCTTCTACAACTTATGACAGTGAGAACATGGGAGTGTTGATCATATGTTTCCATTACTGATTAAAACGAATTAAGTCTAAACATTAGGAATGAAAAAGGCACATAACAAAACACAATGTTTAGTATGAAAAAATAGCTATGTGTGACCTGCTAAGTCCCACCCCCTTTGAAAACATAAATAATGGGTCTATGTAATTGGAGATAAACAGGAAGTAGATGGAACATTTCAATAATGTATTTAACTTCCTTGTACATTATGAAAATAGAGATGTTGTGTAAACTACAGCACTCTGCCTTAAAGCAGTCTTCTACTCAAGGACATGCAAAGTCATCATCACGTGTCGGCGGTAGTCTGGAATTACATCTACAAAGTTACACCTCTTCCAAATGGTTCCTAGCACAAAGCCCTGTAAAGACAGCTCCTGATAAACTGCACTTATAGAAATTCTCCTTTGGGATCCGCGTGCTGCTGCTCTATTTGTATGAGCCCTGTTCCCAGGACAAGAGAGTGAATTGGCTGGTTTTACCTCCTGGGTTGAGAAAGTTTAATCACCAGCTACTGAGAAATTTGACAGCAGCACTTTAACGCCGATTTTCTCGCAGTGTTCGCCCCTTTATGTTGAAGCTGATTCATCTATGTCGGTATAATCATTCTAATCTTGTGAAAGGCGCTTTTCCTTAGTGCTCTGTTATTAGCGGCTTTGTCAAGTCGAGGCAGGTAGAGGGCAGCCGTGATGTCACAGGCGCATTCAGACAGGCAGCGCGCGAGGAGATAACAGGGCTGATTTGCATATGGAACCAATCAGAGATCAGAGAGAAAGACACAGAGGGTGTGTGTCTCCCTCAGATATTTTTTCTTTCTGATATCATGAAGGCATCTGTATGAGTGTACACAAGGGACGTTTAATGCAGAGTTGTGTGTGTTTCCAGACCGGTTAGGACAGAAACTCTAGATCTGTTTTTTTGCCTCCGAGGTATAAACTACCACAAAGAGAAAAGTCCCCCCTCCCCTTCTTCTTCTTCTTCTTCTCTGCCTTTTGTGTTTTGCATGCATCATTAACACATTAAAACTTGAAATGATTATGCCCTTTTTTCATTTCCTGTTTAAATCTCTCTCTTCTTTTCTTTAGCACATGCTGCTGGAGCTACAGGAGATGGTAAGATTTTTTTTTAATTTCATTATCAAATTATACATAATTACAGTAAAAAATTAATCACGTTAAGCCATCTATAATCACAGAGATCACACTCAGGTACTTGGCCTTGCAACCGCAGCGTTGGGGCTTATCTAGATCTGGAAACTGGCAAACTAAAAAACAAAAAAAAAAAAGCACACACACAGGATATTACTGGCATACCACTGACAATACAAACAGGATACAGGATTCAGTGGAAAATGCCTCTCCCCCTATTGTTTTAGGTCAAACAATGTAAGAAACTTCTTCTCTGCCCTGTTGTGTTTCACCTTGAATTGTCATGCATCAGTTCTACTTCAGAAGCTGGAAGTCTCGTTTGTTCCTGATAATGAACAGATACAGTTTAGTTGAAGGACAGGTGCATGTTCGTACTTGTTTAAATAAACGCTTCCTCGTGTCACATTAACAACTTAGCTCCCAGAATGTCAAACCAGTTTGTAAATGCTGCAGTTTCCGGTTACTAACTGTATTAACTGAATTTGTGTCTTCTCTCTTCCTAACAGTCGACCCACCCCAAGCCGACGGTGAGTTTGGATCTTTTTTTGTTTTCAATACATGAACCCACTCTAAAGTGCATCGCCCCAAACATACCTGCAGAATAAACATTCCCCTATTGTGTCATGCAAACAGCCCTGAGCAGGTGTGTTGTGACTGCAGCTGCTAATGACATTTCCTAACTTTTTCTTTTAAACTTGAACTTTACTTTGAAGTTTCCTAAGTATATTTGTATATGGCAAATGTGTTGGTTTTATCTTCAAATGTCAATAAATTAGCTTGATGACTGATATGGTACAGAGCCTTGCAAAAAAAAAAAAATCACCACATAATGATAACAATATATTTTTTCAGTCCCTCCAATATTGTAGATCATCATACATTTTGATATCAGTCAATAATAATCAAATTGTTAAATCTTGCAGCCTTAATTAAAACATAACAATGCGTATTATGAGAAAAGCTTGTCAGGCATGGAGAGATGTGTGTTAATGTCATTCATGAAAAAATAATGAGTCATAAAATCTCTTTCCAGTTTAATTATTATCAGTGCATCTGTTCAAGCATTCAGCTATTTCTACTGAGAAGCTCTGCTGAAGGCTGGGCGATACGACAATAAAAAAAATGTAAAAATGCCTGCCATTCATATTTTCATAGGGTTGCTCTCATAATATATTTATACTGTTTCCTGCTGCACATTACTTTAAATCTTTTATACATTTCACAAAAGGAATGCTATGCCATTTTATTTATGTATGGCTGCTGTAAAATATTATATCTGATTTGTACTGTACTTTTAAGTAATGTTTAATGGTGCTTTTTGGCATTTTATATTTGTATACATCACGCTAGTTCTGTGATTTCCTTTATTTTCTATATTGTGGTGCCATGTTGTAATTTATAATAGACTATGAATTTATTGGATTATCAGAAAGCATACTATTTTAAAATATGACATTGCTTATATCTGGATAGACGATTTTGGCCATATCCCCCAGGCCCAGCTCTACAGTGTTTCCTGTGACCTCTGACCTAAGCCCTGTAGCATACAGTAATGTGATAGGGGCTGGGGCTGCTGACCACATACAGTTCCCATAGCTTTGTGTTTCCATAGCTCATCCTGCGTGTGTGTG
>JAOWBC010000002.1:10796789-10807866 GCA_028566105.1 Hypoplectrus providencianus
GTGATAGGGGCTGGGGCTGCTGACCACATACAGTTCCCATAGCTTTGTGTTTCCATAGCTCATCCTGCGTGTGTGTGCGTGTGTGTGTGTGTGTGTGTGTGTGTGTCCATGAACCAGACAAACTGGCGTGCCCATGGCGTGCCTTTTGCATTTATGCCCATGCATGTTCACACCTGTCCATGACTACACACCTGTACTTCCCTCTGACTCACTACCGACTCCTGTTTTATTCCACTTCATTTCGCTGACTCATGCCCTTCTTATTAATTGATTTTGAGTCACGGGAATTCTGTGACTCATTCCACTCCTTTGTTGTTCTCACTATTTAACTTTGTTTACCAATGGATTTACTGTACTTTTTCACTGTTTTATTCGTACTTCAGTTGCTGACTCACCTGTCACACCCCAACACCCCCCCACCACTGCCACTCATTTTCTATTCTCCATTCTCTTCAGCTATCCCACCGCTATTAATTTGTGTTGACTGAAACCACCTCAGGGATGATAAAGAGCTAATTGAGAAATAATTAAGAAGAGGTGCAATGAAAACATTAACATAGGAACAATTTCACAAGGCAGTTAATATAGGACAATCCATTTTGTCTTTTTTCCTTCATATTTTTTCATTTGTAATTTAAAAAAAAAATGTTCCAATTTAAGAGAGTTTCACTATGTAGAGTGAATTCAGAGGGCTCAGAGCAGCATAATGTAGTCAGACCTTGAATAGTGAAACATCATTGAATTATTACTTTATCAGGAAGAGAAAATAGCGAGTATATATGTAATATGTCTTACTGTACTTATATTTGGTATTAAATGAGAACTTAATTACATTTACATGCAAATTTTTGGATGATTTAGAGATTTCTATGAAAGCTGAATTGTCGTTTTAATGTACTTCAACCAGGATTTATGAATGAAAGAATGCACGGTCATATAGGTTTTACGAGCGTGTTTGTTTGTGCGCCTCTGACAGACTATGAGAGGTATTTGCTGTTTGCGGTGACACAGCAGGAAAACTATTCAGATTGCTGTTGTCATAGAAACTGGGTTACAGGTGCACACAGATTTGTGCCGTCAGTGTAAATGCTTTTAAGGGTCCAAATTGATGGGTAGGCGAGTGAAATTGAATCAGAAAGTGCCACGACAACATGATGCATCTCTCACACACACGCACGCACACATTATGTCATGTCATTGAGCCGGATCGGTATTCATTATGGGAACCGCAAAATGGCCCCCAGCGGTGATCCTGAACATTATCGTCTCTTCAAGCAGATGTTCCACAGTCACATATTCCACCCAGTGCAGTCACATGCATTTGTATCAAACATGCTCAGACTATGTTCAGACTTTAAATGGTGGTGTCAAATGATGTTGCCAAAGCCGACTATGCATTTGCAGCTCTTTCAATTACTGTTGTGTGTTTGTTTCTCACAGAGGGATCCTCCAGCCCCGTAGCGGGCGTCCTGATTGCAATTGGTGTGGCTGTCGTGGGAGCAATCGTTGGATACTTCACCTATAAGAAGAAGAAACTGTGCTTCAGCAATAGACAGGGTAACTTTACTGACTTGATAACTAACTGAAAAGACAGCATGATACGTAGCTGATACTTGATTGATTGTAGAACTTTTCTCTGCTGTTTGTGCGTATGATAACTTGGACTTTCACTGAAACTTAGGTCTGAAACAAGCGGGCAGTGTCTTTTGTACCACTCAGTGGTAAAATCTAACACAGTAAATTCACTGAAGTACTGTACTTGAGTACCAGTTTGAGGTACTTACTCTACTTGAGTAATATGTGACATTGTACTTCAACACCACTATATTTTGGGGGCAAATATTGTCCTTCATTTCATGTAGCAGACAGTTTTAGTTTCTCAGTCATGATTTTATAGATATGATCAAAACAATCTGACCGGAGCCATTCTGCATAACAAGTACTTTTGATGCTTGAAGTGCATTTTGATGCTGCTACTTTTGTTCTTTTACTGAAGAAAGTTTTCAATGCTGCACTTTTACATACAGTGGAGTAAATCTGCAGTGTGGCGTTTGCCCTTTTCTCCTTCTGGGATCTGATTACTTTTCCACCACTGGTAACAATTTGCTTTAGCCATATGTCTGACATGGGTGGGGTGTGTGCATGTGACTTTAACTCTGAACATCAAAGCGTTGGGATTCCCCACGGTCCAATATCATCACACTTTAGTCATGATATGATATTAAAAAAACACTCCACATTAGGCTGAGTATTGGGGTTACTGTGATATATTACCTTTGTGCCTTTTAAAAGGAAATTTGGCCCAAAAAGGATTTTTTTTTATTTTTCTGTACTGTTTTTATGATAAGATAAAGTTTTTCTTTTTCTTGACCATTCATCTCACATTTCCAAACAAAACTTGTGTGGACTACTGTACAAGATTTTTTCATTAATTGCTATATTTCAGTATTTGAAGTGAAAGCATTTTTATTATCCTAACTCTGCACAATCTAGTGATTGAAAAAGCAATTGATTTTTAAAAACTGTTGTACAAAACCCTTTATTACTACTTGATGTATTAATAATGTATTCAGTAGCATACCAATACTTAGCATCAGTGTATTGATAGAATATTGGCATGCAAAATATTTTGATACAATCACATTGATTGTCCTTTAACCTCTTTGCATGCCAGAAGTCCTGGAGGTCAGCAGTCTTCTTTGAGACAAAGCTGACTCAGCTTTTTCCCTCCAAGAGTGTTGTCAATTGCAGTCAACTCACACACATCCTGCATACCAATATGACCAAATCAGCAAAGTTTTAATTTACAGTCAACACGAGCAATATGCCATCCAGCCTAAGCCATGTGGGGGAAAAGTCAGGTTCAGAATAAGGATTATACTCTGGCTATTATAAGCTAAGCGTTTTGTAAATGTGCATAAAATACAAATCTTTTAATCATGACTATGATGATTCTCACTGAGCAGAGGGTAAGGGTGGTAAATAACAGTTTAACAAACAGGAAGTGTTGGAGCTGCTCCAGTCTTGACTGCCCCGTGCCTTGAGCATTGACACCAGAAAAATATGAACCATTTTGACGGGGGTGATAATGAATTAGCGCCGAGAAACAAGAGCATCCTTTGAAATTCCCTCTGAGTGCTTTCAGTGTCGAACTTTTCCTTTCAGGGAACTAATTGCTTGTGAAATCCAAACGGACGTGTGATGACTTGTATGCTTCATTTTTGTTTTTCCGCATTTTTGCGTCCATCTGATTTTGTCGATCTCTGTGATTAGAAGCTGATCCAGAAGCTGCACGCAAAGCTGATACAGCAGAGGCTCAGTCAGATCCCCAGGGTACGACACACACAGAAAACACTTTTTAGAAGACACAAACACACATATCAAACCCTCTGAAGTACTAAAATCTCTTTACCTTTTTTCCTTTTCGCAGTCCTAAGCAACCTGCTGAACTCCTCCTAGACCAGCAACCATCACATGACTGCCTGGACCAACTACTGGCAAGAAAAGTGGCAATCTCACTGTTAGGCTCTACTTTCTGTAGAGCTGGATTACTGTGAGGCCCCAGAGTAGGGCTGTGTGTGTGTAATTGTCTGTTTGATAGTGTGTGTGTATGTTGGTCTGTGTGAGCCTGTGTGTGAGTGTGCACATGTGTGTTCGTTCTTGTGTGTGTGCATAAATGTGGGGAGTAAATATATGTGAAGCTTAGGGGTTTTATGATTGTTACAACATAGGAGTTTATTAAAAATGATTGGACAAACTTTCTACTTTACACCAAATCAATCTTTTTTTAAGAGTGAACAATATGGAGATGAAATCTCAAATTAACCATTAAATGGCTAAATTATAGAATTACTTTTTAAATTTTGTTTGTACGGCTACTATCCAGTTCTAGAAATTCAGTGTGAATATAAACTAGTGAGAGTTATTGATGTTGTAGATGTTTAGCTTTGTACTGAATTCTTAAAAGTGGATTTTTTTTTGTTGTTGTTGCTAATTTTCTCATTGTTCGAGCCACCCACTTTATTTTAAAAATCCACTGGCAACTTTAGTAAAACATAATTTTCTCTTCATAATTGTCTGCCATACAAATGCATGATAGATGGATAACAGGGGGGAACCAATAACTACCACTGTATTTCCTGGATTCTGGTGAGGAAAATAGTTTCAGACTAGGATTCTGGGGATGCTGCTGGTCCAGTGCTTGTTCAGTGGGCCACTGATGTCACTGTATGTGTGTTTGTGTTTGTTTGTGTGTCTTTTATTTGGTTGGTGAAGGGGCTTAGTTTTAAATCCTGTTGGGGGACGACCACTTCTCCTCAATCAGTTCAATAAATTAAAGTGAAAGACAAGAATATCCAAATGAAACCAAATCAAGTAATTAATTACAAGTTAATTAAAAAATATACATTTATGTGACAATATACACATATATATTAATGTGCTGGGATGAGTTGAAGTGAAGTCTAGTCCAACACTAATTCTGTCATGAATGAATGTTCACCTGACATGAACAAAATCAAAAGACGTCATGTAGTGATGTATTAGACATTGTTCTGATGTGGTTTGTGTCAGTCTAGTTGTGATGCAGTAATTTCTCCTCTATAGTGCCTTTCACTGACACAGCCTGGCTTGACCAATCTACAGACACACAGGGAAGACAGCTGGCACCATAAAAGCAAACAGTAGTTGAATGTATCCAAATATACTAGACGTCTGAGGAATGTATGGTCTGAAATAATTCATAATCATTTTGATGGTTGAAAAGCCTCACCTGAACTGCTTTCTATGTGAATCTGTTACATTATTGTAGCAGCTGCTGTATATCTGTTCACAGTGGGCTGTTTGAGTTTTTAAAAATACATATATTGCATTCCAAACTCACATTTCAGCAAAAAAAAAAAAGTCTTCTCATTGTGTGTCTCTTGATTTGAGCAAGCCAGTTGCTGTCACGGTGTTTTTGTATCATACATAGTTCCACGTAACAAACACCTTTCACCTGTGATTTTTATATGAATTTTACATCTAGCGGTGGTGCCTCAGAGCTGACACAGTCTATAGTCAACTTGTTTGCTGTGGTATTTTGTGATGGTTATTATTGTGAAATGCCTCCGAAGCAGCGCTACTGCATTTAAAAATAAAAGCCAGACAGTTTTTTTTTGTTTTTTTTTTTGCAGCTGTAGCACAAAAAATATTACCTTCTGAATGTCTTTTTGTTGCCTTGCAGTTTTGTACTTGCTCTGCTCCCTTTAAACTTTAAAATAGGGTTATAGAGGTTGCATAGTGCTGCAGTTCATATAATGTGTGTTACTTGTAAAGCACCATATAGCTGCAATACAGGACAGAGACTGTTGCTAACAGCCTTGCCTCAAGATGAGAAATATTAATAGTCTGTGATGTCACATATCGATTAATCCTACTGTGTAAACTGTGGGCCGGACGCAGAGTCAAAGCTCTGCTTGAAATGCCTTCCTATCCTGTAATCTGTGAGTTTCTCTTGACACATTGGAACCAAGTGGATGGTGTGTCTGAAATCTCTTACTGCATCTGCTACAAAGGCATGGAGCGATAATGCACAAACACTTAATAACAGTACAAGCTTTCAGATAAAGCCATCGATGCCTTCGAAACAAAACATCCTCTTAATGCAGTACTCGCGCCCTTTGTGCACTCCAATAGGTGCAATAGGAACCAACAAAAGCTCTCTGCTGTCCTGCTGTGCACATTCAGAAACCCTACTGGGGATGATTTGATGTAAACAAGACTGAAACAACAATAAATCCCTTAAAAATAGCACAAGGAATGCTTGTGTTTTGAGCATGATGGTCCACTCCACATTTAGTCCCAAGCTGTCACATTCCTTGTAAACAAACTATTGGAGCACAGCATCCAAACCAGAATGTAAAACCAAGGTAATGGTGGACT
This sequence comes from Hypoplectrus providencianus, assembly GCA_028566105.1. Lineage (NCBI taxonomy): Eukaryota > Metazoa > Chordata > Actinopteri > Perciformes > Serranidae > Hypoplectrus > Hypoplectrus providencianus. The sequence continues at coordinate 10,802,712 of JAOWBC010000002.1, forward strand.
TACTGGGTCCAGAAGTGCACTTCAAACATAATGCTAAGGCATCAATCGTGGCGCTGACCAGTCCTGCCTTATAAAGCCTCTTAATGACAGAGGAAAACTAAGAGCAATGTCATCATCAGAAAGTAAACGGTGGAACAAGCAGAGATGTTTTGCAGGTGATTTTAATGACACAATCTCTATGGGAGAAGCACTTTCCTATCCTGTATACATCTTGATTTATTAAACATATTTAGACAATTCATTTTTGATTTAGACAAGTGACTTTTTCCTTTTTATTTAAATACGCTGTGTTTTAATTTTATGTAGGACCTGTCTTCATTTTTTTTGTCATCTGGCACTTGTGTTGTTCTCCTGGAATTGTGTAAATAATGTTTGAGTAATCAATAAAACCGTTTTCGTGGGAGTCGGTTTTTGATTTCCGTCCTCACACAGCCTGCTGCATGCCTCACTGATCTCAAGAATGAGACAATGAAAAAACTAATTTACTGTTTTGATTGTGGTTTTTATTGAAAATACAAATAGCACATTTTTCCTATAATTTCTAGTATTGAAAGATAAATTGTGATACAGGAGATGGAAAATATGTCTAACATTGAAATAAAATAAAGTAATTTGGTAGATAAATTCAAATGCATGCATATTTATTAATGCTGTTTATACAGTACATTTTTCAAACCCAAGATTAAATCCAATAAAATACAACAATCATAATAACAATGCAAATACAATGTAATAAACCAATAACAAGATTATCTACCAATTATAGTCTCAGCCCCATTTGTATAGTTCAAGTCAGTTCTTTTCTATGCAGTTTACTTTTTTTTTCAGAAAGTGGACATACAGTAAACTATAAACATTCAGTGCAGAAAGATAGAGTAAATACATTTTTTTAATTAAGGTATAAACATTTCATGCATAACTTTCCACTGGTTGAAAACACATTTATGTAAAGTTTGTGCAGCTTTGTTTTTTCTCTCTCTTGTTTTTCTGACTTTCTTTGCTTCCTATGAGCTGGTTGAAAGTAAAGTTAGCTGAGAAAACAAAAGGCAAACAGGCTTCACAGGACATGACCTGAAATGTTTGATATGTCAGGTATTTATAGAAGGTAATTCATATACACAGTTTCGAGTCTGGAGAGTGATTGATGGTGACAGGTCCATAAAAAAATACCTCCGGCCCTCAGAAGTAAAAGGTTCTTGCGAAACATACAAACACATCACTCCTGTACATGTGCTCAGATTCATTTCATACCCACCAGCCGTCAACACCCACACCAACTGTGAGCCGTCTAATTAAACGCAGTACTGGAGCAGCTGGGATGTCTTGATATTGACTCAGTAATTATGCTCATTTGATTCCAAGTGAATCAGACTTAATTATCTTTCATGGTTGAGACAATAAAACTTTAGCTATGTCGATGGTATGTGTTCATGGTAAACAAACTTGTTAAAATACCAGAATTGATGGACGCATTCAGATCATTTACTTGAACTTTTACAATGAGAACAGATGTAAGTTTTTAACAAGTCTAAGAGGCGACCATGTCAACCTACTATTCCTGTACTGTTGGCTTGTTTAAGCCACTGGTCCCCAACTGGAGGATCAGGAAGGCCAACAGTCACAAGATACATCTGAAGAGTCATGAGCTCCAGGGGCATGCAGGGAGTGGTGAGGCTTGTGATGCTCCAGCCTTAAATGTCTTTTCAAAAGCACCAAATATTTTAATATTCTCCTCAGTCTGCCTTCCTGAAGCCACAGATCAATGGAGCGGAAGTTCTTTTGCTGGGAAAATATCACCATCTACAGGACTACTGCTGCTACTACTTCTAATACGACTGAATAACTGTTTTATAACAAAAAAACAAACAAACAACAACAAAAAAAATCTATGGATTGGAATCAAATGTAACAAATTCTGAAATAAACATTAATTCTGTGAACTCTGCTGCAGTATTATATAACATAAAAGAAGATATTCAGGGTGCCCTAATATTTTAAGTTCCATATAGTTCATAAAGGTGAATAAATAAATAATAATTTAAAAAAATTAAGACGTTGTATTTTCGCTGTAGGGGACGTTGTATATTTTGAACCTTTGTTCTTAAATATAAGTTTCTTTCGCGCATTTATTTTATGCATTACGGTAAATAAGGTTGTGCGCTTATAGATTAGTCAGTACCGTAAAATCAGGAAGGCGCCTTCTCCTGCCGGTCCTGAGATTTCAGCAGATGAGGAAATGAGTCAGTCCCCTCCAGTTTTATGAATCAGTGCAGTGTGCAGGCATGAGGTGAGTCCACATGGCTGATTTGCCTTCGCCGTCTGCGATGTCTTGTGACTGAACTACCGTAAAGCTAGCTGGCTTAAGGAACATTTAGACAGTTTTACTTTGGAGGAATAGCAGACTGTTTTTACCATAGGTGCTCACACTTGGCAACAATACTTTAGTAAACGCCTTTAGATGAGTACAAAACAGACAAACAAACAGTGCAGTGCAAAGTGTTGCACATCGCATTCAAAACTGCCACATCAGCAGCCAGCACTCAGGACGGACTTTTTTGGAGGTCAATAATTAGCTGTAAGGGGTAAAAGTCAAGTTAGACGGCTGAACCAAAGCCAAACCAGTTCATCTTGACTAAATTATCTTTATTGAGACTCTTGCATAACTCTCGGCACCGTTTTATTGAGATGATGTCAATCAGTCCAGTCTTTACCGGAGTATCGTTATATTGTTATGTAAAGAGTCGATCTAAGGCGAGGAAATAAGTAGTACATCATTAATGAATGTCAGCTTTTATGGTATGTGGTGTGAGTGCTTTCATTATTGATTTATTCTTTGAATTCATCTTTGGTATAATAAATGTTAAAATATAGCCAAGTGGTCCTTGGTGAACTTTTGTGACTGTCCAACAATCCATTCACCATTATATTCAGTTTTCAATGATATTGAACAGGGAAATTCAGCAAACTTTCCCTTTAAGTGGGCTTTTATCAGATAATGTTTGATACTGTGAATAATTTTTTAAGGATTCTCCAAATTTTTGCTGATTAATTGTAAAGTTTGAGTGGTATATAATCATGTAAAATAGCCAACTTCCTTTTTAATATTTCTCCCTGAGGTCCCCTCTGCTGGCACAGCTCCCCCTCCTCCTGCTCCTGCTGGCAGGGAGAGATGTCACCGGAGAGAGAGCAGACAGGAAACCCAACATTGTGGCAATCATGGTAGACGACCTGGGCATCGGGGATATAGGATGCTACGGTAATGACACCATCAGGTCAGTTTTATTAGTGTGTTATGGCTCTGTTTCTTCCTTTTGCTCATTCCTTATTCTCTATTTTATGACCTCAACCATGGTATGTCATCATGTCTGTTTCTTTGTCACTCTGATGTATTTCTTTGTATTAATGCCATTATCTAAACATCTCTGTTTTACCCCTTCATATTTTCACACCTGTTGTGCCCCTAAAGGACTCCTAACATAGACAGACTTGCTTCAGAAGGGGTGAAGCTGACTCAGCACATTGCGGCTGCTCCTCTCTGTACTCCGAGCCGAGCCGCTTTCATGACGGGCCGATACGCATTCCGCTCAGGTTACCTATTCACTTATTTCACTAAGTAAAAGCACCGTCATGGTTTAACGCCATGTTCTAAATTGTTGATGTGTTTTATTCTTCTCCATGTGTCTCTGGTGAACAGGACTGGGCAGCACAGGCCGTGTTCAGGTGCTGCTGTTCCTGGGGGGCTCAGGGGGGCTGCCACCCAGTGAGACCACCTTTGCTAAGAGGCTGCAGCAACAAGGATACACCACCGGCCTCGTGGGTGAGATGATCTGATGTGATCATTGATTGTCTGGTCTTCATTGTGAAATTTCTCCTCTTGTTGAGTTTATTCTAACCCTCTATTCTTGAACAGCCAAGCAAAGTCACAGAGAGCTGCTTCCTCAAACAAAAAAACTATTACATAATCCATAATTATATATCTATAGAATCATATTATGTGTGTTTTTGGGTATGTAGTCCCACATATTTCTCTTTTTCTCTCCGTCTCTGCAGGAAAGTGGCACTTGGGTGTGAACTGTGAACACAGAGGGGACCACTGCCACCATCCGAACCAGCACGGCTTCAGCTACTACTACGGCCTGCCGTTCACCCTGTTCAATGACTGTGTGCCTGGAAATGGGAGTGATGTCATGGCAGACCTTCAGCACACACTCAGAAATCTGACAGTGTTGCTCGTAGTTGGACTTTTCACCCTGGTAAGGTTGATTTTGTCGGTTTACTTTTCTCTGTATATCTGTAAAAGACTTGTAGAGATACATAATGTGAGAAAAACACAGCTGAGCTAGAAACCAAAATAGAGCGAAATTCCAATAATTTCTGTTTTATTTAAAATTCAGTTTCTAGTCACACACATTTCTGCTCATGTGTTCACCCCAGAGCCAAATAACTAATGTGTAACCACTAAGACATGACCCACAGGGTTGGAAAAAAAAAAGATTGTGAACAAAAGCTGCAACTGTAAAATTCAAAGTCATGCCAGCCAGAAAGTTGTTTCCAGGGAAAGAAGAGTACTGTCGAAACAGAAACTCTGTGAGGACAAGGCGACTGTAATTACTTGTATAATGAATAGGAACCAACTGAGCTGCAGGTGAAGCAAACAAATCAGCCAGAAAAGAGGAAAAAATAAACCAAAACAAAATAGAGAACAAATTCTAGTTCCCAGCAGGAAAACAGAAGTCTGTAAAAGTTTTATATCAGAACTGAATTAAAATATCGCACATTATGTATGAACTAAGAACATAATGTACTACCTGTTTCACTCACTAATGAGGAACTTCTTTGGTAATAGTTTTTGATGTCATCTAGTGGCAAAAGCAGAGAACTGCAGGCCCTAAAAGCTCCGTGCTGCAACTCAGGAGATTATAAGGTTAAATATTTGATGAGATATTATCAAGGTAATTTACATATTCAAGCCATTTTCCCACCATACCTAATGACTCTAATAATAATACTAATTGTTATAATAGTTTAGGTAATAACAGATAAACACATTGATGAATACAACCTATGTGTTTCATTACTTAAAAGTGGGAAAAGCAATCCTTTATGGTAATAATCGGGCCTGAAGCCGAACAAACAAAAAGTATGTTTATACAAT
>JAOWBC010000002.1:10809691-10823199 GCA_028566105.1 Hypoplectrus providencianus
ATATTTAAGTTTGGGATTGGTTTTAAAACTGAAAAAAAAAATCATAGATATGATTTCTGTCAGTTTGAACATTAAATTCATTTTCTTTCTACAGTTAACAATTGATTATGTCTCATAATTATACTTTATTCCCATTTGTACAGTTGTGTATTTATAGTGCATTTTGATGTACATCTTATATGTCTTCTAAATATTTATATGTATTCTGTATATATTATATGGATCTATATCTTTGATTTATGCAACATATGCAAAAGTTTTCTCTTGTGCTTTGGTCCATTTAGAGATGTTTTTATTTTTGGCCACCTGATTCACATACAAGATGTTTTTACATAACTGATCTAGTTATTATTTATTTATTAAGTTACTTTTTAGGGGCTTTTACATGCATTGAGTAGCTACATTGACGTGCATGAACCCAGGCAGAGAAGTTGACTGTGTTTTCTGTTTAGAGGCTTCATTTGGTGTGTGTGCACTGTGTTTCTAAATGTGTGGGTGTGTGTATGTTTTTCCAGGTGTGTGTCCGTGTGTGTGGCCTGCTTGAAGTCAGCCTGTGGCTATTGGCAGGATTCTGTTTTCTGTCTATCATAGCAACCGCTGTGTGGTATATTCCCTTTAAACTCCTGCCGACTTGGAACTGCATCATCATGAGGAACCAAGACGTGATCGAACAGCCAATGACAGTAGAGACGCTGCCCCAGAGGCTGCTGGGAGAAGCACAAAACTTTATAAAGAGGTATGTGGTGTTTCTTTCTCTTCTTACCAGTTGTTTTGATACAGAAAAGGGCATTGCAACCGTACCCCTGTGTATTTACTGCACCAGGGCAGTGTATGTTATTGACTAGAAATAAAACACAGTGTCCATGTTTCTCTTTAAGAGGAAGAAAACTCAGTCAATGTGTAGCTCACTGATGTGCTTGCTAGTCTATATGTGGTTGTTTGTATTTGGATGTCAGTGGGATATGACAGGGAGGGATAAACTACAGGGTGTCCATGAAGTTTCTCTCTATTACAAAGGCTATTGATGAGATATGTTAATCAGATTTGTTGTGTTTACTCAGAGTTCATCAAAGTTTTTAATCACATTGCATTTGTGTATTTCAGTTACCCTGTTGATGAAATATGAAGTGGTAAATGAACATTTATAAAAATGTCTACTTCTCAAGAGAAGGCACAGTGTGTATCATGGCTTATTGAAACCAAAAGGGATCCTTCTTTCTGTGAGGTTATTTTAAAGATATATATATATAACTGATGCCAATGGATCATTGATGAGGCTCTGCAACAGCTAAAATGGCAACAAATCCAGTACAGTCTGGATGTGCTTTGTCCAGCTGTTCTATTAAGCTCAATTTGGCATCTGGTTTAATGTGTGTGAATGAGTTTGATGTATTTCATTCCACTATAAAATCATTTCATTTGTTTCATTGTGTAATATTTGACTGTATGATCAGGCCTGCTGAGTGACTTCTGACAGAATTAAACAGTAGCAAGGTCACAGAGTCAGAATGATTCTCATATCTGGCACACAGCTTCTAGACAACATCCACACACACTGTTTTATACATTCTCAGACAGAGATGTGAGACATACAAGGCCAAGTAGAATTTGGATAATGTGCGAGTCCAACCTCCTCTGTACGGGGCCTAAGAAGATTAATATACATGTATTTTATAATAATTTCCACATGTCTGTCTGTTCCTTTGCTTTTGTAATACATTTTTTTTACAGCATTTTAAGCTGTAAAGAGACTTTATAGACACAACACTTGGTTTCATTAACCATAAGAGCGTCACAATTTTTTTTTTTTTTATCATTGCTGACATAAATATTTATCTCCTCTTCAGGAATGTTGATCATCCATTCTTCCTCCTCTTCTCCATGGCCCATATCCACACGCCGCTCTTTGAAAACCCTGCCTTCTCAGGCAAAAGTCGCCATGGTCGCTATGGTGATAACCTAGAAGAAGTGGACTGGATGATTGGTGAGAATATTTTCATGCTCTCAACCTGCTGCTTGGTTTGAAAGGCGCGTTTTCATTCAAATCTCATATCCAGAGACTTTGTCATCAGATTTTGAAATTTCCTATAGCAAACGAATTGTGTAATAAAATTTTCTGATGGGAAAGATGTTTGAATCTAAGCTTGAAATGGTGATATTTTATTATCATCTAGCCCCAAAAAGATGCTGAAACAATATTATATTCTGTGTCATGGATGTTCTGTGTGTTTGCTGTCCACTAAAAATTACAAATTCCCCTCAAAAAATAATATAGAGATACTTTTTTAACCATGAGCAGTTCAGAATAATCCTGCTGCCTCCACCTGTTTGTGAAGTTTGAATTGTTCATATAAACCATCTCTAATCTACTTCAACATGAATTCTAGGTAAAATCACAGAGACGGTGGACTCCCTCGGCCTAGCCAGCAACACTCTGATGTACTTCACATCAGACCATGGTGGACATCTAGAGGACGCTGATTCCATAGTGGGACAGAAAGGAGGCTGGAATGGAATTTATAAAGGTAAATTAATACAGCAGAGGAAGGATTACATTTGGGGTTAAAATGATCTGAAGGGTCAGTCACTTTTTTCTTCTCACAGCATTTACTGCTAAACTGTAGGGACTGGTCTTGTGTAATTTCTCACCTATAGGTGGGAAAGCTATGGGAGGCTGGGAGGGGGGGATCAGGGTGCCTGGAATTTTCCGCTGGCCTGGCAGACTGGAGGCTGGCAGAGTGGTGGATGAACCCACTAGCCTCATGGACCTTTATCCAACACTGAAATATCTGGCCGAGGACACACAACCGGACAGGTAAATATTATTGTATGTGTGCTTTCTTTGTATTGCGTGTACTCTGTCATTTACTGAGGTGGTTTTCCACAGAGTTTTATTCTTAGAAATGTTTAGAGTCTCTCTATTTATTTAGTAAAATAGAACAACTATTTGCATTTACAAAAAGACAGAAAAGGATGATACAGTTACTATTAACCTGAGTTTAGTTATCCAGATGTTGTTTAGCTAGATGATCATGATCTCTAAACAGCTACAGCTGATCACTGATTTAGCTAATTGTCCCTTGCAGGTCAATAATGTAATTATCTCATTGCTTTTTGTTATAACTTATGTACCTATTATTTATCCTGACACAACAGGTTTGTGCTCTTCTGTTCCCAAAATATTGACTTTCCTTAATGCTCCAGGTATAATAGGATCATTTCAGTGTGTATGTAGTGTAAAGTTTCCTCTCTTCTCTCGCTCACAGACAATTGGATGGCTACAACCTAATGCCACTGTTGGAGGGTGAGGCAGAGCGATCCGAGCATGAATTCATGTTCCATTACTGTGGGATCTACCTGAATGCAGTACGCTGGCACCCACCTGGAAGTAAGTTCACAGAGACGCAGTAAGAACCTGCAAACAGTAATTGTGGGTTTATGCTGAGTCAAGGGGATTTGATTAATATTTCCAAGAAAATTTTAGCGAATTTCCCCCAAAATGCAACACTAAAACATGACCAGGCCCACCTTTCATATAAATAAGATGCAGGTAAAAATTCTATTTAATGAGATTTGTATGTATAATTTGATATGTCTTTAAAGAACTGCACATAAACACAAGCCTACATTTAAGGAAAAATGTCTTTGATGGTACAGAATGATAATAATTTTACTTAAGGTATAAGATTTAATCTTAAGGTATAACATTTAATATAATATAAAGGATAGCGTATGGTACATTATTACATTGCCAGAGGAAAAAACAACAGCCTGTTTACTCTGCTTAAATATATTCATTTGGTTGCATTTATGAAATATTTAACATTTGCATATTTTCTCAATAATATCCATCCAAATAAGATGTGTCATCAAGCTTATGTCTCTTGGAAATGACAGGTTTACATATTCAAGGTCATGTAAATTGGTTCAGAAAAAATTGGACAGAAGAAAAAAATTAAGATCAATAAAATGATTAAATTGAGCTTTCATATGTTTCCATCCAGGTGACTCTGTCTTTAAGGTGCATTTTTTCACACCCAACTTTTCTCCTCCGGGAGCTGGCGGATGCTATGACACAGGGGTCTGTATGTGCCACGGAGAACATGTGACACACCACATCCCACCGCTGCTGTACGACCTTTTCCATGATCCCTCAGAATCCCACCCACTGACCCCTGATACTGAACCACGTTATGCCGAAATACTTGAGCAGACCGCCAAAGCTGTTGAGAGACATCAAAATCCCCACACAGACAACCTGGTGTCTGGCAGTCCTGATTCACACCCCCATGCAGATGCACCCAGCGTTCAGAGCCAGATGACATGGGACAAGATTCTGTGGAGACCCTGGCTTCAGCCCTGCTGCGGGACTTTTCCATTCTGTGGCTGCAAAGAGGACACAACGCATATTTAAGAAACAAATGCACTCAGGGTGGTGATGCTCCTCTGGACTCCACAGCAGGGTTTCACTAAACTCACTTCAAAACAGTTCAGGCTGCATTCAGGAGCTTCAAGTAGTTCATGAAGAGGACTAGACTCAAAAATGCAACCTCATGTTCGAGGTTATAATTACAAAGAAATCAGCCAAAATTCATTGAAAAATGAAACAAAAAGAACACACTTGTGCTTTATTACACTGGAAACGTGCAATACAAATATAATACCTGAAGAGGAAGTCAGTTGTTTGCATCTATATCATTAATGAATGAAATGATGAAGAGATTTCTTTAGTTGGTGCAAAGGATTACTTACATGGATGTTGACATGTTAATAATCCACAAGGGGGACCTGTTTGCATTTGAGCAGCATAAGAAATAATAATGTGAAAAATAGCTAAATGGTATTAACATATTAAATGAAATGGAATAAAAATAAAACCAATATGAAGAAGCTTTAGGTGTATATATTGTATACATAATAAGGATAGTAGAAAAGCAATGCAAATAAAAGAAAAAGAATCAGTGCTGCAGCAATTCAAATGTATTAACCAACATTATTACATGTTGTGTGGTGGACTGCAGAAGGATTTTTTTACACTTCTGAAATGAGGTGACCTATTGTGCAAATTAGTTTCTACACCTAACAAAGTAACATATTATGTATGCTTTATTCTGTGATACAATAAAAGGATTAATCAAAATCCTTAACTGCACATCTGTCTCATTAAAAGCACAATTCAGTTTATTTCACACAGGTAGACATAGAGATACATGAAGTCACTGCAAACAATAATTATAGATCTATACTGAGTCCAAGATATTTTATTAGTATTTCCAAGAAAATTTGCAGAATTTCCCCTTAAAATCTGTCTGGGCTTTTGTTAGTGTTTCAGTCTCTCTGCTGACATCCAGAAGTACAGTGACAATATCAGATCTGTCCTCATGCCTGTGTGTTTTTCTTTCATAGATCCAAAGAAGCTCAGGGAAATATTTCCATTTAGTGGGACTGAGTACAGGTTCAGGAAGGTTCTCTGCCATTAGAGGGCAGAGTAAGACTGTGTTTGTAAGATGTTCGCTGTGCTGAGTGTTTGCATGAGAGAGATGAGGGAGGGAGTTGCGGGGTGGGGGTTAGGGGTGAGATCTCTGCTCAGTCCTGTCACTTAGGGCTCTTCCAGCTGTGCGATTTGAATTATGACTAAATATCTAGATTATCTGTATTTTCCGAGCAAGAGAAATAAAAGGATACACAAAGGCATTGGACGCCATGTAAATTTCATGTTATGATTATCCAGGCCACAGTAATTTCCACATATATTATATGATCCTGGCAAAAAAACTGTTAAATAGTTCTAAAGCATACTTGGATCTCTGCAACGTACATTTAGTCAAGAAACAAATATTTTTATTGCATCAGCTATAAAATACATCTTTTTTAGTGACTGGCTTATTGGTAGACGAATAAACAATGTCAAATAAAATCGCCTTAAATCAAAAGATAGTCTTTATTAAAAATGCCAGCAGCGATCACAGTGAGAAACCACACTGAGTAAATGTTGTAGATGAAAGTTCCTTCATGCATACAGCCTGTGTAATGATCAAACATACATTTGGTGTTCTCATGGTTAATAAATACATGCACGGCATACGTTAGATGTTAACAATGCTGTTTCATTTTCTCCTCTTCCTTAATCAGGCCACATTATTGAGAAGATGGACTTATGTAAAGAAAAATACATTCCACTTAAATTGAGCTTATAGGCTGTGGCTTATTAAAGTTATGGCTGCACAGAAAAACATAGTAAACTGTAGGCAATCTGTGAAGCACATGGCACTTTGATATTGCTGTTTAAGTGTAATATTGCATCAGTAGCGATTAGCTGGAGGTTAGTAATGGGACCCCACCACCCAGACCCTTGGGTATTTTGTGTTTGTTTTTAGCCCTAGTGATGAGAAAAATACCTCCAAGTAATGATTTTTTTTTTAGAAACACATCATTCCTGCACCACTTTCCTCATGCTTTCCTTCTTTCCCCATCTTTTTCTTGATTTTGTCTCCCTCGCCACTCCTCCCATCCCTGCCTGTCCGTCCAATTTGTTTTTGGTGATTTATATGACTTTGTGATCTCAGAAATTGAGTTTTCTTGTGACACACTCTCCTCCAGCTATGTCAAATTGGAGAGCCGCATTTCTCAAAGACACTTAGGCGGGGTGCATGTTGTCCACATGGGTGTCCTAGTTTAACCACGAGGACACCATGTGGCTCCACAGATCTTCAGCCATAAAAGTGTTTAAAGTCTGTGAACTTCTCCATCATCAGTGTCATCATTGTTGATTAACATCATCGCCAGGGCTCGCGTCGTCTCCCTCCAGCAGTGGCTTGCTGTCAAAACATCAAAGTTTTGTTGTTCTCCTTCCTTCCCTCCTCTCTGCTTCCTCTTCCTCCGTCTCCTCAGACTGCTTTCTCCATCTCCTCCTCCTTGTTGTCCTTGCTTCATCCTCTTCCTCTCCCCCCAGAAAATTTTACCCACATCTGCAAGTGAGGAGAAGAGTTTCATCACAACATCATCATCACTGTAATTGTCGCCATCGCGGCCTCAGTATTTACTTCTCTCCCTCCAGCAGAGATCTGTACATCAAACACTCAGCAAGTTCATTACAGTAGCCACTCCATTATATCTCTCACCGTAAATCATGCAGCCGACCATACATAACGACATTTGGCTGCACGTCAAAGTTAATGATGGCTGGTGGGGTAGAATGTTGCTGGCTGTACATCACGTCACCCACACACGTAACCATGTGCACCATGCACATAGACGTGTGTGTGTGTGTGTGCGCAGACGGAAGTGCACACACATGCTCGAGCACGCACATGCACACAGTATATCATGTTGTTTTGAACCGATCAGTGGCTTTCTGGAAAGGTCACTGTTTCGGGAGACGCCATAAAGCATTTTTACAACCCTTTGTTTGACACATATAAACACACATACAGCCTGGAAAGATGTGAATATAGCACGGCAGCCTAAACACACTGGAAATAGCTCTTCCGTATTAAACATGCTACATACACAGTTATAGCTCAGGGGCTGTTGTTCCATTGTTTTTTTCATTTGGTTGTGCCTATAGTGCGGCTGATGCTAAGAATAGAGGTCATTATAGAGCTTTTAGAATTAACGTTGTCAGTCAGCTGTGGCAGGATGTTTTTGTTGTGGAAAATCTGTTTTCCATCTTGGCAATCACTTTTTATTGCCATTTAATTTTACTGACAATGTCAAGCTTTTGTTGTGCTTGTTGTGTTAATACTTGGAGTTTGAATGATAAAAGACCATTCTGATATCGGCCATTTAAATGTCAAAAACACGCAAAAGACAATTATATTCAGTCACATTATATTTGTTGTTTTTAAATGACAGCTTGTTGTGACATCTTCTCCAGTTCCTCTCTCTCTGCTCTGATTACTTCTTCTGAACTGCTGTTTCACATTTGGCCATTTTTACCTCAAGTATGCACCCCAGCCTAATGATAGGCATCTGAAAGAAGAGTTTAAGATTTTGGGGAAATATTTGCTTACTTTTTGAGAGTTAAATGAGAAAATCGATACCACCACAATTCAGTATGAAGCTGGAGCATGGAGGTAATTAGCCGAGCCTGGTTAATTAGGACTGGTTTCATGTGGGGCTGGTGTAGTGGTTAGCAGTCTCACGCAAAGAGGGTCACTGGTTCAACTCCAGCGTCTTTGTGGAATATGCATGTTCTCCCTGTATCAGTGTCGGCTCCTTCCCACAGTCCAAAAACATGCAGCCTAGGTTTAAATGGCGACTCTGAATTGCTCATAGGAGTCAATGGTTGCCAGTTAGAGGTAATGGATGGATGGATGGATGGTTGCAGGCAGAAACAGCTAATATAATAATCATATGTCATTCATTCCTAAATGTACAAAAACAATATTTACAGTATTACTTCTTCTTTTACATGCCAGAGTAATTTCTTGGAACTGTTGGTGGATGACTTCCTGAGCTTCATGCAGTGCATACTGACAGTACTTGGTTGACCGATAATGGGATTTTAAAGAATATAACAATAATAGTTTGGAGGAAAAAGCCAGTAGCTGATTTATATCACTTGTCATCCTTCTGCCACTGTTGGAGCAAAGTTCTTCCAATAAAGATAGTGCAGTTTAAGCCAAAAAATCAATCAGTCATTCTCTAGAAGTTCTCTTGTTACTGTTTATGTCCAGTTATAATAGAGATGCAGCACAGCAGCTCCAGAAAGAGTCAAACTAATTGTTTAGCTGTTTTAAGTAGAATTTATTTGTCTAGCTGTATACACAACACAGGGATCTCATCTGAGTCTGCAAGAGAAAGTAAATGAATGTATATCCAAAAATGTTGATCTACAGCGTTAATGTTATATATGCACATTCACATAACTTTAGTTTAACCTGGAACTGTTATGATTAGTTGATAAATCAATAAGTTGATGGCAATAAAGGTAAAAATTATTGTTAAAGTAATTTTCATGCCAAAATAGCAAAGAATTATGTTTTCAGACCCTCAAATATTGAGATTTATCTCTCTTTTTTTTTCAATTTTATATCATATGAACCTAAATATCATCAGGGTTTTGAACTGACATTACAAGACACACGCAATAATTGATTTACTAATATGATAATCTGAAGAATAATTGGATTATAGTTTTACCACAAAATAATTTTTTTTTTCATGTAGCTCCTCAAAACTGAAAATATCCAAATGGTGAACTAGCCCTTTAAACTCACCTAACAACATCTCCACCTCAAGAGTACAAGCTGTGCCTTTTTTTATCCCCAGCTGTGTCACAGTGAGAAGATTCACAAGATAATTGGAGACCTCCAAACACAGTAGCTGTTTGTTTGCTGTGGAGGCGTGGGAAGGAAAGCAAAAGAAAATCTATTTATATTCATGAAAATGAGGGCAGAGGCTCTGTGGCCAGTCAGTGGCCATATTACTGTTACTGTTTGCTGAGGTTTTGTTAAAAAACACAGCTGACCTCTGTGGTAAAGCCATCACATACCATTACGATCTACAGTCCATGCCCAACGTAGCGTGCACTCTCTGCCCTCTTATGCCTTTTAATATTTCCTCAAAATTAAAGCTAACATTGTCTGCAGTGGGTCGAAAAGCCTGGGGCCACATGAACATGGATCTAAATGAAAAAATACACAGAGATATGTTACAAAAAAATGATGCAATAAGGAGGAAAATACTTCAAATGCAAGGTTTCTGCAGACAGAATTAATTCAACCTTAATTAATCCACCACTTAATTCTCTAACTTTCCCTTCCAAGCAATAACGCCCTATCAGTCATTGTTGACTCTCTGTTTGCACATATGTGTGTCTCCTTGTTAATACTGATGTCCCCTAATACAATGGATTGCTGGGGCAAAGCACCATTACAACACTATTACATTAGGAAGCACAGAAAATGTGCGTGATGGAGAGAGAGTGTCAGGTTTGTCAATGAATGAGGCTTTTAGGGAACAGGATGAAGGTGTTTATGCCGCTATTAGTGCCAAATGAATTTGTGTGCGTGCGTGCGTGCGTGTGTGTGTGTTTGTGTTTGTGTACAGTATTTGGGCATGCAGTTTAGGTCTTTATGTAAAAGGACACAGGAAAGAGAAAATAATGCATTTGCATGTGAAGCTCTCCATTATTATCATGAATGTCAATGCAGCAGAGGCAGATGTTGTTGCATGTACGTATTAGTTTGTGAGATTCTATGTGTGTGTGTTTCCAGCAGCATTGAGCCAAATTGTTACAGTGTGAGATAGGCTCCAGGGGACGACATCGTGTCTCTGCTGGGGAACTTTCACTATTCACACACACTCACACACACACACACACACACACACACACACACACACATACACAGACCTACAGTAACCCTAACTGACTCTAAGCCTTTCTCAATCTCTGCATGTCTGTACTCCGCTCACGTATCTAAATGCAGATCTTATTCTGATCCCAGAGACCTTCAGGGGGGTTGTACTTCACCGGTCCAAGTTGTGTTTTTGTGCATTTGTGTGTTTAGCGTGCTATAGTGTCTGTGGTGTACGTATGTGTCATGTTGCGTGCCATATGGTCAAAATTACTCCTCACAGGGGACGCAGCTTCAGGCAGGGCATTTGGACTGGCACGTCGGCTCACACACATCCACACACACATAATCAAAGCACAAACTGCATGCACAAGTACACACACTTTTTCAGTAATGATACTATACGCACACACACTGCCACATTCAGACTCACACCGACACACTACCCCCTGCAAGCTTTAACATCCAGTCCCGCTTTGCTGACAGGAAGCGTTTAGTGAGGTGGGGTTTGATGAGGAGCAGATAGCTAGGTAACTAGGCTAATGGGACAATTGTTCCTTATTACACACACATACACACAGATGCAGGGACTGGGCTTAATCTCTCTTCCTGTCCTCTTAAACTGACTGAATTTTGGCTCCAACGCACTCATCTGTTTTTCAGCTTAGTCCTCGAGAGCAACAGCTTTCAGGCATTTTGATGCCGAGGCACGCTTTGATTCAGGGGCGAAAGAAAAAAACTGAAGCAAAATGCTGAATTACTCCCGGATAGTAGGACGCTTCAGAGCAGTGCATGTAATTTAGACGTATTACAGGTTTTCAAAGTGAGACCCACTCCCACATGTGACACCTCGCCCTACATACACACATAGGCGCACACGCATGCTGCATGTGTACGTTAGCTCCGTCACAGTGATGTCAGTCACCGTGTAATCGGCTTCCTGAAAACTGCATATATGGTCTGCGTATGTTCTACTTAGTGAATTACAAAACCTCAACAGAGTTCAAGCTTTTCATTTTTATTCTCTGAGACTTTCTCTGTAGAGGCACACAGTTTAATCTGTCATAAATTAGGTCAAAAAATACCACATGGTACCACTGAGGATCACTGAGTGCGATGATGTTGTCATTGTCAGGGTCTTTAGGCACAAAAGTTTGAACATGAAAACACAAACAAAACATGAAAAGCAATAATCATCAAGGCTCTTTGTTGTTTAAGTCAAGTGAAAAACAAAATCCATGTGTCTTTGCATTGCAGCTCTGAAAATGTGGCAGAGAAAGGAAGGGAATAGAAAGAGGAAGAAAAAAAAAAAAAAAAGACTGACCGACTCCAGCACCCCAGGAAATACATACAGTAATAGTTGGTAATGTGTGACGCTAATTACTATTAAGGAAACTCGGTTAACACTCTGGGCGCACATGCTCCCTTAAAGAAGACTGAATAAATTGTAATTATAGAAATTAAACAAAGAGGAGGGACTGAAAGTAGCTGCAGGAGGAAAAGGCAAATGCAGTACCACTTCCAAGACATCTGAGAATCCATAAGAGGATGTACTGAGGATGACAGTTCTTTTTTTTTTAATATTACCATTAATGGGGGATGGATTCAAAGATATAAATCGATAGAACAGGAGAACAACAGAAAGCATTATTCATTCATTTGGTGCCAATAATATGTAAATCCAGCTGAAACCAGATTGAAGCATTCAAAGCCATAGGAGCTGATATTCCCTCTATAACTCATCGTGA
Organism: Hypoplectrus providencianus; assembly: GCA_028566105.1. Taxonomy (NCBI): domain Eukaryota; kingdom Metazoa; phylum Chordata; class Actinopteri; order Perciformes; family Serranidae; genus Hypoplectrus; species Hypoplectrus providencianus. The sequence continues at coordinate 10,821,741 of JAOWBC010000002.1, forward strand.
CAGGGTCCGGGCTGCTGAGGAGCAGAGGGACACTGAGCAGGAATGAATAATGGAAACATGGTGCTATGGTCAGTGAAGGAGGGAGGGGTGATGTGTGATGGAACGAATGATAGTGGGAATAGAGGACGGAGACTGGAGGCATAGCAATAGGAGAAGTGCTTGAGGTGTGACCAACATGATACAGACTGGCCGATGACAAATTGAACAAAATCTGTCTTTTTTTTTTTTGTCTTCTTCATGTGAGTTACAGCAGAGAGAGAAAGCAGGAGGGAGGAAGGGAAGGAGCAAAAATCATTCCTGTCATACTGTTTCAGACTGTATGAGAGGGATATTGACGGAGAGATGAACAGGTGGTGGAACTGAGATAAACATTCATACTGTAATGATCGAGGAACTAAATGGGACAAGACAGGCTCAAGTGTGGATGAGAGAGGGGAAATAATTGCAAGATGTCGATCAAAAACCTTAAAGATGGGACTCTAGGGCTGGAGGATAAAAGGGCTGAATAAAAAATGGCAGCAGGGAGAAGAAGGTGATTGTGCAGAGATAGGCTGAGAAAGATTATGGAGGCGTTTATGAGATGGAAGTGTACAGAGAGGAAAAAGGAAGAGGTAAAGATGAGGGAGGGAGAGGAGGAGTCTCACAGCTGAAGTACAGACAATGCAAAGGTGCAAGAAAAGGATTTTTAAAAAGTCTAGGGAGACATCCTCACATATAATGTAGTTTAAGGAGGGTTTAACCTGGTTTGGGTCAAAAGCTGTAATTCGGTACATGTTTACATGTTTAGTTGTAACTGAAATGGAATTTCCCCTTGGGAATGAATAAAGTAATGATTGATTGAAGTGTTTATTCTCAGTTTGATTCTTTCCATTCTCTGATAAAGGCTGCCCTGAGAGCTGAAATTATAACAATTTAGGAAAGCGCATGCAAATAGACAATGCTACTTGACGACACATAAGAAAATCAAATTGACAAAAGCCTCAGAAATGCCTGCAGTATGTTCACAACACAGCTAGGAGACACAGACACACAGCTTTTGTTCCCTTTTCTGAAATTCTGAAATGATTGATGTTGTTTCTGTCACTTGTGTTGGAAATGTACTTTGTTTAACGTTGTGTTTTTTAATGTGGCTGCCTGCAATGATATTTGAGACAAAGTACAGAACTGTACAACTTTGTGGCAATAGTTTGTCGGACTCTCTGCACACAGTGAAGTACAGAAAAAAGTGTTTCTCATTCTGTTTTGGTGTGGAGCAACTATTCTGGCTGCACAGATCCCTGACCCCAGCCTTATAGAAGACCTTTGAAATTAATTGGACCACCGAATCCAATCTCAGCACAGCATCAGAGCCCAACAAATCTCTGCAGCCAGGATCCAAAAACCCCAGATGACTGGACGATGTTATGGCCGCATATTTTTGCTCACGGTTTGGATTGAGATGTTCAACAAGCACATAACT
>JAOWBC010000002.1:10834464-10874555 GCA_028566105.1 Hypoplectrus providencianus
AGGCTGTCTCCCCTGTCTGTCTTAAGTATGAGCCGAGCGCTTCGGGGGATATTTCCTCTCCTCCTCCTCCTCCTCCTTTGTCTTTTTAGGTCTCAGCGTATTTACCCCCTCTTCCTCTCTTTCACTTTGTGTCTCTCTCTGCTGTTCGTTCATTTGTTTGTTCAGTGATCCTTTCTTAAGTCGATTCTTCCTTTTGTTCCATAGCTCTTCTGTGTCCTCTAGCCTTTCTCATCTGTCCTCAATCTCCCTCGTCTATATGCGTGTGATGCTCTGACGGAGGCTGTTATACTCTAACAAAAGCTTTTTGGATCATCTAGACATGGCAATCTTATTTGTAACATAATACAAATTTCCTGTAGTTTAGGTTATAGGATAAGTTATTTAGTTTGAATTTATGGAAAGGTTGAGCTCATGATTACAGCTTGGCAGCACATTATAATCATAAACTGAACCTTTCTGAGGACACTTTTTGTGTCTGATTTCTATAAAATAGAATTTAAGTTTGTAATTATATAAGTAAGGTTTGGGTTCTCATATTTTGGTGTGTCTGGAGTGAGAAAGATGAGAAATTTTGACTTCATTTAACACATTTACTTGCACACTACAATCATCAGCATCATCCTCTGCCCTTTCACGTTCACATGTTGGACACAAACATGTGTCTCTTTCACACATGACATCACACTGATTGTACACACATTCATAAACTTTACACACACATGCACACACACACACACACACACACACACACACCACCCACCAGTCGTGAGTTGAGTCAGAACCCCTCCGGTTTGCTGACTCAAAACCCTCTCCTGTTAAATCTCTGATGGCATTGCTGGAAAACACACACACACACACACACACACACACACACACACACACACACACACACACACACACACAAACAGGGTCTATGGCAAATGTAAATGTGCCCGGATTAATCTCCCTTTGCACACAAGCACAGTGTGACATGCACACACATAATAGAGCATGCTTGAATACATTCTTAAGCTCACACACTGCCACACACATACACTCACAGAAATTCATGCATGAACAAAAATGCATCTACATACAAACATGTGCACAGACACAGAGATGATCATGTCTATGACTCCCTTAATGCAGTGGGCAGGATTTTCACACTTACATGGACAAAAGTGTTAATCTTATGTAAATCAAGTGCTTTTTGTAAGTGTTTGCAGCCATGGTACAGTAGGGAACATTCGTCTTTTGTTCCACTTGAGGCCGCACACACACGAGCTACAGAGTTTAATCCATTTTCATAGAAGTCTCCAGACATTTATGATCATTTCTTCTGTCTTTGTTTGTCTTTCTGTCTTTCCCCCCTGTGCCATTATGAGGCTATTGTTTTTAATTTGTACATTAATGTCTGAATAAGTTTTGGATAATATTTGGTGCAGAGAAATTTGAGTATCGAAGCAAAAGGAGAAGCAAGAATAGAGTATAAAGAACAATATGGTCCACCGAGGTTGGGTTTGAGTGGTGGTGGATGGATTTAAAAAAAACAGGGCTTTCACCCATGAGACCAGTTTTTGTGTAGATTTGAAACAATGAAGTAAAGAATGTTATTTTAATTAATGCTATGTATCTCCCATGTGTTATTAGTGACACTTTATGTCACGACCTGATTCCCAGAAGCTACATGCATGAATTTCACTATTACTTTTACCCATTTTTTTTTTTTTTTTAATCTTTTGTAATGGTTATTCTTCATCTTTTGCCCTGATCTTAAAACCATTGCACTTGTAATGATGTGTTCAAAACGGCAGCACTAATTTGGGAAACACTCCTGTGGATTGTATTAGAGGGTAGGAACAAACAACATGTGGTGATGTGGTTTGGAGGACATGCTGCCCCCTGAGAATAACTTTTCACCTCCATCTGCTCATAATTTTAACATGTCCAACACTTTAGTTTACTTGCAAAACAAATTATATTTCAGTCAGCCTCAGTTTTACTTTCTGTTTAATAAATAATTGCTGTGCTTACAATGGTGGAAATTATATCTGGTAAAACAGCAAAAGCAGCTTAGAACATGCATCGTCTTGCATTTTGGTCCACATGTGATGCATTCAGGGACAATTTTGAGTGCAGGTCACTGAAGGTGTGTGCATAAAATGATTGAAGGTAGATGGGAAGCACAAAATATTATTGCAGTGGCAGTTACATAATTTATAAAACTGAATCCCATTAGTTTGATGAGGATTTACACTCTGGGGCCAAAGGGAATATTTCTGAGGTTACGGGTGCAGATACGTAGTTAATGTATTCCCATATCAATGTGCAAGTCATTGTTTACGGTCTGATTCTGCATCTTGAGTCATGACAATGGAGTTTGAGTTGAGAGAGGAACTCTACTGTTTTGCAAGCAGCCGCTTTAGTTCCCTAGTTAGCTAATTCCTCATCAAATGATAACCAATGGGTTCCAAGATTATACTCTCCCTTTCACATTTTCAGTGTTTGCGTTCATCTTTTGCTTTCTGCAATGGCTGTAACCAGAACACTTCCAATACAAAAAATAAATAAATAAATAAATAAAAATAATGATCCTGTTTCCTACAGATTCTGTCTTCACATGAAGATATATGTTTGGAGTGAAAATGTGTTTATATCTTGAGGGTAACAAAAGCTGTTCCGTAGCCTGTTTGGACAGATATATTGCTAACAATAGGAATAGGAATCTACTCCCTCAGATGCCTGTGGGACTTCAGTGTGGCTTTTTGAACAGAAAGCCCCCGAACCCTGTCAGCAACAAGTCAGGGCTTGCTTAAAGTGTGTGCAGTCCATGAACTGAGGTTCAAAGTTTTTTTTGTTTTGATGCTGCAAATGTTTTTGTTTCAGAGATTAAGAGAATTCTTTTGCCCGCAATCGGGAAAGGATCTCATATGTACGGCGGATTGTTTTGGTTTGGTTTTCTATCATAGAATAATATACACATAACACACTTGTTAAAATATACATTAAAGAAACACAGAAAACCAAAACAAACATTCTTGATTCGATAGATTATGGGACATGGATATACGAGGAGCCTGGTCTTCATAACATTCTGCTCTCATACAGATTCACACGCAGCCATACGCAATCACAAACCTAATCTACACTTTTAACATCGTCCAAAAACAGCCTCACAAGCGGCTGCTTTCTATATTTTTTTTTATTTCGACACTTCTTTCATTATTTCAGACGAATTAAAACTTTTGGCAAATATAATCTTGCCTCCGCCTCCTCAGCATTACTGATACAACATTCTCCGTTACAAGCCGCCTGCTGTGTGCCACATAAGTCACTACTTTTCTGCAAGTCACTGCAGAAGAGACTGTCAGCTCAGTGCCAATGATGTAAAAGTATTGTAACATTTAAGCTGGAACAGACACAGGGGGATGAGGGTATATTTAGTATATCTGATGCTCTCTATAAGTCATTGTGCAGAGAGGAGAATCACCTCACTGGCTTTAATATAAATGTAGGCTGCGACAGAAACGAGGGAGTAAGAAGACATCACCATAACGGTGGATTGATATTATCCTGCCTTTATTGTGAGTGTGAAATGGCAGTCCCTGTCGTTCCCTTTCCTCTAGTCGATGCTCTTTCTCTTCTTTCCCTTATTCCTTCTGTTTCTCTCCCTTTTATTGCCTACATCCGCCCCCAAAGAAGATAAAATTGAGATTACATTAGCGAGACCTCCTTTCTTGTCTCTCAGAGGAGAAGAGCATAATTACTGAGTCTGGGCTTTCGCCAGAGTCCCTCGGCCCTTATTGTGTTTTAGGAAACCTAATTTTCACGGCCGTACCACCACGCTTTAGTTAAAAAATGAAAATGGTACAGTGTTTTTACACAACCTCATGCGGTTAATTTAAAGAAGGGATTGTGGGGTTAGTGTTACATTACAACAGCAGCTTTAGAAAGGGTAAAGCTTTCTGAACAAGGAGAACAAATGGTTACCTGTGTCCTCAGAAAATAAACTCCTCCACCCTTTTTGAAAGAAAACCTAAAGGCTTCTTTGATTTATTTTTTTTATTTTTTTTTTTTTCACGATTGTTGTTTTTTTCTTTCAGTTTCCAACAGTCTGGTGTTTCTCCTCGTGTAGGGAAAGTGCAAAAGACACCTCTGCAGACAGGAGGCTTGTGCAGGGAAATGTGACAGTAAAACCGCAAACACGGTCCCTGATACAAGCCTTGTGCCTCCCTGAGACTTTGTGTTATTACTGCTTCCTGATACTAACCAGCTCTCTCTCTGTGTTGTGGTGTCTTTTTATTGCTCCCACATCGAGCCTCTCTCTTTCATCTTTTATTATGGTTGCTTCTCCTCGTAGATATTCCTTTACTTAGTCTTTCTCTTATCTGTCTGTTTTCATCTGGGGCTCTTTCCATCTCTCTCACTTTCTCTCTCACAAAAACACCCACCGTCACACACGCACACACATATACATGAAACAAATTGAGTGCAGAAATATCCTCTCTAATGAGATACAACAATACCTCGAACCAGCTCGCACACATGAAAACACATACACACCCAAAAAAATAGAACAGACACACCCATACACACACACACACACACACACACACACACATACACACACACACAATCTGAGACATGCCCTCAGAGTTCTGCAGCTTATGATAATGTCTGTCTCTTCCAATTAGGCACTTCTATCTCTGTAATGTTTTCCACCTTCCTTGCACTCTTTTTCCTCTTTGCTCTGTCCCTTTTCCCCCCCTGTCTCTCCCATTCGCTCGTTCTCTCTCTAAGCCCCTGCTATCAGCCTGTAACCTGTCTCTGACACAAAACAGATGTCTCTCCATCCCCTCCTTCCTCCCTCTATCTCTTCCTGCTCCTCCACTTCTCTATCCTTTCACTTCGTCTTCACCTACCTTCAATTCCCTGCACTTCATTTCTGCCTCTGCCCTTTACTGGCTGCGTCTCTTCTGTCCGTTGTGCCTCATAGTCTACATTCTTACATTTTTCCCTTTTGTCTGTCTGATTGGATAACATCAGCGCTGTAATGATTTCCAGAGGACTGACTTGCACAGATGAGCTTTGTTTGACGCTCTTTGTCCTCAGCACCATTCATGAACAGTCACTCATAAATCAATTAAGTGACTTTGACACTTAAAGTCGCGTCTGATGTTGTTTTTATAATGGCTCGCTGGATGTAGGCTGTTGGGATAAGCCTGTCAATGGGCGCTTTTTTTTCATACCACATTCTCCTCCCCTTCCGTTATCTTAGTTATCTATTTTTGCAAGGCCACCATGGCTGGATCCTGGGCTGCACCGCCCAAGACTATTGGGTTTATTTAAAGGAATACAAACAAGCCAAAGCTTCCCTTGTCCGGGAATGATAAATTCACAGTGCTGTGGGGACAGGTCTGACTGTGTGAGACAAGCAATTTTTTTAAAAAACACAGACGTGAGTAGATTGTGGATTTTGCAATATCTGTTTAAAAATTTTCAAATTGTGTCACAAGCAATGGAATTCTTTTGCAGAATCTGATACAAAAACATTAGCATGTCTTCCGACTCACCAGACAAAGCATTAATTCAGAGTTTTTCCATTTGCCGTTATCATGCAGAGATTTTGGCATATTTAGATCCATTTATAGAAATAAAACCACTGAGGAGTCTGTTTATTTTGTATTCATACTCCTGCATGGTGGCAGTCATCCAGACCCAAATCCTGGGGAAGGCTATCATATTAAGAAAGATGTCAGACATACTTTATTAATCTATAAATTTTTGTGTTCCAAAAGCATGAGATACAGAAATGTAAAAAAAAATAAGGAAATAGAAAATTTCATTTACATCAAAATAAGATAATGTACCGTACATACATGATGAATATATATAGAAAATCAGTGCAAAGTTCTGAACACAAACACGACAGTTCTAGTTTTTCAATGTATCTGGGACTTCCACTACAGTTACAAAGTAGCAATCGTGTTTATTTTTGCTATGGTTAAATGAAAAGTTCACTTCTCATCTGGTGTGAACACACCATTAGTCTTTCCTCGTCTCAAGCCTTCTCCCTTTATTCTCTCTTGAAGTTTGCTTGTATTCATCCAAATATTGATTTATCCGAGATCCACTTTTTTAGCTATCTGTCCTTTCTGTGCCTTTACTCTGGAGAGATTTGCACACACATTAGCTCATAACAATATCTCTCCTTTTATCCCACAACCATCTGTTTGTATCTATCATTATTCCATTCTGATTGTTTTCTGCTCAAGAATCATCGGACCACCCTCCTCAGAGTCTCATAAATCTGCTGTTTGTAGACAACTTACATCTGCCTATTTATGGCTTTGTTAATCCTCTTCATACTTGTTTGTTTATTCATGCGTTCCTCTATTCCCTCTCTTTTTCCGACCCCGTTATCCTCCGCTAATCTTTTCCATCCCAGATCACCTAGGGCGAGCTCACCTGCTACATAGCAGAGAGCGTCTCATTATCTCCGCCACCTGATGAGTGTGTGTCGGTGTGCATGAGCGGTTGTGTGTCTCTGTTTGTTGTTGTGGGGGGTTTTCAGTGTGAAGGGGCATATGTGCAAAGTGCATCCTGTGTGTGTGTTCCGCCTGTCACCCCTTAAAAGAGCGGTCATCTCACAGCTGCTCTACATTTTCTGTCTATAATTACAGGAGACATGTGGAGACAAACGTTGCATTAGGCCGTGTGAGTGTTTGTGTGTGTATGGATGTTTCTGCTTCCTGGGGTGTTAGACACATTTTCAAATATGACACTTTCAATTACTAAATCAGTGGTTCTGTAGCCATGATTCAACCCAAAATTGCTTTGCATGCTTTTTTCTGAGGGTTTTCCCACAACACAAGCACATGAGTGTGTTTTAATGGGCCCTGGTCCCAGTGCGACACTGAATTTCCTCAATCTGGTGAAAGTTTAAAGGTTTTTCTTCTAAATCACTGGGTTGTAATGACAATAGAATCCCTCCCTTTCGCATTATTCCCAGGCACCCATCCCTTCATAAATCCAACACTTCCTATCGACCTGATCCAGTTGTTTATTGCAGAGGAACTTTGTTGAGGTTTTTACAGGGCTGGGATTTCCCAATTCCACCTCAACATTACTCAGTGAGCAAAGCACGAACACCGACTGCCCTCGCAGATTCACACCTGGTTACCAGATTGCCTTCATCATCATTTAACAGGGGAACGGATGATAGATGGCCAGGAAAAAAATGTGAAGTGTTTCAAACCTGCATTTTTCCCAAAGTCTTCTTCCTTCATCAAATAATTCATGTTTTTGGTGCTCTCTGTCTGTCCGTTTGCTAGATAATCACAAAATGACTGGCCTAATTTCTATAATACTCGTTGGAAGGGTGCAGCATGGGCCATGGAAGAACACACTGCATTTTTGAGCGGATCTGAATCACGGGGTGGATAACAAAATAGTTTCTCATTTTTGTTGATAGAGCTTTTGAGCTGTGGTGTCGTGGTGTCAGAAAAATGAGTTCCCGGTAATTTCATGGCTCACTTGATCCGTTTCCTTTGCTTCCTTGCCACGCAAATATTGGAAACAGCTATAACTTATTCTTTAAACGCTCTAAGAAATAAATACATTTTGGAGTGTCAATGGAGAATAGCTTCCCAACTCAGGATATGGGATATGCTTTTCTAGTTTATAATGTGTTTATCTAAGTATTTGTTCTTTGTTGTGTTGTGATGAATTAATAAATAACAAAACAACACAGCTTGGCACAACAAATATTCATGAAATTCTGCAAACATACCACATATATTTTGCAGAAAAACATTCAGTGGAGCTCAAACTTTGTTCCTCTGAAGTGGAGGCTGTATAACAATTTCAAGCCATTATTTCCTACCAGTAATCATGCACAACTCTGGAAATGAATGTTGACAAAATGGGTAAATGTGCAAATAGAGAACGGGGGCGTGCAAGTAAGTCTTCATGTGGCATTAAATTAAAGTTTATTCAACTTTTGATTCCTTTGACTCTGCAAACTGCTCATCTAGAAACAGATAAAACTTTAAACTCACACGTTGTTTACGAAAGCCTGTGAAACAGTCACGATGGAGATCCTCACTTTGTATCTAGGTTGCATTCTGTACTGAGAGGTCAGAAGATGCACATCTGTTTAGAGGCCCATGCCTTCTACACAATCAGATCTTGTTCTTGGGGAACTATAAACAATCCATTTTCTGTCTCTCTCATCAGGGGACGCATTTTTTTTCATCCTGCGGCTTGTCTCTCTTTTATTGTACAAAAATAAATGATCATCTTCCATCAGTGTTTTTATTGCAGGTGTGCTTGAGTGCTTTCAGACAATTTCAGCACAGGTGTTTTGTATTTCATGTCGCATGCTGAGAGCATACATTGCATACATTTTATGTAAGACACTTTGAAATGAGTTTGTGTTGTGCAATAATGCAGGTGGGAGGACGTGTACAGCACACAACTTATTAGAAACTAAAAGTTCCCTGAGTATGTCTGGTTTACTGTTGAGGAAAATATTTTGCGTGTTTATGTCTTTTTATTTTCGTAGACGTGCGATTCGAGCAGACTTTGAAGTTGTGAAGATGATTAAATAATGCAGGTAATTCTGAGTTGCTCTTTGGGGCCAAAATGTAACACTGATGCTCGTATTACAGAATTAGCTTTGAGGGCTGAACACAGTCTGCATCTCTCTGCTGAGCAGATGCAGCATTCTCCGAGCTGTTTTTGTCAGGTTTCTATTTATCCATGGGCCTTTTGGGAGTCTGGATTGGGGTGCATAAGCAAAGCAATAAAACAGTAATTAATTAAAAGAATAAATTAAGCAACTCATTTTCAAGTTTGGTGATTGAGCAAGCGGTAAACTGTCGCTAAGCTGGGATGAAGAAATATAGACTGAGATCAAAGATGTAACAGCTGCTTTTGTGGCTGTGTATATCTCAGTAAAGTCAAACAAACACAGTATGTCCACTCGTATGAGGTGCTGACAAACGTACGGCTTCGGCTTTGTTCAGACCCGTGTGTGACTCCCCAAAGACTATTTGTCTGTCATCCATGGTTTAACTGTGTCTTTTGTTCCCTACATCTGATCAAGGCTTGCAACAGGGCCCCTGCATGTGTGTATGTGTGAATGTGTGTGTGTGTCTTGCAATGATCCAGTTTCCAGTCCCAGTAAAAGTAGGCCAGCCAGTTAGCCCATGAGTCAGCCTTTTCTCCTGAGAAGGGAGACTCCCTGACATGACAGCATCAGTAACAGCTGACCAACACACCCTACCAGGCACACACACATTTTTGTATTAAATTACAAGGCCATTATACATGATCGCACTATCACATATAAAGTAGATGGACACACATATCACACACCCAAAGTCCACTCTCAGCAGGATTTCGTGATGGATACTGTAACCGTTGGTCTTCCCTGGTGTAAAAATGTGAAGCTGAGGTCACTGGCTCGTTCGAATTCAAATGAATGCTGACATGAACCGTGTTGAACTCACTGATGCTGAACTGGGTTAAGATCTGGTTTTGATTTGATTACTTACAGTGGTGAGAGAAGACTCAGATATTTTACCAAAATACAAGTAAAAATGTTGAAGTTAGTCATTAAAATCACAGTTCCTCCATCCAATATGTTTTTTCCTCTTACCTGAATGATAGTCATTGACCTAGATTGTTTTTGTGATTTGCAAAGTGTTGCAAAAATCAGCCTTCTCTGAACTTAACCAGGTCTAGATGGCACTTGGTTTGTGGTGCTCAGTGCAAAAAAAAAAATTGATTCTATAGCAAAGTCTCCTTCCAGGAATCCTGACCCAGTTTCTCAAGATGATCAACAGATCTTTTTTTGTTGTTGTTAATGTAGGAAATATATGAGAGATATGAAGGAAAAATAGTTCAGACATTAAACTCATCACAGTAAGATGTGGATCATCTTCAGTAACTATGAGTTTTTGTGTGTTTTGAACCCTTAGCAGAGCTCCATCAAGTTTCATTATGTTCAAGAGGAGGCAGACATCTCTAAGGCTGATATCTCCAACACGCAAAAACTCACACCAAAAAAAGGATGATAGAAAAGAAAGACACTCCAGGTAAGAGGAAAAATATGTGTTTTTGTTGTGTGAATGAACTCTCCCTTTAAACTCAACATTAAAGTCATCCATTGTTAAATAGGTCAAATATGACAAATAACGACACATCCCATCTTTGCTCAGCATGTGGGCTGGTCTTGAGGACATTTATTTTGGCTCAACGAAAACAATTCCCTGATGAAAGAAAACTTAAAATCTTTGTTCTAAAAATGTTTTACTTTATTATATTTATATATTTATCCCAGTGGGAAAATTCATTATTCATTCTGCTGTTTTGTTCGATTGTTTTTGTTCGCACACACAAAAGTGGATGGATGTCAGAAGAAAAGGTCTGCCAAAGAACAGCCCTCCAAGCAGTAAGGGGCTGGGTGCCTTGCTAATGGGCACCTTGACAGTTTCAAAGCAGTGAACCCACCTTAGTCAAGCTACCAATCCATACGTGGCCCATCTGAGACTAATGCTTCCAACCTAAGTCCCCACGGACTGAGCTACTGCCCCCTGAATGCTAACATGAGCTGCTTATGGGTTTAAGCGCCAGTGTAAACACAGCCTGTTGTGAGAGGTGACATCATTGCGTGAGCTATGTGCCATGAGATGTGTTTTGAGTGTAGGCTGGTGAAAGAGATGGCTTGCATTGAGTCTTTATTTGCATTTTCCTTCTTCTAAAGCATTTTTGAACAGCTGGTGAAACGGTATTAATGTAAGCTCAGTTCAGTCACAGTGAAATGAGGATGGTGTGTGTGTGTGTGATCGCATGTGTATTCCTTGCCTTGGGCAGAAGAAACACAGTTATTAGTCTGTGTACTTTATATGTGTGCACACTTGTGGCTCATGTTGCATCTTGTCTCTTACCGCCATCTGTTCCCATTAAGTCACATCTATGAAATCTATATGACAACAGCTGACTGAAGCCTCGGTTACGACATAGAGGTCGGGATCCAAAAAATTGCTACAGTGCACCTCCTCCCACACACTCTAGTTTAATTTCGCTTTTTCCATCTGCTCATTACTGCACAGGTTGATCTTTAGTTACGTGCATCTAAGGGAAATAATCATCCCGTCGTCTTGATATATGCAAGGGGAAATGAGTCATACCTATAGGGGGGAGCTTATATTTGAATGTGTTATTCTAGGTAGACAGGCACTAATTTACCTCAGGGAAATAACAGATAATAGGTGTAGATAGATTGGAATTAGTTTGAACTATCTGCTCTTTTAACATTACATTAGTTAAAGCTGATGTTTTAGTGTTGATGTAATGTAGAAAATAATTTATCTGAAACCATAGGGTGAAGTTGTCATGTGCAAAGCGACGCTTTTCCCAAGTGTTTTTCCATGCAGGAATAATTTTCCAATTATTCCCAGTTATATAATCATTATTACTTGGAAATGAAAGGCTTGAGACCCTTTTCTCTTTTCATATCATTAATATTTCCGTTAGAGAAGCAAAATTATAAAAAAAAAAAAAAAAAAAAAAAAAACATTGGAAAAACACATTCATGATGGGCGAACCTAATGAGGCGTCATAGCAAAATGTCTTTTTCAGCCCAAAGTGTATTGTCGTTCTAAAGCAACATTAAAGATATGAAAGTAATGAAGCCGTCTGAGGCCTCTCAGTGGGCGGTGGAATACTTTCACTGTATAAATTACATCACTGAACTTGAGTAATACAGTGATTACGTTACTGACGATAACTTTAGAAGATAATCAACAGCAGAGGACATTTTGAAATAAATCTTCCACCTGAATGAATGTGATCCACTGCAGAGTAAAACAAAAATGGGTTTCTTTGCCTGGGGTAAAACAGTTTTACCCAGTAAAGAAAAAGCAGTTGCACAGCCTGCTTTCTATTTAAACACACAGAGAAATCAGCGCACACTAAACCAGATGACCAGCTCTTGTCTGTCTTTTGACTCTGATAGGAACATGAAAGCTGGGTGGACCGTGACATGTGTCTCGTTGATATGCCAGATTTAGCCGCCATGACTAAACTCTGATGACACCATTGACGTGAATATGTAAAATGTGAGCAGATGTACTGTAGCAGCAATGTGTGTTTTGTATTACAAAGTATGCAGTGGAGTTTCCAGGTAGAGTAGGAGTGATTTATTAATGATGTCGCTGAAGCGTGAGGTCTGAGTCCTTTCTCAGGTGTTATTTTGTGTCTCTAACATTCCAGTATGCTGTATCGTTATTCACCATAAATTATGGCGTTACCATTAACAGGGTAGGCCTAGGCTGAATTACTGTAATCTTAGTTGCCAGTGTTGTCAATTTCTCCACAGTTTTACATCCAATTTCTACTGTTGGAATGTTTGATTTTGTTAATGAAGCCTTTACTGGTGATACTTTTTATGGCAGAAAGCTTGGCTATAACCTATTACAGTCATTTCTCTGGCTGCAAAGACAGATGGTACAGAGATACAGAGAGTGTAGATCAGCGCTGGACTGGGATAAAAAAAAAAAAAACTACACTGGCATTTTCCCCCACCACAACTGAATGCACATGCACTGTCCTAGTGCTCTCCTGAGCATGTAGATATACTAACCATAACCCTCCTCACTTTACTACATGAACATAAGACCCATCAATTCAGACTGTCAATCAAAACACAGGAAGCCAACTTTCACTTTTTCAACTTTCACAGCCCCCTGGCTGCGTGTGCACCCAGTATCCTTTGTACACAAGAAACCAGTCTATAGACAATACTGATGATATAATGTAGCATCCAAACTACACATGATGTGTTAAAAGTTAGCAAGCTAACAAAGTTATCGACCTGACTTTTTGATATCTGACCCAAGCAAAAAATAAGTTAATTATTTAGTTTTTATTTGTTTTCTATTCGTTTAACTACTTTAGTCGCTAAAATGGATCATCTCAGACAGAAGATGAATAAAGGTGCAGCATCCATGGGCACTATGAGAAAAAAAAAGTGTTTTTTGGATATTGAAGCATGTGAACATCCTGAGAATAATAGCCCCCCTTTGATCTTGACAGTTACAGGACTGGTGAACTGTTGCTGGATTGTAGCTCATTAGTGTAACAGAGAAGGTTTAATATTTTGTGATCATTAGTGGTAACTCTTTACTACTTCACATGCGGCAACGTTTATTAGAAATTTTTAGCCTGTTGCTACATGCTTGCAGCTAGTCCAGTCCACCCATATTACCCATTCTGCAATCTCTCCATGCCGATGGCTGCAGTGAAAGTGAAAACGCTGCCAAATTAAATGCCCATGTGACGCTCTTTATTAGTTAGTTATATGCTTGTAAGTTTTCAATTGCACAAAAGGGGACTAGCAATAATTTACTTGCTGAAAGGGATCACCGACATGGAACCATAAAATCGGTGTGCCACAATGGATGGAAAAGCTCCAGCACTGTAAGAGAGATAATTCAAAACATGAAAAGCCTTCACATAAAACCACTGGCCTCATTGAGTACAAAACTGTAATGTTGCTCCTCTATTATTTTCCTCACTATATCCTCAAACCAAACTAAACTGCCCAAATGGAGGGCTCATTGCAATGATTTTAATTAGTACTGCATTTGATCTGTGAGGAACTTCACATCATTAAACTCAGTATATTTTTATTTGTTTGCTCAATTCAATAACCCTCATTTATTACAAGGTTTCACTAATGACATCAGCCAGTTTTGACTGATGGTATTAATTTGGGGAGTTTTTATCAGCCAAGTTACTAGTCTTTGCCTCAGGGGCTGAGAATAGTCCCAGGCTGTGTCCTTGTTGTATGTCTGTTCTCTGATTATAATGTTAACACAACAAAAGAAAAGAAAAAGTATACTTACAGGCTAAAATTTCTTGAGTTTTGAGTGTGTTGTTGATCTGCACAGTTCACTTCATCCTCAAACAATGGTTCATATGATATCTTGTAAAACGTATAAACAGCAGTTTCAATGACACATGAAAGATATGTTTCTATTTTGCAATGTTAAACTGTCAAGGTTGTAAAGACATGGTTGATGTTGTGAAATATAACTACGGTGTTAGTTTTAGAAAAAAGTCATGGTTTGGACTAAAATTACTACTTCCATACCTAACTACTCAACTTACAAGTTACCTTGCATACATTAGTAAAATAACACTGACTTCTGGGTTCACATGGAACCCAAACATGGTCTCCAAGGTTAAATAAGCACTTCCACTTAGTAAATGTGTCACTTAAAATAACAACATTGACCCTTGGTGAAAGTCCTGTGATTGACCAACCTCAACGCCATTCATACATGGACTTTGTCACTCTTTGTACTCTCACTGCTTCTTATGCTCAAGTTCTAAATATTGCAGCTTCTTGGGGTTGCCACCTCACAATAACCATCAACATGAAAATAAGTCTTTTTTTCTGTGGTTTATATAAAAAGCATGGAGAAAAACTTTTCATAGATGTAATTACAAACATCGATTGAGAAAAGCACTATTGCAAACATAATCATAAATAAAGTGTGAAGATTATAGTTTCCAATATGAATCGTGTAATATTTCCTTAACAACTTGGAAACATTGAGTAATAAATCCTTGATGCATTCTTTCTTACACTTTGAATTGTTTTTTATGTAGCTGAAATAATTTCCTTAATGGCCAAAATATGGTCACCATCAAAATGCACCCATGTGTAAGTCTCATTAGTATTAGTATAAGTGGAATCATAATACCCTCTGTAAACAGCCGTTGGCAGGTGTGAGCGCAGGGTGGTGCATGGAGCGGCTCTGCAGGCTGCTGTGAGTTTTATTGCATTTCCCAGGGAGAGCAATATGATGTCATCAACATGTGTCTCATGCGCAGTTAAGACCACATTTCCTGGTTTGACAGCTGAGCTGTGGATAAGGAGTTTCTGTTCTCATAATATACTCAAGGAAAAGTTT
Organism: Hypoplectrus providencianus; assembly: GCA_028566105.1. Lineage (NCBI taxonomy): Eukaryota > Metazoa > Chordata > Actinopteri > Perciformes > Serranidae > Hypoplectrus > Hypoplectrus providencianus. The sequence goes on from JAOWBC010000002.1 coordinate 10,849,434, forward strand.
CCTTCCTCGCTCTTTCACTCACACTCGATGTTTTCTTTTCTCACTCTGACACTACCCAGACTCACACAAGCTCATTCTGAATCTGTATACTATGTAGTACAAACTGCTTCAGCTGTCAACATTTCATGGAGTAAACACTTTCAGTTAGTTTTCCATTTTTATTTATAAAATGAAGCTGTTCAAAATATAGCACACATTCATCATGACTAGTGAGACATCAAACATACATAATAATATTTAATAATTTCTCCCTTTATGAAAAAACACTGGCGTCATACAACAGAGTCTTTACAAGACAAATAATTTAAGGACAAAATGAAAACATCAAGAGGGGAAACATGATAACTGTGAGCTGCTGGCTTTGTGCACAAGCTTAGGGCAGGCTCTTGAACCACACATACATTTATACAATCTTTACTCTCAAAATAATCATGAAGATCACTTTTCAAAGAACTGACTATCATGTTTACATGAATGCTTTGTACCGTGTCTCACTTTGCCCCGGTAATGCTGTGAGAATGTGAGATATCCTCGATGGTGGTAGACTAATATTTATCAAGGTTCGAAACCCACAAATAAGTCTGCAAGAAGAGTTCACAAGTTGAAAAAGACAGGCTGACGCTAATGTTTTTGTGAGGCCCTTTATCATCATATGTTGCACATTTTATGTAACAAATATGTCATATGCAAAAAGGGCTGCTAATTTAAGTTACTGTTTGTTACATATGCCCAACAAAATTTAAATATATAAATCAATGTAGTTAATTTATATAAAAAATTGCAAATTATATAGCAAATAAGCTAAATATCAAGTTTTAAAACTAAATCATATTTTGGTGAATGAAGTCCTAATTTGCAACATTTGAAAAAATGAAATATTTAATAAATATACACAGAGTTCCAGGATAGTATTATTTGACATCACATTAAATATAATTGTGAATACTGTAGTTCAGTGTCAAAGGTTGAATGCATAATGTACACTTATGAAAGAAATTGTGTCAGGTAAAGCATGCTTGACTTTCAGCATCACCGACATGTTTTTTTTCTGAGAGCAACACGTCTTCATACCTAACGGTCACCATTTTAACCACATGGTTAGCATTGTTAGGTTGCAGTTTGGTAAGGTTTAGGCAACAAAACCATGTTTGTACACATTTAAAATGACTACTGCTGCACCTTACAGCTATTACATACATGACTTAAAACATGACATAACGTGATGTAGTTAAATTACATTTGTTACATACAGTAACTGTTGACTTGGGCTTCACTGGGGACACAAACACTGTTCTGGTTGAAAGCCCTGCGTTAACCTGCCCTATGTGGAACTTCTCATTCTTTATACTCCACTTTGTTTGCATTGGCTTTAAACTCGGTAACCCCATTTCCATAGTAAAGCTATGGCCACCAAAGCCACCAAATGACATATGGGTTTCTTTTTTTTTTGGAGGTGGAAGAGTGATACAAACTGCCTAAAGCTGCTTATGTTTAAAAACACAAAAGTTGGAATGTGATATAAATTGTTGTCTATTTTACCCAGAGCTAAAAGTTAACATGAGGCGTGAGAACAAAACCAGTGTTGCAAAAACAGTTCACTCTGTTTTCCCACTGAACCAGTCCACAGGTACAAATATGGGCATTTAAATATGTGCTGCATTTTATTTGACTTCAGTCATTGCTTGAAAATGGGTTTCAGACCGCTGAGAGAGATAACAAGGCACAACAGGTTAATGGTGTACCGCCGGCCACATAAAACATCCCTCCTTAAACACAAATTGAAGTTTGTCTGTGTATCTGCAGAGAATCTGTCTCTCTTAACTCCTGATATAAAAAATACAGTATTAAAAACAAAGTTGTACATCAAAAATACAAAGAAGAGACGTATACCTGTGGATTTGCAGTGTCTTTTCTGAGATTCAAACAGTATCTCCTGCACGGAGCCTTGCAGTTCCTTTGGGCGTGTGGGACACATACAGTGTCAGAGGAGTTCATTCACCGGTTCATACTGGTGTTGTCTCTGTCTTTCCGCTGCATGTTGTTTGTTTCATCCCATTATATAACATGCAGGTAGGTCGACTTGGTGTCCACTCCTATTACGTTTTTGGCGATGCACTTGTAAAATCCTGTATCCCTAGCTGTCGGGTTCTGTATAACCAAAGAGCCCTGAGGACTAAGGTAGCGGTTTCCGTAAATACGAGCCTGACCAGCCACCCTCAGCTGTGTCAGGTCCGGTGTTTCCCAAGTGACCGTTGCCCGGGGTGTTGCTATCGTCAGGCATGGCAACTCCACAGCAACCCCGGGGCGTGTGTAGGTCACAGGGGAAGGGCCTGCTGTGATACGCGGTGGGTAAGCGATGACAATAACAGGAACTGTGATGATTGAAGCTGACGATGAGTCTCCACTGGTGGATCTGCAGGTGTAGGTGCCACGTTCAAACACGGAGGCCTGCTGCACTGTCAGTGTTCCATCTTCTTGGACTATAAATCGACCTGAGTCACTGCTTTCACCCCGGGACAGCACTTTACCACTGGGCATGGTCCATGAGAGGGAGCCCTGGGTGTATCCATGGCTGTGAGAAACAGGGCAAGGCAGGCGAAGGGTCTCTCCATTAATGATGCTCACCAAGGGAGCTGTTTTGGTGCTCACTGCTGGCTCCGAGACCAGGCCAGTTGAGCGTGGTGGAGGGCCAACTGGACGTGGTGCAGCAGGTACAGACTGTGCTCTGTTTAGAGGCTTTTGAGTAACTGCGATTCTTGGATGAAGCTTCTCAGGCAACACTGACTTAGAGCTTAACGGCTGAGCTGAATCCAATGAGGCTCCTGGGCGCGGCGCCTCTATTGAACCAGCACTTTCCTGCACAGGCCTCTCCACAGCTGGTCCCTTGTGTGGAGGTCTAGCCTCCTCCTGTGGGTCAGAGACCTTTAGTTCCACATGTATCCTCTTCTGTTCTCCTCTCTCATCTCTAACGACACATACCAAAGTCCCACTATCACTCATCCGCACCCCTCGAAGCTCCAAAGAGCCGTTTCGGTACACAGTAAGTCGGCTGCCATAGTAAGGAGCTGGCAGCACACCATTACCAGGCAGAAGCCAGGCCAGACGAGGGGGAGGGGAGCCGTGGGAGGGGCATGGCAGAAGCACAGTTTGGCCTTTAAGCGCCCGCTGCTTCACTGCCGTTACCACACTCAAAACTGTGTTAGTAGAGTTTTTAGTTCCTGTGTTACTTGCAACTATACCAGCACTGCTACTACTACTAAAAGGATTTCCTCTCAGTGTGCCAGTACCAGCTCCATTATTAGACACACTGCTGCTGAGAACTCCAACATTTCTGGAAGTACCACTTATCCTGCCATTGTCTCTACTATTGTTGGCATCATTACTAGCCTTTCCTGCAATGACTTCATTATTATTAGTCCCAGGATTCCTTTCTACACTAGCTGTGCTGCTCACACTATTACTATTAGTCATGATGCCAGGGCCATTTTGATTTATTCCAATGTTATCTGCTTTAAAGCCTATATTCCTCACCCCGCTTACCCCGACACTGATTACACTGGTACCAAGTTGTGTTGTGATTCCACTGACAGGCTTGTTCAATCCATCTCGACTGTCACTCCTAAGGGCAGGATTAAAGCCACTGGATGCTATGTTGCCAGCAGCGTTTGGTACGATGTTTCTTATCCTGCCATTATTGTCACGATAGCCATTATTGCTGCTGCTATCACTCCCAGGCTTGCTTGTGCCCCCATTGGTATTTCCATACTGGCTTATCCCAGCAGAATTAACGACGCCACCTGTTCTACTGTTATGACCACTTCCAGTCCCAATGCTAGTGCTCCAACCTCCTCCTCCCACCTGGCCAGTGAATCCATAATTAGGAGCCTCCACCTCCAGGCCCACCACCATGCTCCTCTCCCCAGCTGAGCTGCTTGCCCGGCATGTATAGTTTCCTGTGTCGATCTTTTGAGCCTGTCGAACCTCCAGAGTTCCATCTGAAACCACCACAACCCGCTCAGAATATAGACCAGATCCCAAACTTCGTGGGATGACACGGTGTGTCGGAGAAAACCATGTCACGGTGGGGGCGGGAACTCCTGATGCCTTGCAGCGGATCGTGGCAGTGGCACCCTGACGTACTTTGATGACGTTGTGGCTTCTGTCGTCAGTGAAGGTTGGAGGAGACGTCCTCATGACCTTTACTTTGACCTGAAAAGATTGAATTTCAATGAAAGAATTTATTAGCGACTGAAATAATTGGTATTTAATGATGTGAAAAGGCAAATGAAAACACAATTAAATAAAGAGTCATGGACCAACGTCATGGTTACATCACAGTGTTAGCTGATGGCAAAATTAAGGAAAAACTGGAGGCTCATGTGAATCACTGCAGTGAACTAGTGAACTACTGAAAATGTCATCTTGCTGTGTGCCAGAACTGAAGGCCTTAAAGTCTATATAACATTTTGATTTGATTTTGAGTCCACGTGAATGTTTTTCCTCAGAAGAAAATTTGTTTCTTACTTTCATGGTGTCTTGACCTCCTTGATTCTCAGCATAACACGTGTACTCTCCCTCTTCTCTCATACCCACTGCTGGAACCAGTAACGTCCCATTGTCAAACACAGTTAGCCTCCTTGCTCGCCCTCCTCTTTCCTCCCCCTGCAACACGCTGTTCACCATGGTTCCATCTGGTAGGCTCCAACGGACAGCTGGGTCAGGTAGTCCTGAAGCCTGGCAGTCCACCTGCAGGGAACATGATGATTATTGCTATCATTTAAAAGTTGCTGTGGCTTTTATTCTGATAAAGGCTGAACTTATTTCTGTCTTAGTGCTGCTGCAACACCTGAATTTCCCCTTTAGGGATCAATAAAAGCTTATCTTGACAGCTGCTGGGAAATGATAACATCTCTTTGTAGGGAGAAGGGATTCATACTGTACAGCACTGTTTTAAGGCTCTTAAAAGACAACTCAAAGTAGAAAACACTGCTAGGCAACCACAATTTTAGATGCATTCAAAAAACAAATGTAAAACTTATTAATGTTTAAATCAAATGAAAAATCAAGGGCAACAAATTCCCACAATAAGATGCCCTCTTTCTTGCATTTCACCCTGCTCGACATTGTTTTTCATTGAGCTGTTAAATATTCATGTGTGAAAAACCATCCCCTGAAGGCCGCTGTTGATGATTCATAACAGCCTATGACCTGACAGGTCGTTCTTATCTTTTTGAGTCAAAAAATGTGAGGCACTTTTTGATCAAAAAAACAACCAAAGACACAGCTTGAAGCTGTAGAAATGTTTGGCACCACGCCCGGCAATAGAAGATACCCAACACACATCACCTCCTTAACAAAAAAAAAGGCTCTTAAAGCTCAAGAGTGAAGGTGTGAGAGATGGATGATTTTAAGTTTTAGCCAGGGAATGGTGCCTGACAGTGGAAACATTGCATTTGATATATAACTAATTGCTGTTTTTTGATTATTGCATAAACATCATTATTGGGACCAAGGCAGAGATGAAATATAACTGTGCTCTTTTTCATTGAGCTCACCTTCAGAGGTTTGCCAAATGACACCATCTGATTGAGAGGCTGCTTAGGCTCGATCTTGGCAGGCTTAGTAGCCACAGAGACACGCAGGAGGCGATAATCATCTGAGACCTTGTTGCGGGCGATACAGAGGTAGTCTCCGGCATCCTTCTCTGTTACTGCCTGGACTGAAAGTGTGCCATTAGGGTACACCTTGAGACGCTGGTCAAAACTGAAATTGAAAGTGAACAAACATACACACAAAAAGATTGGCATATAGGATGAGACATAAAACTAACAGAATTACCACATGAATTAAACCGCCTACAAAATATTATGCATGCATTTCATGTCACTTTTAGGAGCACAAAATGTTTCTGAGGACCACTATTGGCCCACAGGCCACACACTGAGCAACTACATGAACCCAAATCGTGTTTACCTGAAGTGCATGTCCACTAGTTTCCTGCTGGGCGTCCTCCAAATGATTATGGGTGATGGGTTGCCAGTTACAGTACAGTGAAGCTGCAGACCTCTTCCATATTGGGCTGCAGTGATGGAGGGTGACGTAGAGACAATAAGGGCTTTACTGAAGGGGGAGACAGGATGCAGAGCAACTGAGGGCCTGCTTTTGTCTGAGGTGGAAGAAGAAGTAACTCTTGTGTTGTTTACAGGGCTGGTTGAGACTTTGTTGTTATTTGTAGGAACTGGCGAGGGTGGGGAGGGTGAAGAAAGTTTCGTTTTGGTGGTTAGGACTGTGGGCGAGGCAGTGACTGGTGTATTGACTTTAGAATTGGAATTGGGTTGTTGAAGGTGAGACGATGAGCCAGAGGAGCTGGGAGTGAGGGGCAAGTTCCTGGCTCTATCAAGCGCCGAAGGAAGGGAGAGTCTAGCAGAGTTGAGTGGATTTAAGGGCTGGTTAGGGATGGGCAAAGTTTTGTCTTTATGAAGTGAAGATGAAGGATTTGTTTTTTCAGTGGCAACCTCTTTTCCACCTTCAATTCTCATTCCTCCCTGGCTCCTCTCTCCTTCAATTTCTACCCTCACTGTTCTCTTATCGACTCCAACAGCATTACTTGCTGTGCACTCGTAATTCCCTGAGTCCTTAGGCCCAACTCCTCGAATATGCAGTGTCCCATTGGGCAAGACGAAAAGGTTGCCATGGAGAAACTGGGATGGGCGAACTAGAGTCCCATCTGGGATTCGCCAGCGCAGAGTTGGTGGCGGAGCACCTCGAGCAGAGCAGTGAGCATAAACAGGCCTCCCTAGAGACAAGAGCAGGTGTTCCTCTCTGGGTTGCTGTATCACCGGGGGCAGGGAGGACACGTGTACACGCACAGAGGAACTGGCAGCACCTGCTGAGTTGGAGGCCACGCAGCGATACACTCCTCTGTCACTCGGTAAAGTTACTGAAATATGGAGGGTTCCATTTGTGTCCATTTTGATGCGGCTGCTGGAGGAGGCAGTGGAGGTCAGGACAGAACGATCAGGAAGAACCCAGGAGAGCAGAGGTTTGGGAACGCCATCCGCCTGGCATTCCAATTGCAACTCGCCACCTTGATGAATTGTAGCTTCTCTGTAGCTTGCCAGCTGCATCCGAGGGGGGCGGGTCCACACTTCCAGTGTGGTTAGCAATCTATCATAAGTAAACCACACACATACTCAATATAGAACAAATAGAAAATTGTGTTTTTAAATATATTTATATTGAAATGTCATGATACATTTAGGATAAACTCAGAGCATCTTTCATGAGTTTCAGTTGTTATCCTACAAAATAATGGTTGCTGTTTCAAACCTGTCGCAGTCTCTGTTTAAAACACATTTGTAATATTATAATTCAGAATGAAAAGGGAAGATTCAAAACCACTTATTAAAGGTTAAGGAATAAGAGCAGGGTTAGGTTGAAAATAACTGCTTTTAACCAGAATTACTAGACACAGTTACACAAGTGATGTGTAATATAAGTTTCCAGTGGCAAAGCCCTGGGTTTGTGCCTCCCACTTCCCCCTGCCCACCCTTACGCATCCGTTGGAATAAATACCCAAATCCATTCAAACAAAATTCAAACTAGAAACTTGAATCCTGGGTACATATGCAAACACATACATATGCATATTTTTTAAACAGAGTGATTTGCATATGACTTTAGGTTGCTTAAAAATGTTAAATGAAAAATGCCTGTAACTGTTTTTTCACCTAAGAGCGGGTAAAATACCAACACAGCATGCATAATTATCAGAAATTAAACTGCAGTTTGCCCTAGGCTTATGTAATTAATACTGAACATATTCTGTCCCATGGTCATTATAACTGAATGTTATCTGTTACATTAATATTCAGAACTGGTATCAGTTGTCTCACCTGTCACGACCCAGAAAGCTCTGTGCACTGCAGATGTATGTGCCCCGGTCCTGCAACTGAACATTCTGGATAATAAGGGTGCCATTTGGCAAGACCTCAAAACGCTGAGCCCTGGAGTGGATTGACATCACTGCTCCTGAGAGAGAGACAGCCAGAGAGGGAGACAGCAAGCGAGCGAGAGCAGCAGCGAGGAGACAGAAAACAGAGACAAATTGGGAAAGAAAGTTAGAGAGTGAGTAAGAGACAGAGGAAAGGAGGATCAGGGACATGCCGAGCGGCACAGCGTGAAGTAAACCCAGTGATGCAGTGCACAAAATGTTCCATTACTTTCTTGCAATATGTCTTTTCCACATGGCAAACGAGAGAAAAGCCTATTGTGTGCATGCCAAAGCCTAATGCTGGGTGTTAATGGGTTATTTCATCAGTGTAAAATGTGTTCATATTTATTTAGTTATAGTATGCACTAAAGCTAGGACTGATTTTCCTTTCAAATCCATGACTTCAGAACGTAAATACAAACCTTGACTTATACTGTTTTATAGCTATGGTCTAGTCACCATATAAATTACGGTAATAATCACATACTCTCTATATAATTAACTTTTGACTGAAAAATAAGCATTTCTGTGTTTCCCAGCTAAATTAAAAATGAAGGCCTTAAGCCTTTTTCAAAGAGCATGTTTAATGAGTAATCTGAAAAACTGCATTTTTACATCAGTTTGTGAACCAGATTTGACATGCCTTTGACTGGATGGTAAATATAAATAACCTAAATGTAAAGTGGAGACAAAACTTAACCCTAATTTAAACATTTATGAAGTGAAAGGAATAATTTAAATTCATAGACGTAAGGTTGTGTGAGGTATTTATCAATGGCCAGAGTATTACCTACAACGGATCATGGGCGGCCTGCCCCTAGATTGGGTTGGCGAGCACAAGGTCTGAGTGGGTTATTTTTAACAATATGGTTTGCTCCTGCCTATGTCCTCAGCAGTATATTAATTAGCTTCTATGGCAATACCTCTGCCTGGTTCTCCTACGTGGTGTCATGAAGACCATAGTCTATTGTAGGTAATACACGAACAAGGGAATGGGTTAATGGATGGATAAGTACCTCATTCAGCCACACTTTATAAATCCAAGCTTTCAAGACATATCTGTTGCACTGTGTGTACCTGTGGCAACCTTGGTCCATGTAATGGAGGGCTTTGGCTCTCCTTGAGCTTCACAGGCCAGCCTGGCAGTACTCTCTGCTGGGAACGACAATGTCCTGATGTGTGGGTCTGCAATCCTTGGCCTGGATCTCGCTACTGGGGCCTGTAAAAAGTTTTAGAAAAGATATTATGATGGCAGAGTAATGAAAAAATGGAATTAATGACTAGACGACATCCAAATGCATGGCTCAACTAATGAAAGTTCCTCAACTTGCAAAACTTCAGCAGTGTGTTGGTCTTGGAGTTTTAATTTTTCAACTAAATAGCATGTGATTTGGAGGACTTGCAAGTGAAAAACAACTTGATTATGCTAAAGGATAACAGTGAGAAGAGATTAATAGCAAAACTAGCAAATCTACAATAACAGCAAATCTACAATAACAGCACAATGTAATCAACAGATCATTTTGTCCTCTGGATAAGAATTTTGGAGAGACAATACAATCAAAATGAAAGATGAATGAAAGCTGTTGTGAATGTAAAAATAAAGAGTATGCATCAGTAGCAATAGCTTTTTTTTCAAAAAAGTTATCTTATTATCCAAATGTTTTTTAAGGCGTGTAATAACAGTAAAAGCTTTTTTGTGAAAGTCTTTAATTATTTTTATTATTATAGCAGTGAATATTTTTCAAGCATTGCTTAGGTTCACAAATTCAATAAAGTATTTCTGAAATCCCAGATTTAGAATCATGGGTAGTGGACCCAGTGGTTTGGTCTGCAGAGGCTTGCCAACAGAGCTCTGGAAATTAATTAACAATTGATTATCTTAAATCCTTTGGGATTAGGATCTCAAAACACACAATGTTGCTGATTATGGAACATATGTTTTTAATCTCTTTCTTAGATCAAGCAGGAACTCTGGCAAAACTCAGGAAAATCCATGAAATTGAAGAATTGTCCTAAACATCCCTCAGGTTTAATAGCAGGTCATGTGGATACAGATTATACTATTTTCAGATCTATTGTGCAATTCTGCTAAGCTTTTGCCCAAGGGTTTGCACAGCCGAGTCTGTGTGTGGGAGAGTGTGTCGGTGTGTGTGTGTGTGTGTGTGTGTGTGTGTGTGTGTGTGTGTGTGTGTGTGCGTGCAAACTTGTGTGTTATTATTTTCTGGGCCAGCACTCACTTTGAAAAGAAATGTTAATTTGAGTTCCACTTAGCTGACAACAAAGAAAAATAGCTTCATATATATGAATTGCAAACTACATTTAAGAGTGCACTTAAATAAATGACTAATTGAATGAATGACTGAAGAGCAAGGGACAGAAAAATGGGAAAACATTACATAAATTAACAATTAAATTAACAAATAAAGAACAAATTGTGGCCTTAGCTGGCTCTTGTCTGTTGTTGTAATGTATGTGCTTGATTTAATGCCCATTTTGGGTGAAATAATCCACAAAATAGCAATACAGTGTTTTTCCAATCTATTTGAACTCACCCCAGGGAGTGAAGGAGAGGAAGGCCAACGTGGCCTGCTGCTGTGTGAATCAGGAATCGAGTTGGTTCCAGGGTTCTTCCAATCAATAGGGGGTCGACTCTGGTTTTGACCCCCAGAAACAGGCCTCCCTCTGGGATCAACATGGACAAGGCCTGGCCATTCTCTGGCTGATGCTGTGGTACTTTTTGATGTTGTTGTTGTCGTGGTACTGGAAGACGTACTGGGTGTACTAGTAGAAGTTGTAGTTGTAGCAGTAGTAGAAGGCAGAGTTGTGGGATTAGCTTTTAGTGGGATTGTAGTACTAGTGGCAGAAGTAGTCGTAGTAGTAGAAGGGGTTGTTGCAGTCATGGTAGTTGGAGCAGTAGATGTAAGTATAGGGGTTGTGGTAGTTTTTGTAGTAGTAGAAGGGGTTGGTGAAGAAGTAGTAGTGGTAGTTGGAGTCGTAGAAGTTGTGACAGTAGTTGTTGTTGTAGAAGGGGTGGTGGAGGGAGTAGTAGTGGTCATAGGAGTAGTAGATATAAGCATAGGGACTGTAGTAGTAGTAGAGGTAGTAGTTGTAGTACTTCTGGTCGTGCTAGATGTTGGGATAAAAGCTGTTGTAGGAGATATGATGGTCCTTGTAGTTGTAGGAGTACTTGTAGTGGCAAGTTTGTCCAAACTGGCTGTAGTAAATACACTTGTAGTGCCTTCAGCAGAACTAGTAGATATGCTCTTGAGAGTAATAGAAGGAGCTGTTGTGACTTTTGCAGTAGCAGTTGTAGCTGCACTAGAGGAAACAATGGAGGAAGGAGTGGGCGAGAGAGAGGTGGATGACTGGGACACATATGGTGCACTTGACAAATTCCTCTCTAGCTCTTCACTGAGTTTGCTTGAGGGTCTATCAACATGTTTGCCTGAGGCTGAGTGTGTTTGTGTGTGTGTGTGTATGCCATGTGTTTGTGTCCTGGTGGGTGTGTGTGGCGCATGTGTCTGTGCGATTGCAGTATCCAAGTGAGTGGGTCCTGGTGTCGGTGTGTTCGAGAGAGTGGACTCTACAGTGTCTGGGATGTTGGCTGAGTGAGTCACAATGTCTATATGTGTCTTTGTGTGAGAGGAGGATAATGAGGTGAGGGAGGAAGAAGAGGGAGTCAATGAGGGGGAGGCAGATTTTGACGTGGAGATACTAGGTCTGTTAGAAGCAGGTGGAGAGGGAGGATTCAGTGCCACATCATTTGAAGCAGTCCTAATATGGTCACCCTGTGTCAATAGAATAGCTGGAGATGTGGTTGTTGATGCCAGCAGCAACGTCTTCATTTGATCTGTGGTCGTGTCAGGTGTCACAGTTTGTGGCCTTGGGTTTGTAGGGTCAGGGAGAGGTTGGGCTGGGATCAAAGGGCGCCCCCTGGGCCTGTTGATGATTCGTCTTCGCTGTCCTATCCTCCTGCGAGAGTTCCAAGGGCTTTGAGGTCGGGAGTTTGGTACCAAATTAGGGAAAAATCCTTGCCTGGGTTTCTGAGGACTGGTGCTAGATGGATTGGTGTTGGCCTCAGGCTCATGTCCTCCACTTGGTGCTGGGGCAATTTCATTTGTTCCCAAGATTGGCTTGGATTTGACTGGTTCTGTCTGTGTCACTGGGGCTGTCACCGTCTCTGTCTGTGGAGATGGTTTCTCTGTCTCATTCTCTAAATCTATCTGTGTTTCTGTTGACTTCTCCATCTTTATCTCTGTGTCTGTTTCAGTGTCTTCATTTGTCTCAGGGAGGATGCGCTGAAGGCCTTCCTCTTGTAGATCTGCGTCATCAACAGACGACCCTTCAGTTTCTGCTACGACCCCCCCTCCCTCAGCTCCATCTGTGTTTGTATCATCATCTCCCTCATGTCTTCCTGTGTCCCCACTATTGCCTCCTTCTAGCGGTTCAGCTGTAGGGTTTCCTGCTGCGATGGGCTGGCTGTTATTAGTGTTAACAGTCTTTTGTCGTATCTTAGCCAGGAGGTCAGCCCATTTCTTGGGGTCTATTCTTTGCTTGTTTGTGGTAATTCTTCGTCTGTTCTCAAAGCGGTTTCTCCTCTGGTCAGTGGATGATATGGGCTGTCCTCCTCTTCTTGCAGGGCCTTCTCTTATAGGTCCACGTCTACGTTGTTGTCCAATTGGATAACGCCTGTTCGGGGGAGGTTGGAAAGGTCTTGGACGCCTTCTGTTACCAACAGCAGTTACCTGTGTTTCCTCTTCATCCCCTGATCCTTCCTCCATGAGTAATGGAGCTCTTATTTGGGTTGACCGTCCAGCGGCTGACTGTGGCCCTGTTGGATATGAAGTCCTGAGTAGAGGGGGATGTTGTTGTGCAAACTCCAGCTGCACTGACAGAGAGTCGCTACCATACTGATTGATAGTAATGCAGCGGTAATGACCAGCATCCCTCCGAGACGGGTTAGGCAGAGAGAGACTCCCATTTGATTGTATAGTCAGCCCACCTGACACAGCTAATCCCCGCCGTAATATGTTTCCATCTGGTAACACCCAACTCATATGAGGCGCTGGTGAACCAGATGCTTTGCAGGACAGACTAACAGGCTCCCCAACAATTCCAGCGACAGGAGATCCCACTTGCTCTCCTGAAGGCGGAACAGAGGATTCCTCCACTGCTAGACGCACAGGGAGAACATCTACATCCCTGCCTGCCCGGGCTATACAGTAGTAGACCCCTCTATCTGAGAGTCGCAGTTTGTTCAATAGTAAACTAGAGGTTGAAGCCCGGAGCCTACTATCAGGGCTGCTGGAACGGGAGGGGATCTTGGATCCATCTGGGAGAATCCACTGTATTTCTGGGTCGCCAGAACTTAATATAGGACATGGTAGCTCCAGTTTACTTCCTGCTACTGCCACCAGTGCCGTGGGGGTGTGATTAGTTGAAATCAGCACCCATGGGTGGGGGGAAGGGGAAGATGTTGGTGAATATGAAGTGGGGTCAGGATGAGCAGAGACTCTTGTTGAGTATATCAGCTGAACTTTGTGCCCATTAGACTGCGCTCTGTTTAGCTGAATGCTAATGGCTGGCTGTAGCAACCATTGGGGTCTGGCTTTAACAGAAGCTTTGACTCCAGTGTGATAATATCCATCTGTCTCTGCTGCCTGCCTGTAGCGGTAAGCCAGTGTTGGGGCTTTGCTCAGCATGATCTCCCTTTCCAGACGAACTGCAGTCTCACTATAGTAAGCTAGGATCCTCCAAAGTTTCTCATAGCTCTGTCTGTCCACAGGGCAGTCCAGGGAGAGCGACAGAGCAAGGGGGAGAGGAGAAGAGGAGGAGAGGGAGAGATCTGGAGGAGGTGCAATATCCTGTGACTCAGAAGAGTGAGTGATGTTGCAACCCAGATCGACACTGTTCCCCTGTTGGTCAGACAGACCCAGAGAAGCTGTGCCTAAAGGCTCCCTGAAGGATTCACTAGATTGGATTTCAGTGTGTTCTACCTCCAAAGGTGTTTCTCTTCCTGGGGAGAGGATGACAGGCGAGGTGCATGATAGGTCAGTCTGGCCAAGCAGACCTTGACCTTGAAGGGAATTGGGCGAGGCGCAGATTGGACACTGAGGGCCGCCGGGACATTTCATTAAGCCTAATTGAAAGAGTGAGGCAGAGAAAATTATGTCACAAGAGGCAGCCTTAACATCCCTGGTATATCAACTGTGTATAATAGCATAGCAACTATACAAACATATTAGTGCACATTTAAGCTATCTGCACACATTAGTGGTGTCATATATTAGTCACGCCAGCTCGTCTTAAGCATCCATTACCCTTTATATCTCTTAGTAATTTGGTATGGTTACTTCATCGACCCATAAATCAGAAAAAATGCATCACTTCATTATTACACTGCAATCATTAGCCTATATTTCAGCTGCCTGCACACATCAATGCTGTCATCGTTGATTAGTCATGGCAGGTTAAGTCTGGCATATCAATGAGACACATTTCACGGTCCAGCCCTCTTTCACATCTCAATAAGAGCCACAAGACAAACTGGAAGAGGTACAGAAAATGAAAGAAAACAGAGACGACTGTGTGATGAAAAGCAGGTGAAGAGATCTCAAAGGTATCAAGATAACAAAACCAGATGTATTAGAAAGTGCTTTTATCCTGTCCTAATGTAGCTTATAGACTGAATTATCAAAAAATGAATCTTCTGTTTCATAATCCATTCCCTGTGTTCCTTCTCTCTTTATCTCCTTATCTATCTAATCTCCCTCAGCCACTCAAGAAACCTCCATGCAGCATTAACCACTGCATTTACAGATCCCTGGCCCCAATAAATTGAATGTGCACATAAGAGACAAAACAACAAGTTAAAGCAACTCATATTTCAGATGTCGCAGTCACCTGGGTGAGCCAAACTCCAAGCGAGAAACCAGTTCATCCTACAATCACAGCTCCATGGATTTGCCTGCAGCACAATAGTCTCCAGCAGAGGGGCTGTGGCAAAGGTCTCTCTGCTCAGAGTGGTTAGACTGTTGTTGGACAGGTCTAGATGTCTACCGGAGGGAAACAGAGCACAGAAAAGACTGGATAAGGAAAGGGAGAGTATAGATAGATGAAGCTTGGATCATCCATCAGTTCTTGTAATTTCTGTCAGCACTTTTATGTTCAGACCCAAGCTCCTCTGCAGTAGTAATTAGGTCTGAATAATTCATCTGAATTTTATTGAAATCATTTCATTTCATGTAAGATATATGTCAAAATATCATATCAAAATGATCATTCTTAATTACATTAAAAAAAAAACAAAAAAAAACACTATATTGGCTACCATTGAGGTAATCTGTTAATTTTATATTATTGGTATAAGTTCAAAAATACCCTATCAGTTGAGGTCTTGCTTAGGACCAATAATAATGGAATTGTTACCTTTTTTCTTTGGAATATTAGTTTTCTTTTAGGATTGTTAAACAAAGCCATTTGAAATTTCCAAACAATGATTATTACATTACATGCTATAAGTGTTGAAGCTCACCTGAGTGAAGAGAAGTAATATGTATTCAGGAGGGACAGAGTGCACAGAGTGTGAGGGTGCAGCTGATGCAGCCTGTTCCCTTGCAGACGCAGCAGCCTGAGGCTAGGCAGCTGGAGCAGGGCCCGGGGGTGGATGTGCTGGAGGAGGTTGTGATCCAAGTACAGACGCAGCAGCGAGGTCAGGCCAGAGAAGGTCAGAGATGAAGAGATCTCTCTCAGCTTGTTATAACTCAGCTTTAGTATCTGTGGGGAAGGAGGAGGAAATGGAGTGAGCGGAAGAGATGAAGGATTAGAAGAGCAATTAAATAACAGGCATCAAAGCCGATAAAGAAACCAAGTCTATGCTGCAGTCGTAAGTCTGTCACTGGACACCACATGCTAATAAATTTAATTTATGACAAACAATGTGAGAGGAATTGGAATAAGGATGAGGAGTTGGATGAGAAATCTTTGTAAGCAAAAATGACTGAATGCAGTCAAGACCTCGAATGTAAAAACTGACAAAATGGCCCACAGACCCGGAGAATATATTCATGCTGTAAGTTTATCGATTCAAAGAAGGAAAGACTAAAGGGATATTCTAGCACTAGGGGTCTTCAACTTTTCAAATATGATATTCAGCCCTTTATCCTCAGCAGGTCTCTAGGGGATCTATTGCTATTCTAGTCATGTGTGGAGAACTCACCAAATTTTGAAAAGGCACACCATGAAAACCATGTTGTGGAATAGTGTTTCTGTGAGGCTTATGATAAATCTGCTCTGCAGGAAGGCTACTTAGCTGGCAGAGTTCCAGCTGCTGACAGATCTGGCACGTGAAGATGTCAGCACATGGAAATATGGATCCTATTATCACACAATGGCAGATATATCAGCATCTGCCTGGGAGATGAAGGGAACAATTGCTTGTTGAGTAATATCACTTCCCCACGGACTGCTAACTCTGCCCTTAGGTTGCTGCTAAAATGTCCAGTGTGTTTCCTGTCACTGAGCAGTGAAAAGAATGATGGCACATAAATTATGCATTGGCTGTACAGAAATTAGAAAAATGAGCTGAAAATGTGAACAGAATCATGTAAACTGTTTTATTAGTTGGCACACTGGCTTCGCAGATTAAATGTAAAATTAATCCTTGTATTAATCCATTTTAATCAACAATATGACAGCAAGACTTAGGCATATTTATCAACGTAGAATCCTCCTTAAGTTGTACCAAACCCGCTTTGACAAATGCTTTACAGCTTGATAATCCTTGCATTACTCATGTTGTTAAAACCTGAAATCTGTTCTGTCAAACAGTTAAACTGCATTCATCTCTCATAGTTAGGGAGCTCTGCAGACTGTAATCTGTAAGTATTACACATGTTGAAAGTTTAGGAGTTAAGCTTTCTTCAGCAAGGCACATCTGACAAAGTGCAGGAGCCCTGGATAGCCCCCCCTGCCAGAGGCTGTAGAGCGATTAAAGTAAATTACGTGAACTTCCTCCAGGTTTGATTTTCACATATGTGCTCTCCAAAGAGTCAATGGTTAAATGTGCAAGGAAATACTGGTTTATTTGCCCAATTTACAGCCATATATCTTATAATAGAACACTGTTAGCTTGGTTGGGCAAAGGACAGTTCAGGACACTCTGTGCTGACTGCTGGTAGCTGCATGAGCTACAGTTCTACTGTACTTCTATAAAGAAGAACAGGAAGTGCTCTCTGTAAGCTCATCTCCATGCCCCACAACAATGGCAATTCCTTCTTTGCTTAACTATCCATGCCAACTATCATTTCTTTGTTTGCTTTTGTATGCAATTCCTTCTCTTTTCAGATGCATATATACCCTAATATTAAAGAGTTATTGCGATTTTGTTTTACTTCTTCCTGCTTACCTGTAATGATTTCATATCTCTGAACGCTCCATCTGGGAGATGGTGGAGGTCATTGCTGTGGAGCATGAGAAGCTCAGCCTTCTTCAGCCCAGCCAGAGAAGTGTCATGTATCCGACTGATGCTGTTGAACCTGCACAGGCACAGACACAGCATCATCAAACTGAGACGGCAATAAGTCAACATGCGTTATTGGACATTCCTACAAGACAGGTATGTAAAATGTCTATTTGATTTATGAGATGCATTTAGAGATGTGGTTCTAAATCAGTTTATAAATTGACATTGGTAGCTAAATCAGCGTTTACTTTGTTACACCATTGTCATAAAACCATTTTTAATCTCACATAGCCCAAAATAGATACTTTCGAAAGTGAGGGGAGGAGAGAGGCCAGGACCGAGCAACAGGACTGTTTGGTGGGTAATATAAGCTGGCCTGCAATTACTTGTGTTGCTGCACTTGCTTGATGTTTGGCTGTTAGAAATGTTGTATTAATAAGTAATGTAATCATAACAAATGCACATGTACAGCTGTTTATGTTTACAACAGCTGTAGAAGTGAACGGTGATATAAAAACTGTAGGGGAGCTTGCCATAAAAATACCTATTCTGCGTAATGTTGCTGAGAGTGTTTACGGCTTTTTTAGTCTTTTCATTCATCTACACCACGCCATATCCGCCAGGGCACCAGCAGAAAATAAACACTATTAAAGTTAGTTTAACTGGCCAGGTCTAACTCCTGCATGTGAATGTATGAATTGGCCTGGAACTGGGCTCCATCTCAATGACAAGGTTACAATATTCAAGGCACTTTTGTCCCCAACAGATTGTGCTGTGCACCCACATCTCCCTCACTCTACAGCTGTCACACTGAGCAGGGATAACTTCAGCCATACAAATATGAAGACAAACACCCTATGGCTGTTGTTTATGGTGATCGATAAAAATATAGTAATATTATAAAGTAAATATTTGCTTACAATGAGTATTATGTCATATATGACATTCAAAAAAGTAACTTGCTCAAAAGTACAGCCCAACCTGGAATCTGGTTTATCTTTCCAAATAAAAAAATAGGATCACAACTGGATGCATGACCTCTACACTATGCTCCTGCGCACAGCTGTTCAAAGAGAGATTTTTTTTTTATTTTTTTAATTAAATTAAGTCTTTCTTACACTTTCTTCCAAAGTAAATGCATGCAAAGCCAGATCAAAATCTGTGCAGCATGGAGTGCTGGTGCACAGGGAAATACTACTCATTTCCTCCACAGGGGCCGCCAAAACCACCACAAAAATCATAGTTATTATAGTGGCTTGAGCAGTTTTATACCTGGCTCCCAAATCTTATTTCTGTATATGCTTGCATGCATCCCCTTACCCTAAGTTTATGCGGCGTGTGTGTAAGGGAAGGCCAGAAGGAATGGTGAGCAGGGAGCGGAAGGTACAGTGCACTTCGCTGGCCTGGTAGCAGTTACAGCTCCTGGGACAGGCCTGGCCCATGGGCACCACAAGTGTCAGCACCAGGAGAGTCAGCAGCGCCGCCGGCACACACACACTCCGATACATCTTCACTCCACAAGAGAAGGAGCCACTCGGGGATTATCGCTGAGCAAAGAGAGAAAAGGGAAGTTCGTGCTGATGGAGGGCAGCAAAGTGCACCACAGTAACATTTCTCAAAAGCCAGATGGAAGAATTACTTTCTCACTCTCTTTCTCTCTCTCCCCACTGCACACTCAAACACACACACACACACACACACTAGCGCACACGTCAAGTCAGTTTTATTCATGCAGTCAAAAACACAAATTTTAACTCAAGGGGATTTGCAATCTCTACAACACATGGCACTTCATATCCTTAGATCCACGTTGACACATTGCACCTGTCTGAAACCAAACAAACCTTTGGGCTCTCTACAGATGCGCATGCGTATGCCCAGTAGGTTAATTGATTTATATCGCCATAAAAATCATTAAACAGAAGAAAAAAAGGCGTAAAAATATTCAGAAGGAAGAGTGGAAACATTTTACAGAAACACCCCTCCCCTCTCGATCACGCGCACGAACGCACTTCAACCATTCAAAATATCAAACCCACTGCAGAGCGATAGCTGCTGCAATATGAAGCTGAAATTAAAGTGAGTTACTCATTGTGGCTAGAAGCATCTGAGATTAACAGATTACTGTAACGCACAGTCATGGATGATAAGAGCATACCTTGAAATCCTCTGGAGTTATTTCATGGAATAATTCATTTTGAGCACCAAACTCTGATTTTAATCCAACTGCACGCCTCGGAGATTTGATATGCAATTAACCAGTTTATTCACCAATAAACTGCGAGTTTGTTGAGCGAGGGGGGAAAAAAATGCTCCCAAAAAAAAGTTGTCACATAAGAGAGGACCGAGAGGACAAACGTGAAAAGTAGTCACACTTTTGTCAACTCCGCACAACAAATTCAGTTTCAGCAACATCCAACAGGTCTTCCTGCGTGTCTCCTGTGAAGAAAAGTAGCGCTGGTCTGGAAGCGGCAGGCGGGCTATTTGCAAATGCGTCTGGCGCTGTGTGGATGTGTGTGCGCGCGTTTGTGTGGATGACAGCGAGTGTGTGTGTGTGAGTGTGTATATGAGCTTAGGGAAAGGGGACTGGACTGAAGTGAACTTTGAGTGACGCTCAGGCTGAGGGGTTTGTCCTAGGAGGGGCTTTCTGGAAAACACAGAGGTAACAAGTTACTGCGCTGCAGGCTGCTTTTCCCAAAGCTTTCCAGTCCGTGTGAAGGCCACAGAACTGAACCTCCTGATGAGCTGCACCTCATTTTATACATCATCTATCCACAATGTTGCACAACTCATTTTATACATTTTATTTTTACCCTGCTCGATCTATCTCTAGCTTATGTGAATTCATTTGTGGAAGGTTAATGGCTTCTTGCCAGCTCATTTGCGTACTTATAACAGTTAATAAACTTTTTGTTGTTGTGGGAGCTACAGTAGGGTCTTAGGAAATATTTCACAAAAATTTCAATCTATCTGAGTCTGTTCCAACAGTATGCCTCACCATCCCTCCAGAATATGTTGGACTAAATAAAACAAAATCAAATCAAGTATATACGTTTAATACTTCATTAATTTATACAACATATTTGCCGTAAACTTTATGTACCTGATTTGAATATTAAAAGTCAATTTAAAGTTCTTAAACAAAACATTTGGATTGAGCCTTAAGTTATCTGCCTTAGTTTGTTAAAAACACTCTAATTCCATCATTTAACCTACAGATGACATGACCTCTGTGCCCTCCTGGTTGCTATGTGGTTGAAAGTTATACAATTAAAAACATCCAAATAAGGCTGGTGCTTTTTCTGTTCACAAAGTCTGAGTTAAAGTTTTTGCCAAGGACTGACTTAGTATTGTTAAGATCTCCTGCTATTTCCATGTTATTCCCATTTGAATCAAGTTTAAAGGACAATGAAGTCCAGACTGAACAAGAACTGGACGTTTTGTTTCAGTGAATTCATCCAGTAAAGCTCCAGACTGAAATGTGGGTTAGTGTAACTAAATAAAGGATTGTCTCTTCTGTCGTGTCAACTCAGATTCTCAGGCACCCCATAATGATCACACCTCCTTCTGAGAGACTTAAATGAAGGGAGAACAAAAATAGACTGATGCTCCTCAGCTGTTGTCTCCTGTGAGCACAGTAACCCCCGCACTCTGTTATTTGTGTGTGTGTTTGTGTGTGTGACAAGTCAGTGGCACCTTACACATAACACGGTGCATTCAGGACCCTTTTTTGACCGCAGGAACTTCCTTCGAACACCAGTCAAATCTACGAAGCACATTTACATGTTTTATTTGCTCTGGCAGATCACCAGGTTTCAAGTTATATTTCCAGCCAGCCAGGCCACAAAAAGGCCAATCACAAACATTAAACTCATAAAAGATGGGTTGGATAGGATGACCGACACCCAGAACAGCTCATGAAACCCCCATCAAACTGTCAAACATGGCAGCACTAGTCAAATATGAAGATATTTTATTAGATATTATATTTTTGTTTGTTTTTATTGTTTTATATAACATTATTATTATTATTTTCAACCAAACCAGAAGAAAGAGCTTGTGCTTCAGGTATTGGCCAAAGGTAAAGCCCCTGTCCTGAAGTTTCCTGTTTCTTGTCTCAAATATTTTAAGGAACACATTGTTTACAAGTGTTATTTCTATCAGCCAAAGTTTTCTAATGTCTGAACTTGCCTGTCACTTATTGCTAAGTCTTATGCTTTCATGCTGTGATCGGTTGGAAGTCACAAGGTTATAGGTCTATTCAGAGGCATTTGGCCTGCACTTGCTGATAACGCCCCTTAGAAATTAAAAAAAAAAAAAAATGAAATGAGAGGTTTGTGTTTTACATAACACGGTAAAGTAAGTGTGTAAGCTTGTTTTTTTGTTTTTTTTTCAAAGATGCGGGTGGATATACTGACCTGTGTTTTTGCCTCTGCGACCACCAGCAGCTCTAATTCCATGTCATGTTGCTTTTTAATGTGTCAGCCTACTAATTTGCCAGACAACACAGCTGAACGAACTTTTCGGTTCCTTGATAGTAGTCCCAGGACTATAATTACAAGGAAGCTCTCGGTGAAAATAAAGCTTTACATAGAAGTTTTTAACATTCACATTAAGTTTTATATACAGGATAATCTCAGTTTGAGTCTTTTCACAGTCTGGGAGCAGCGGGGCTAGAGAGCAGCGACAGATGTGAGAACAGGGTCACCACTGAATTTCCTCGCATCAGCTGCCTGAATAATGGATTGTAAAATGAATCTTGAATGACTGTTTATCCCCGCAGCTTGACAGGCGACAAGTGAATATCTTTTGAAGATGCAATTTGATGCTTAACATTCAGCAGCGAATTCCTCTCTGATGATTTTTAACAGATGACCCAATCTCCACCAGCCCATAACCCTTGTCTCTGCAGGCAATGTCACAGTGCAGTGTGTGTGTGTGTGTGTGTGTGTGTGTGTGTGTGTGTGTGTGTGTGTGTGTGTGTGTGTGTGTGTGTGTGTGAGGGCTCAACAGTTCCCATGCTGCACTGATTCCCTGTAGCTGTGATGTGGCTGTGAAAAGCATTAGGCCCAATCCCAGCTCACTTCATTACAATACTCATCATTATATTGGAATGTATTGGACCATAATAAATGAATCAGTGTCTGTCCGACTGGAAGGAAGGAACGAATCAAGACATAATGTAATATCAATGGCACTTTGGGGGAGGTGAACGACTGAATTATTGAATGAAAGGAGACAGTCAGAAGAGAGCAAGAAAAGGAAATAAAAGCCACCACTGCACGTTGTTGACTACAGAAACCAGCTAAATGAATATTGAAGGAATTAATCAATCAATGAATCAATGAGCGAATGGCCGACTGCCACACTTAGTCTCACTTACACTTGTATCACATAAGTAAAACTGCCGTGGGGCTCTCTATGCCTTCCAGCCAGCCGCTTCCACAGAGACTGTAAAAAGTACACTGGTCATCACTGCTCTCTATCTTTTTGTCCCTGGGGTTTGGTGCTATGCTATCTAGGTCAACCAGTGGAGCGCTGAGTCATGAATTCAGGAAGTAAACAAGTTGAGATGAGACCAGCTTGCTGATACATAATTTCAAATCATGTTCATTATGTATTCTTTTTGATCTCGCTTTGATGTGTGAATAAACTCTTTCTCTAAAGTCCTAGCAAAAAAAAAAAAAAAGAAGAATCATAGCATTCTATTAAATTGTGTTTATCTCCCTTTTCCGATCTTTGCTTTGCATTATTTAACTCGACTGCAGTGTGTTTCTTTCTCCACTGTTCTCATTATGTCAGAAAAAACAATAAAAAATGTGTGCAGAGGTGCTACATAATATTTGGGTACATTTATTGCATTGACACTCGATTATTTGGCCAGCAATGTCTTACTTTATTTTATGTATCTTGGAGTTCAAATGTTGCACCTTGAAAAAAATAAAGATAATAATAAGAGAAAAGAGAAACAATCATTACAAACGTCCCTCTTCTCTGTCAAGGTCATTTCAAAAAGTGAAAACAGGAATAGAGGGATCAGAAAGGGCAGGAAGCCAAGAGCTATCCTTAGAAAAACCAAGACCTTCAATTACGATGTTCATGACCTCATGGCTCCAAGCAGGTTGGCTGTGGGCTCATAAAGTGCTGCTTAAAGTCAAGAACAGGT
Organism: Hypoplectrus providencianus; assembly: GCA_028566105.1. Lineage (NCBI taxonomy): Eukaryota > Metazoa > Chordata > Actinopteri > Perciformes > Serranidae > Hypoplectrus > Hypoplectrus providencianus. The sequence continues at coordinate 10,873,059 of JAOWBC010000002.1, forward strand.
TGTCCTACACGACACTAGATGTTAAGACCAAGCACTCCCACTGAAATCAGCCCTAGTTTCTGCTAGTTTAAATGTAAGACAGATCAGTCAAATGGGATTTTTTTCATTAGTTTTATGCATGACACAAAAACAATCTCTAATCACATACAGAATCCTATACACTACAGCTGAAAGTTCATTATTTTACTCAGTATCTACAAACACAGTATGTTGCAGATACACAGAGAAATACAATTCCACCTTAATACATTTTTATCAGATAATGAGGAAACATATCATACTAATATTTAATTTTTATTGCACAGTTCAAACACAAAACAAATGCAACACAAAGTGCTTTACAATGAGGACTATGTGACATAAATAGACATAGAATGAACATTACAAGAGGGATAAAATGCCATAATTAATGGAAATTGGAATGGAAAAATGCACTTGATAATGGTAATAAAGATTAAAACACATGAAAATAAAATTAATGGAATAAAAAAAAAGTTCATCATAATGTTGACTCTTCAAATACAATACTGAATGTTTATTGTCATGTGTTGTCACTCAAAGCACTTGGGACAGTTCTGGGAAGATCATTGTGCAGCTGCATGTTTACACTTTTAATGTCTCTCTCTATATTAGCAGCCAATAATTTTGCTCCCAGTAATGGTTTGGAAATTTGTTGATATTGCATAAATTAACTCTGGCTTATTTTGTCACAATCTTTCAAGGCTCATTGTTTTCATGACAGCTAAACTTCCTGAAGTCCGACATTGAACAAGGACTTCTCTCTCAGGGCCTGAGGGCGCTCTGGGGCACCAGGAACAGGACCATGTGGTCTGTTATTGATTCGAGGCCCCGGCACTCTATGAGGTCAAGGATTGCCTGAGAGCTTCCAGCTTAGCAGCCGAGTAGGCACACATGGCAGGGATCCACTGTGCTGATGGTTGGATGGCTACAAGGAGTTTTTTCTTTCTTTTTATTCTTTTTTTTTTTTTTTTTTTTTTTTTTTTTAATACTTGTTAGCTGTACTCACAGTTGGAAACTAAGTTATTCGAGATGGCTATCTGGGGGTGGCTATGTGGTCATTGCCTCTCTGTGATTTTCTTCATTATTCATTGTGATTCAATACCATGTACATTACATATATGTGAGTAAAAGAAATGTTTGAGTATGTTTAGTGATGCGTTCTCAGTTGTGTCTGGACTCTGGCCACCAGTGTGAAGTCTTCATACTACACTACAGCCATACAAGGACATATTGCTGTGGTTAGTGGTCATGGTCTGCAGGTCACAAGGGAGAATACTAGGTAGAGAGCTGCGGGGGGAAATAACAGTGAGATTTTGATAGGTACTGTGGAGAAATGTGTACTATATTTAATGCTCTGCTACGTTATTACCAGCCACGACAGCAAGCGGCTGTTATTGTTTTTTCCTCTGTGTGTGTGTGTGTGTGTGTGTGTGTGTGTGTGTGTGTGTGTGTGTGTGTGTGTGTGTGTGTGTGTGT
>JAOWBC010000002.1:10905874-10917601 GCA_028566105.1 Hypoplectrus providencianus
AATTGGGGGTGGGGGGGTGGGTTGTGATAGTGAGAGGACCAACAGGAGAAGAGCTGGCAGAGAGAGAAAGAGAAAAAACAGAGGAGAGGAGGATGAGAGGGAGGCGAAAGGAACCGTGAAGAGATAAGAGGAGGATAGTGTAATGGTGAGAGTGATGAAGGCCACAGAGAGAAATGATTCAGTGACTCAAGTTGCTATAAGGCGTGCAGCAGTGTGCGTGTAGAGACATGCATAACGACAGACATGCAATGTGTATGTGGGAGCATGCATTTAAATGTGAGTGTTTGGAAAGGGGGGGGTTCTTGGCAGGAGTGATTAAGTACAATGAGCCTGCCAGCCAGTAAACAACCAGGCAGGCTGTGTTCCATTCCTTAATGAGTTCCCCTTATCTGTCCCCCTCCTCTCCTCTCCTTCTTCCATGCATCCTTTTTATTCACTCCCCTCCTCTCCATGTCCCATTATCATTCATCAGGCATCCTCCACTTCTACTCCTCTTTCAATATTTCCTCGCTCAAATGCTTTTTTTTAAAAAAAAGCATCATCCTTCCTCCTCCCGCCCTCCCTACCCGTTGCCTCGATTCCCCTAGAAAGAAAAAAGCAGGAGTTGACATTGTCACGGTCTTTCAGACTGTGGAACGCAACGCATGCAGGGATAATTTGCTCAAATCAGAAGCCAGAAGTATTTTGTGCGCGTGACAAAGTCGGACTGCATTTGATCATATTCTGGACTGGAATTTTAATACTGTGAGAATAATGATTTACTTTTTTAGCAACACTAGTGGCATGGCTCTAGGAATGGCATCCATGGTTAAAATTTCTTATAAAAATTCAAAGTCTTAAACAGCTGCTCTCACTACATATGAGGGAATTCATTTGTCAGCTATATTTTCAGCAAAATCTGTGTGTTTAATTCAGACTGATTCGTATTAAAAAACAAACAAGTTGTAATGTCTAGTTAGCAGATGAGCTAATACTGATATGGTTCGGTCTGTTTCAGCGTCCACGACATTATCAAAAACCTTTTGAGAACTTTTAAGCCCTGCTTTAAAGTCACACTCTCATGACACCACTTTTTGCCATTGGCTTAGACTTTTAAGCGTGAAGTGGCTAACAATAATGTTGGCTCCAAAATTTTGGTAAGTAATAAAATTGGTAACAAGATTTTGAATTAAACACATTGTCTCCCTCAGAACTAATGCAAGCACTAACACTGCAGCCCGTTCTCCCAGCTCGTCAGATACAGGCTCAGAAAATGTGGCACCAACCTTGACAAGTCCAACTCTGAGGCAAACTGTATCATGTGCCGGTATCAGATGGGGCAGTAACAAATCATCAGTATCTGACAAGATGAGATGACAATGTGTTTGACATGAAGTAACCGCAAATTAATGTTAGCATGCCCCTCAGGTGAGCTAACAAGCAGTGGCCTTTTGTTTGAACAATATGTTCAGTCTTTGTTAAACCAAGTGGGTCAAACATCCCATTCAGACAGTGACGTGACGCCCTGCTCTGTCTCCCCATCAAGCTAATTTCATCTCTAGTCAGTGACATGTAGGCTTCAGTACATGACAGTCAAGTTGTCACTATGAACATTGCCACAGTAATGGAGTGCAGGCTTGCTGACTGTGTTTACAGCGTGTCACAAGCCAGACAGTGACCTCTCCACAGAGCATTTGGATAAATACCAGCATAAAACCACTTAAGGGACAAATTTATCTCTGACAGGTATTTAATTAAATTACACTTGAGCATTAATGCTTGGGATTTAGCATTTACGAAATGGCGCCAAATATAACCTTGAAATGGTCTCCAGATGCTTTGCATTTACTTTTTAGATATTAGCCAGGTTTCTGTGAAAATGTTCCAGTCCCCACCATCTGGACACATCTTGGTACACACATTATTCCTGGGCCCTTAAATACAATGCTCCCCATCACTGTCTAACATATCAAACTAATATGAAATTTGCTACCATTCAAGAATGCCAAAATATGTTCAATTGAATTGTGAAAATTTGTTTCACATGATGTTTGTTTCAGTTCAATATATTCTTCCATGTAGGCAGTGGTTGAAATGTTAGATTGACCTGACTTCTCAGGTCCCTTTTCGCACATGTTGACATCAAACAAACAAAAAAAACACCTGGTCATGACTTGAACTCATGCTTTCTAATGTGTTGCCAAACATAAATCAAATTAACTGCAGTTATATCTAGTTAATGGGATTAGAGCGCGGACACACTGGAGGAGACATCAATCTGGTCTGGAAGTCAGCCATGAATTTAGTTTTTTCACATCTCACAGGGTCTCCTTGGCCAGCTGGCAGGGGCTGCTGGTCCTCAATGATTTACAGTGATATTATTATTACTATTTTGCTGCAGTAAGGACTTCAGTGATTGTAGTCTTCAACATATGCACTATAGAGTAAAACTAAACATAATCCATAGAGAATTACTTTTAATTCTTGAAGACAGACAGTTTGGCATTTTGGGGAATACGTTTATAAAGTCGATTTACTGTTGAGTGTTGAAGATTAATTATGATATGTCTCACTGTCTGAATGCTAAACATGAAATTACAGCTAGGGGCAGATTATTGTACCTTAGCATACAGACTGGAAACATCTAGCCCGGCTCCGATAAAAGATTTTTTTTTTTAATCCAACTGTTGGCACCTTTAAAGATATGTTAAACAACATGTTATGTCTAAACACACACACACACACACCAAAAAAAAGTTTAAAAATTACAAATTGAGGTTTTATAGGGGGAAAAAAAAAGCTTAACGGATTTCTTGGCTGACTTCCTGGAGTCTTGTTATCACTTTGAAAGTCACTGCTGCCAGCCAAGAAAGAGTTCATAACAGTATTACCCATAAACCACCTTTTTTCCATAAGAAAGATGTTTCTGATCGTTAAGGGTGGCTATGTGGGGTTTGTAAATAGACAGAGCCAAGCTAGCCACTGTCCCTATGCTTCCAATCTTTATGCTAAGCTAAGCAAACATCGTACTGGCTGTCTTATTTAGCATACAGCAAGCAAGAAACTCAATAAAAGTTCCAATCTCTTATCATCTCAAACTATTTCTTTGATGATCATCATAAATTCTACCACTTATACCACCTTAATACTAAATAAAACCAAATGAAAGAACAAATTATATAAGATTAGAGGTCATTTGTAGTAGCGTTCATTTATGAACGCTACTCAATGAACGCGTTCATTTATGAACGCTACCCTAAATATCCTAAACTAGGACATACCAGACATCGAAAAAGCTCATAAATTGTAAAATACTGATATTTTTATTTTTCAAAAATGCAGCAGAAATGTTTTATGCTTGACACAATCCAGCCATCCGCTGAGTCAATAAACCCATATGAAAAAAATATTCAGTCAATCAAACATCAATGTTATCTTTATATCATTTTTGTAAAAGTTCTTTGCTTGTCATCCACAAATTTTTCGGCTTTCATTTTTCATGTATTCTGTTGACAATTAACTAAAATCTCTCATGAAGAAGTTACTTAGGATGAGAGGAGGTTAAATAGGCCTCACTGTGACAAAGCTGCATGTAGTCACACAGATGAGGCTGGAAGTGGGGGAGGGGCAGGACGGGGTGGATGGGATGGGTTTGGGTAAGGAGAGGCACAGGAAGAATGGGGGAAACAGGAGAGAATTAATATTTGAGTTTAGGCCTTTGGTTGAGTTTGGGGATTGTTAAGTTGAAATATATCCTAAGATTTTTTTTATCTTGTCAACCAGAGTTTGATCATCACAATACCAGAGCCACGAGTTGTCAGAATGAATTCACTGAATGTTCCGTGATCATGAATGCTGCGAATCTTATAATGATGACACATAGCATTAACCATCACCACCCTTAAGCACCCACCGTGACCTCCAACTATCTGTCTGAAAATATTTATTTAATATTCACTCTATGTCTGCACTGTTTGTTAGCACGTGTATCTTTAAGCCCCCATCCCAAAAAGGCCCAATCTTCTCTGATTGCCATGCAGAAAAAAAACAATGCACAGAACTTTGAAGCCATTGTGACAAAGTGACCAAACTATGGAATTACAATCCTTAGTACCATGAGGCCCAAAAAGGCTTTTTCCCAAAGAACTACAGTGAGCGAAAGAAATAAGTAAATCATCATAAAGTAAATGATTTCTTAAGCACCTCAACCACAGCAGAACGATTTTAAAACTATATTTTACAATCAGAATTTGATCCAGTGGGTTTGGTTATGTTTTGAAGGTCAAGAATGGTTGAACAATATGGTATTCAGAGCCAGACTACTCACAGAAAACTGACTGGGTTGTCTGAATTTACCGATTGTGGGTTGGTCAATACTCCAGATATCCAAATGTATGTGTACAAGCACTGAAAAAAGGGAGCTTTAATGATAATAATAATAATAATAAGCTCCCTTTAAAATTTAATTTCGCATGTCTTGTGGGCAGTTTGAAAAAGAGTAGTTCTGTTAAGAGAATATTAAGGCTTAAAAGCCAGTGTGTTTGGAGGTGTGTTTCCCTTCAATGTCAAGTCAAAATATCACACAAAGCACCGCAGATCATCTCTCCTCAGCTCCACCCAGACACCGCCTAATTAATCAAATAAGACTCCAAACAATTAACAACACGGTGGCAGGTAGTAACCCAAACTCTAGGCTCTAAAATGTGGGTGACAGATTCAGGCTTTTTTTCTGTAGACTATTGAAATAGTAGACTACTACTACACTGTGGAGAGATTTTAAGCTTCAACAATTCTTAGTTAAACAATGTTTCAGCCAGCATTAGGTAGTTCAAGCAGGGGCTCTTTCAGACAAACCGGGGCCCCTGGTAAGGTGTAAATCTGTCAAAAGAATAAGACAAACTATTCTTGACTTTTTCAGGACACACTGTCACTTGGGACCCCCTGAATCATCACCACCTGTCTGTCTGTGGACACATTAATTAAGGTTGAGGGATTAAGGGTAAGGCCTTTGAGAGAAATATAGGGACAAGGGGGAAAGGAGAGCGGGAAGGGATTAGGCTAAAAGGGGTTAAGAGTCATGGTTTTTGGCTGGTGCTCAATCATCAAACCAATATTGCATTATCTACACAGTACTAGCTCATCATCCGATGGTCAAACAAATAGACAGGATGGTGTGAGAATGTCCTATACTTCAACTACTAAACAAGTATCGAGATGTTTTACACAGTTAAGAATTCTTGAAATGACTGTGCATAGCAAATATAGCCTTTAAATAAAGGTACTGTGTACATACTACAGTGGGTGAGATAGAAAGACAACCAGCCTTGCTTCAGGACACCTATACAATAATATAGTAATATCTGAAATGAAAGCAATAATGTGGTTAAATAAGTCATGTTTTAATGCAAGAGCAGGTAAATGCTATAAATCATAATATATCATCTGTATCTTTCCATTCTATTTACAAGAGCTGAACACATAGCTGGTTAGAGTGATTCTTCAGTCGGTCTGACAAACACTTCAGAGGCCCTTTCATCTTCTGAAGTTAATTTCTGTCTCTTGGCACACTTTCCATTCCTGTGTTTTCCTTATCACTCTATCTCACTTCTTCTTTCTCGCTCTCACAGCTGTTAAATCCCTCTCAATGAAATCTTAATCTCTTTCCCACCATCTGACGAACTTTTCCTTCAGCTAATGTTGTTTTTTAAATCCCCTCTTCCTCTCTGTCTGTCTTTACATCCATCTCTCGCTGAAATTTGTTATTTTTCTCCTCAGCTTATAGTTTGATCCTTGGCAGATAGGGCCTTTGATCTTAAAATGGAAAAAAAATGCTACATTCACATTTCACAGGTTGTTCAAGTTGACATCAGCAGTCTGTGTGTGTGGTACTTCTTAGCTCAGTTCTGCATCTGCATCTGTTCAGTCTCAGCACTGCTCGGCTGTGCAGCACAGGTACAGTGGGAGATGTAAACTGATCCGTAACTGACCCTTTTGCCACAGCGCTCCTCCTCTTCCTCCTCAGGTGTAGAAAAAGCAGAAGATTTAATATCCAAAGCAGGTTTCGAGACATTTGATGGATGTCTTGGCTCGTCTCGTTCAAGGTTACGAGCGAATGATGCATAGAACTGCATCTCCCGGGATCCAGTTTGTCTTCAGTTCCCCGACATGCAACACACAGCTGTCTGTCTTTTCATCCTGTTACTGAAAATGTCTTTCTGTCTCTCCTTCTGTAACAATCCTGCAGGGTAATTAGTAGAGGTATTTAAGTCTTTTGTTTTATTTGTGTGCGCATGTTTGTGTGTGTTAGCATGTGTGTGTGTGTGTGTGTGTGTGTGTGTTTTAATTATGTCCCTGTGTGTGCAGGTGTCTTGCTGCGGTTATACACGCGTGGTGGAGTGTGTGTGCGTGGAGATGTGTGTGTGTGGCAAGTGTGTATTACTATACGGGCTATGGTGTGTGTACCCCTGGTGCGGATGCCCCATCCTCATCCCCACCACCGATCCAGGCGTCATGGGGGTCATCGGCGTTGCGGGGGTAACAGGGTGCGACCCGGGGGTCACAGGGAGTGATCCCGGGGTCAAAGAGGTCATGAGAGGGACGTCGTCAGGCGAGCGGCGCAAGGTGAGTGTGTAATCGGGCGGGCAGGTGAGACGCACTGTGTCCAGTGTGCTGTAGATGTCCTGGGTGTCCAAGCCGTCCAAGGCGTCCAGCGTGTCCAGAGTGTGATGGTGGTGAGTGTTGTTTCTCTCATCTGCTGACGCCGCATCACACTCCAGCTGCTTCACCTGAAAGGTCAAATGGTGGATAAGTGATGGTTAGATAAGAGGACAATAAGGAGGTCAAGCAATGATTCAGAAAGGGAGGAAAGAGAATTACAGCTGTCACAATATCAGGTTTTCACAAGACAAATCCTGTGGCCAAAAAAAATACAATAATAATAACAACATTGGTATTTATAGAAATAAATAATGCTTTCTAACAAATTCATCTTTAACTTTGTTTACTGTGCATTTTGACTACAAATTTCACTCGAGTCCGTAACCATAACTGTTGAAAAGAAACCCAAATTATTTAAAATGTGCTGGATTATTAACAATATATATAAAATCAGGGATCAAATTCTTGGAGCAATTTGAATTGATTCCAGTCAGATTTGTTTCAGATAAACCATTGAACAGTCAAGAAATCAAACTGCTTCATTGCTGTTGGACATTATTCTTTTCTTGCTTTACAAGGACAGCATGTTTTTTCAGTACAATCATTTTAACACACAGTGCATGCCACAAAAAGAGACAAGAGTCTACTGCTGGTGTCCAAAAAGCTAAAACACCATACAAAGATATCTAAAACACAAACACAAAAGCGGCTGCGGGGTTGAGATACTTTGCTGTAGTTAAATTGCCAATTAACATTATTTGTCAGCTTCATGAGAGATCTGACATTTAACACTCAATGTGTGAGATTTCAAAGCCACTAACTGAGCTCAAAAGAGGCCTAACACTCTGTGGATGAATTAGAGGAAATTGGAAGCAATTCTGGCAATTGGACACAGCTCACACACACACATGCATCAAAACACTCTCACACAAACACACACCTTCTCACACTGATAATGTCTGCTGATGACAGGCTGTGTTTTACAGAAGTGCTCCACTGGCAGCTTGTCCACTGGCAAGAAAAGGACTTCACACAACCTCAAGTGGCTACAGTTATGTGAACTTTTATGTTCACATCTCACTTTGTGTTTTTGACTTTGATGTGAATGATTATATTCAATTTGACTGACAGTGATGGGGCTGCAGAAGACACTCCACCATATAAATAGAGTAAGAGTGGAAGAAATTAACACAGCATGATGGTCGGAGTGGTTGATGTGTATCTTTCCATTGAAAAGAACTGTCACTGTGGGATGTAGTGGAGTAATTTCAATTAATACTTTTGTATATCATGTATGTATTTTTTCCCAGGAAGGCGAAGTCACAACCACATAGGGGAAAGTATGTGAGGACTATGCTATCCTAAGAAAATAAATCACATTTGGAAGGCTAATTAGGTTTTTCTACCCTGCTTTCATCCTTCATTGGTCACAGAAACCGGGCCAGACAGTGGCCCCTTCGCCTCACCATAACAACTTAGAACAATCATCATTTGGTTATGTACCAGCCGAACAACAACAGTGCACGATGCAACGTCCGTTCTTCTCGGATTTTATTTCTGTACATTCTGCACATTCAGTCATGTTAAAACAAACATATAATGCACACAAAAGCACAATGATTTAAAAAAAAAAAAAAAACACAACTCACCTGTAATGACATCAGCCCCTCCCCCTGCAAGTGGGCGGCGACATCTGCAGGCGTGATGTCCCGTCTCGGGGGTGGAAGTGGACGTGGCCGACGATGCTCCAGGCGCCTTTTGTCTTTCTTGTACAGCAGAGCGGCAAATGCCAGGATGTTGAGAAACAACAGGGACGCTCCCACCGCTATCGTCACTGACAGTTCGGTTGAGTAGTCCTCATTCGGGATGCGGACCCCGTCTTCCCCTCCACCTTGACCTAAAGCAGACTCTGGCGGCTGTGGAGTACCTCCTTGTGAACCTGGATGACGTGTACTACTGGGCGGCCAACCTTTGGCTAGACGCTTGGTGTAAGAATAAGGAGTGTCATCCTGTGGAGAGGGGCTGTGCGTGAAGGAGGACACTGATTGGAGGAGCTCATTGACATGATGCAAGTGAGGAACCAGTTGCAGCCAGAAGGAGATTTTGGTGGCACGGTAGTGGTCTCTGACACGGGGCTTCAGGCCGATGTGGAGGTACAGCTGCTCTTTAGGAGTGTACTTAGACCAGGCCACTTCTTCAAAGCGGTTCGGCTTCGTGTGGATGAACTTGGTATCTTGAGGAACCGGCTGGTTCGGGTCACTGCAAGGTATGAACACAGTCAGTTATTTAATCACATCTAAATAAATTGGTGGTTACGTAAGATTCATCATTATTAGAAGAAAGAATTCATTATTTGCGTTAGCCAAGACATTTCTTTTCATCATCTTTGAACCCGTTGCTCTTCAGATAGCTTAAATTAGACATTAAAAGACTGACAGAAAAAAATCACAAAAAAATAGAATAAAGAATTAGAACTAGTGAAGTAACAATTGGCAACTCAGAGCATCTTGACAGATGAAAGGTAAAATTATCAAATCACCACAATTACATAACAATAGCTTAGAACACAACAAAGAAATAAATAAACCATGTCAAAATGCCTCAGAAATTACAGCTTCCACCCACATATTTACATTCAAGGGTAATGTCTTAAATATAAAGGAATTTATTGCAATAACTCAATGTTCTACCATAAATACCAATATTTCATGCTTTCCAGTTTTTCAAATGTCACAGACTCCTAACAGAGCTGCTGAAGACTTTTTCTCAGCTGGCTCCCGTCCTCTGGGTCCTCTGTCAAATAGTTTCAGCAGCGCTTGCTCACATCTTCCTAAATCAATATCAAACTAACACAAGACAAACCAGTGGCCAGAAAAAAAAAAAAAATATTTGCACAAAGCAAAAGAAGTTTTATTTCCCTGTAAACATAGCTCAGGGGCGATTCAGTTACATACAATTGATTTTCGTCCACTTTATATGCCTCTTACAAAACATTCCAGTTAATGTACAGCTCAGTCTCCTGCAGTGGATATTTGTGCTGTCAGATATCTTTATTAAAGATGAATGTGTGTGTTGCAAAGTGAAGATATCCTGAAAAATCGCCTCCCTGACACACAGGGACAGCCATTTATTTGACAATTTACCGACTTATTTGTGTCAGCAGCGAAGATGACGTAAATGAAAGAGCAGCACATCTTCACAGACTTGCCAGTTACACGCTATGTGCTCACTTGTCAATCAACACCTTATGAACGCCACAAAGAGGCAGCGAGCGTAGAGACCTACCGGCATGCAAACACACAGGCTGAGGAGCTGCACGCCCACACAGACGCTCACAAAGTATACATCAGGGAGCATCATATCCTCCCCGTTAAATTGAGCTGTCGCACAGTTCCATCACCATCCGAGGCACTCTCAACCGGGTGAAATCTTTCTTCACAGAAAGTTCCCCGTTGATAATTGAAGTGCACACTGAAATCTCAACAACCCTCCTTGGTGATTTTGCTCTGTCGTGGTAATGACAACACAGGCTATGGACTGGAAACTTGATGCAATGTGATTGCCTTGATGCACCCATGTTAAAAAAAAAAAATCCTTTTTTCTTTTTTTTTTTAAATACAGTTTTTCACAATTGCTTCAACCCAATTCTCTAAACCGGCTGCTCAGTGTCCTAAACATATCTATCAAATCGTTCATTCTTCTGGCAAAACTCTCAACCCATTTGCACTTGCTTGAACACATTTGGAGCTGTGATACTCTGCTCTTGCAAAATGGTAAACACGAGCAGCAGAGCACAACTAGAACAGCTGTCATCGTTGACACATGGCTCAAATCTGTTGAAAGGTTTATTACAATGTGATTAAACCAGTTCATCAGAATAAAAACAGTTCAGAGTACAGCAGGCCAGTGGTGGAAGAGATATTCAGCTCCCTCACTAGGTACTTACTGTTGTTAGGGTAAGGCTCATTTTATTTACTTATTATACTTTCGGGGGGTGTAATTTAGAATATGTGGAAATACTTGAATTAAGTTATTGTACTTACTCACCACTGCAGTAGGAACAGGTGAGTTCAATGTTGAAACCAACAACAGGCCCGAATCTGAGAAAAGTGTGCAGACCAGAGGGCTTCCCCACGCTGCTTTATGATTATTATTGCAGTACTTACAGCATACAATATGTTCTGTTGTGAATATAAATTTTTAAATGAGACTTATGTTTATTATACACAATAAAAATCTTTATCTGTAGCTCTGCGTTCTAAATATTGTGTTTTCTATATTTTTATAGTGTGTAAAGACTGCTCAGTAGTAGCTCAGTAGACTGCTGTGGGTTTGACCTGAGAGAATCGTTTGATTTGAGCACAGATAAAATAGTTTTGAGGCGATTGGTTGATTTAGGCAGAAGAGCCTGTGAAGTTATGTGAATGCAGTCTCCAGTTTGGTTTTGTATTTTTATAGCTTTGAGAAAACTGTGGACAGTTTCAAGGAATATGTCTTAGCAGCTGTGAAAAACCGTCGCGCCCGAGCCAAAATATGTAAGAGCACAGTCCTAATTCTGCATGTTGTGAGACTGCAACGCTCTATGGTGATTTAGATCAAGGTCTAGACTGCAGATGTCTCTGTAAATCTGAAGAGGTCTCAGCGGAGTGAGCCTCGATTGGATTAATTACTGGTAATTACTCACTTCGAGCACTGCAGAAAGAGGGTCCATCCTCAACAATTACTTTTATCTTGTATATCATGTCAGAGAGGAGAGATAAAAGGTACTCTTATCAGCGCGGACTGTTGGGTTTTTAAAGTTTTAATGTGGATTCGTTCTTAAACTGTAGTTCCTTAGCTACTGGCAGATCATCTCACATTCAATTTAATAAATTGGATCTCTAGAATCTTTTAGCCACTGGCAGATAATTTTAATTTTGATTTAACGTTCAGAATAAGGTCTCTGTCTCGGTGCACCAATTTTGACCATAAATGACTGACTGAGGATGCAGAGAGAAAGGTAAGAAGAGAGGAAAGAAGAGAAGAGAAGAGAAGAGAAGAGAAGAGAAGATTATTCAAACTGTGGCCAATCTTTCATTCCTCCTTTAGGAC
>JAOWBC010000002.1:10943708-10965328 GCA_028566105.1 Hypoplectrus providencianus
TTCTGGAAGCAGTTGCGTAGATAACACAAATGAAGATGATGTAGGCTATGACATAATTAACGTTCATAAGTAAATTAAATATACAGAAATTATTGCATAATTTTTAGTTTAACCATTTAATAACAATATCATAACAATAGGCATGATTCAAAGGTTTAAAAAGTGCTGAATAATAAGTTAAATAAAAAATATATATTTGTATCTGTATGCATAGTATATGGTTAAAAACTTCTAATAAACTAACTCAAAAACAAGAAAAATTGTCCCTGGTGTAAACATTGATGCACAGCCCAAGGTTTGCTCAGGGTGATTGTTTACAGGTTGATTATTTATTTGTCATTTGTTTATTGCAACGGGTACCTGGGGGCAGAGCGCCCTGATGATCTTAGTTGGGAGCAGCTGGGCCTACGCTCTCCAGCTAAAAACTCGCCTTCATGGAGCCTGGTACTCTTTCTCCATTTATACCTTTGTTGTTCTGTTTGCAGACACACAACATCTTCTTTTCTCATTACAGCTACACACATGCCTACACTCACCAACACTTCTGAATTTACTGATACTCACACGTCAACATATCTTTAGTTCATGTTTTGATTCATTGATATTATATATATATTTATATCTTTATTAAATGACCATGAATGTGACTGCGTCTCCCAGTCTCATCATGGCTTTAGCCACCAGGTCCAACTCAAACACGGGAAGCTGTGCAATCAGTGCTGCTACTGACCTCGGCCTTAATGCATTCTTTTGTGTGTTGTGAGCGTGTGTGTTTGAATGCAAACCCACCTTGATGCTACAAGAACACTATGTATAGCTAGAGCAAGTACTGGCTGGCATTTTTTGTGCAATGGTGGATAATCTCTGATGTGGCCATGAGCACCTCCTCCCTCACACTCTCTAATGTTTCTAAGGCAACCTGCAGTCCTGTCATAGGCACACACACATATGCACACACAGACACACAATCACAAGATTACGCAGAGCCCAGATTTAAAATATGCAATATGTATGTGTGTAATGCACTAAATGGCTCTTTGCATGTTGCATGTCCTGTTCTTCTGCAGACGTGTGGAGGAAATACCTATATATAAACATGGAAGTGCAGTTTTTACAAGCAAAGGACACTTGCAGAAAAAGAATTACAGTTCTTAAAATAATGCACCAAGTTGCACTCTGAAATGCACATAACCTACATCAACAAATATTATTTTATTCTTTTTCAAGATATAGAAAAGGTGCTTAAAAATGGAATTAATTCTTTTACAAATATTCCACCACTTGATTTCTATCTACATCTCTGGCCCTGTTAGGACGAAAGTTTGACACATTAATCACCACAAGCAGCCGACGGGAAATCGATGAGAGATGGCAGTAAAACACTGTACATATGAGTGTTACATGGGGTGTAAAATATGCTCTTTTTGCACATGTTATCCATCACATGCATCAACTAGAGCAAAATGGATTTCCACCAGCATGACTTTCTAATTGAACTACTACTCTGGCCGTTCCCTTATTTCCCTCATAAATGAAGTCACAGACCCAAGTGAACTGTGACCTGTGAGGCGGCAGCACATTTCCTAAACAGGCTGATAAGCTTAACTAGAAAGACGATGTCCTCCTTCCGCACATGGATTATTATAATGGAAATTACTTTTTTTTTTTTTTTTTTTTGGAGGAAGAAGCAAATTAAATTCTTGCAATTTCAAGATCAATAAACTGTTAACAGAGATTTTATTTTACATTCCACCAAACTTAGGAGAAGCTGCTGGAACTGTCACACTGTTTTGTAGATCTCCTATACACACAGGGTCATAATCAGGGGAGAGTGTGTGAGCCTCTCAGAGTGTATTAACTCACAAATGTATTTATGACAAATTGAAGATCTCACAGAATGACAGCAGGGGGAGAGCTAGATTAGCAATTGATATAGAACATAATTAGACTTGCTCTGTGAAGAAAGAAGCCTTTCATCCTGCTGGGAGAATAAGACCCCAAATCCAATTAGTGTGTTCCAAAAATATGAAAAAGGCAGCATGTCTTAAAATTCCCAGTTGAGTAGAACAAAATACTCACATTTCACTAATTTATTTGGCTCACACCACAATAGAAGTACGCTTACATTTTTCGGTACAGAGCCTTCACGCATAAATGCACTTTGTCGTGACTTCTAAATACAGTCAGAATATTTTAACACATTAAGGTGATCTCTCTCCAGCTGTAATAAAGCGGTCTCAGTTGCCTCAAATGGTCCCACTTAATGGTGGCCATTCAAAAAACAGACTTTACTGACATATAATATCTTATTGGTAATGCATGTTTTGTGACTTTCTGGTCTTTAAAGAATAAGATGAGACAACTGCTAACCAATGTGTTGTCCAAGTAAATAACCGGCAGTTTAGGTTTAAATAAGCCAGAAACAGGATGCGTTGGGTAAATAGTAAAACACAGTCGACAGTGATGTTCATTCACTTACAGTACTGTGCAAAAGGCACTCTGGGAAATGCAGGAAATGGGAATTCATGAAATTCAGTATTTTTCTCAGCCTCTTCTGAATGAAGGTTTTACCGGGTTTCACAAAATGACACTAATTTATATCTCAATTAATATCCCAATAATGTGAACTATGGATGTCTCTTGCTAATGTTAGTTGGTAACTTAGCTCCACCCTCTCATACAAATATGGTGGCTTTTTGCTCCAAAAGCAAAACAAGATGCCTCCAACCATAATGCCAAACCTGAGGCTTCCAAACAGACATTCACAAAACCAGAAGTCAAATGGGCTAAATCCTCTTTTATACTGTGAGACACACTGAAAACCACAGACTGATGGAGCAGTGCAGTGCAGGAGAATGTGGCAAAGAACCATCAATTAAAACTCAAAGTGCCGTCACCTTTGGTGTGTCCCATCATGCATGGGATGACTTTGCATCCCTGAAGCAGAAAGGTGAAAAGCAGCAGGTCAGAACTTGAGGAAGAAGAGACACTGTTTTCCTGTGTTCATTTTTTTCTCCTGTGACTATGTCTTTGATTGTTTTTATATGTAAATGAATGTAACAGAGTGATGTCACCTGATAGTAATGTATTATCCACATTCATGCCAGTAAAGCATATTTGGATTATTCTTTTAACTGAGAAAGGGAGAGAAAGAGAAGAGCCGTTTCAGCTGGCAAACACACCAGCTTACGCTTAGAGGCACACAAGTGTGAAAGAAAGAAAGATAAGGAGATGCAGAAGAGGATATTGTGAATAAAAAGTAGAAAAACATGAAATTCAAAATAAGAGGCAAAGTGCCCCCGCTGGTAGTGTACGTGCTGAATCACACTGAGTCCATTTCCCATAGATTGTTTGTCAGTCGGCTAATAAGCACAACACTTTAGGGCAGAGAAGGTCGATAACAGCCTCCAAAGCAAAGCACTCCTTCCACAGATACAGATAAGAGTTCTCAAATTAAAAGCCGGGGACTAAACATCTTTACTTGTAGAAACATCCACTGACAAGAAAATATGCCCTATCGTGCAACCAAGGAATTTTTTTTTGCATGTTCTGAGGTGGATTTGGAGATTCTTTGGCTACAGAGAGGACTTTGGTCTAGTCTGCTGTATAATTCATGAATATGATAAAATATGGACAGATTCCACATGAATTTGCAGCAGCAATGAGGCAGAGGGATGTTTTTGTATCCACAGTCTGAGTTTGCACCCAATAAAAGCATCAAATCCATCAAACCATGTAACAAACCTGATTCTTCACTCGTACCTTAATTTGCATGCATACTAATGGATCTTTTCACACAAACAGCTGAAAAGGAAAGACCAGAGATAAGACTGTGAGTTTTTGTCTGGGAAAACAAATACGGGTCAGTGTTGTCATACAACAAACATTCAAAAGTGGCAAACACTGGGAGACAACAGGAGACAAGCCAACAGACAGCCACTTGTATTCTCAAAGTCAAACATGTCCTGCGGGAAAATGGAAGAATAACCCAAACAATGACACATCAGACTTCCTGTCCTCTCTGTAGCACAGCACAATGCTGCTGGAAACTGTTGCAGACTGACACTGGATTTAAGGGTTGTAAAAATAGATATAGGAGCTGTTCTCTGTGGTGATCCGTGGAGTACTCCATGAACAACAATGCATGTTTGGGGGTTTTTTCTTCGGTGTAGTTGCTACAGTACATACAGCAGGGAAGACACCATAGGTGAGTAAGGTAAAAACAAACCAATAGATATCAACTTCCCCTGTCAATTGCTTGCAATAGGACAATACTTTTAGAATTACAAGTTCTCTAAAATTGCATTTTTCAGACGCTTTGATGTTCAATATTCTTGTTTAATCTTAACACTTCATTAAGACAATTATTTTTAACAAAGTACATTTTGTAAATGTTTACATTTAAATTAGCAAATGAGACATTATCTAATGTTAGCTTTTGGTGAATTTTCAAGAAATCTACAGACACAAATAGACAAAATGTATTAAGACCAAATTAAGACCAAAATGTGTACTTTAAATTTTCCCTTTCCACTACTTTCAATAACGTGAAAGAAGCATAATAGCTTTTGCCTGTTGTGTCTCAAAATGCATGTTATATAACGCACATTTTATGTCATATTTCTGATATTAGATTACATTCTCAGAAGCAGCAATAAGAGAGGTAATATCCAGCCATAATAGCAACTTAAATCAGAGGCCTAATGGCCTAAATTACCTGAATTTTATTTTCCAGGTTGGTGTGGGCAAAGGTTGGCTCCATTTAGTAGGAGGCAAAGACATGTGAGCCATGAACTCCACAACTACCTCAGCCACTCAATGATGTTGCAGATCTAATCTATTTTGCATGGAAGTCATGATTAATGCATGCAGCAGCGGCTAAAAAACATACGTTTCTCGGCTGTCGCGCTATGTCAGGGAATAGTGAGTTAACTTTAAAAAGAGCTGTCATGAATAAAAATGTGTACAAGTCGAGTCAGAGGTAAAAGTCTAAGGACAGCAGCAGAGTGAAAATGTTTGTTGCTGCCGGTGAAAGCGAGTCAGCGTTTAACACCTTGCATGAATAAAATGTGCTAAGTGCAGTCCGCTGAGAAAAGCGCCAGGATAGTGAAGAGACGTTTGTCATTTCTGCTGCACATGGAAAACACCTCAGTACCTTGGCCACCAGATCTTTTCTTGTAACATACTGTACAAAGTAAAAATGTATGCAGGCAGTGGTATGTCAAATCATAATAAAGGTTTTCAGAGGGCTTGTAACAACAAAGACACCCAAGCTATTGGTGTGTTTAAGATGGGACTTTAACCTCATATCAAAGAGCTCCATCAGTTCACATTTAAATACTGTTTGAATGTTTTTATATAATATGCAGTTAAAAAAAAAAAAACAGGCCCGTGCAAGTAGTCAGCATGTGAAGCTGTCACTGAGGATTCATAAGGTGGGTTCAAGTCTGGCTCATTAGTCATCTCTTCCTCTCCTCCCTTCTCATATACCTTATTTCTCCCTTATGTATAATCCCTAATAAAGCCTAGGTACAAAGAAATAACCCTCAAGTCTCGCACGACCTCCAACTTCTCACAATTTCATTAATGCCATTCAAAGAAACCTCCACAAAATGACGGTGATCATTATTTTCAACTGAAAGCTTAGAATAAATGTTCTTCCTTTTAATGAAATGAAAAACAAACTCAGGTAATGAAGAAAGAGATTACTTTAACCGCCACTGCGATGGCTGACTAATGAATGTTTTGGACCAAAAGTGATTCCGCTTATGATTAAGGATTACACTAGTTTATCCAGGAGAGGAACTTGTGATCCCTCCAAAAGCCGGGGGGACCACTCTACTAACTAATGTGAGTACCTTACAGCCCTGCGGCAAGAATGAATATTTGATCAGCCAGTTGCAGGTTTCAATATTTGATTAGCCTGTTGCAGGTGGGCAAGATGTTAAACCTATATCTGTTATTGGAAGGCATTCACACCTTTGTTGTTCAATGTTGTCAAAGCATTCAAACCTCTCCTTAGCATAACTATCTAACATACACACATTGAAAGTGCTTTTTTTTTCCATATCGTGTGATTTATTGGCAGCTTGTTTCGTATGTGTGTAGTACATAAATATTCTAGACGTGGGAAGGAAACACATGCAGGTAACTGTCAAAGCACAGACATGAAATGGCAGCTGCTCTAACAGTATGTTGTTCCTCTTGAAGCACATGCACGCTCACACACAGACAAACACACGCCAACGCCACTCTACCTCGATGCTTTTGTTATTTAAGTCAAGAGCGATGAAGCTGATAATGCTACTGCAAAAGTGACAGGCACACACACACACACACACACATGCACACACAAACACAGCCGCAACACTCTACCTTGCTGTATCATGACCTTACATCGTTCTGTGACTGTGACACACTCCTGATATTCTCACTGTGAGCCCTAACATGGGCGATGGACTGGAACGTCCATGACTTTATAATACTCACATCTCAGCAGTCGGGTTAGGGGCTTAAGTGTGAGCACTGGACTGAAACCTCCCATAGAGTATATATGACATACACACGTACCTGCACGCACACACACACACACACACACACAGACAGACACACACACACACGTATAACTGTCTGAATAATATGTGGCTGCAGATGTAGGATAACGTTTCACGAGACATCCAGAGGGATTTTAGGCACTTATTTCAAATTAGCTCCATATAATCGACTTAATTAACGTTATTATATAATAGTAACAATGTCTATGGAGAAAATTGAATTTTGCTGCCCACCATCAGTTAAATATGACCGTGTCACCACTGAGGATTCAACACTGAGTCTCACCTTTGACGGTTAAACACATGCTCTGTTAATCAGTGTAGACACAAGAGGAACTTTCCTTCCCTGCAGCTAATAAACAAACAAACACACATACACACACACACACACACACACACATACACACATGTTAACCTTGATCTACCTTGATCTTTGTGAACGTCATCATGGGTACTCCCTCCATGCCTGTGACAAACACACACAGAGCACTACCTCTGCTCTCATTCTCGACCAATGGACTGGAACTAACATACACATTCCTGCGGCTGTCTCGCGCACACACACACACACTGTGAGGGGGAGAGACAAAGAGGACACGTGCACCCATACATGCACACAACCTTGCTGCTGTTTGTTAAATGCACAAAAAACACAACCTTACACACACACTATGATCTCTGACTCACACACTCTCTCCTTATAGAAATGAATCACTTGGAGTCTACTCAGCCGGATATACACACACACTCGCACACACACACACACACAGTACTGTAGTACCTCGATGTTCTCATCATTCACACCAACGTGTGCTAAAGTCAGGAAGCATCCGTCTCTGCGGCTGACTTCATAGGTCAACTCTACGACAGCGGCCTGCGTCTTCTCTGCCCTCGTGGATGGTGTGTGATGACCCGAGTCCAGCTGAGATGACCAGAAGCCACATTTCAAAATAACGTTTGGAAATAAGATGTGAAATTTAGACACATAACACAGAAATATTTTAACATGGTTTAAGAAAACAGTCTCGGCTTCACAGCAGGGTGACTTCATGCCCTGATACTTCACCGCTTGCTCTTTTTTATTTATTTATTTTTATAAGAAGTCTCAAGTAAAGGTCAGATGGGACATCTTTCCCGAGGAGAATCAGGCGAATCATGGTCGAACGCCTTGGACCAAGATGACATCAGCTGTACATGAACCACGCACTAGTTGAAAATTAAAGTCTACTCATAAATACAAACACATATAATCACACACAGGAAGGTTTATAAAAATGTGTAATTTATTACAGATAAATTACACATTTTTATAAACCTTCCTGTTTTTATCTGTGTAATAATCTCATCTGCAATTTAGGCTGCAAATGGGAATTTTACTTTAAATAAATCATTAACTTTAAGATGTCTTAAGAGAAATCTTTCCTAACATTTTAATATTTTTTGCAAGCAGACAAATTTGCATGTATTTAAATTTTCAATATGGAATGGGAAATTAAAAGAAAGTTTAAATTTAATTTTTACTTTCCAGTTTTCATGAATATTTCAATTGGGTTAACTTGCTCATCCATAAATTAAGATCTATAGTTGCTCCTTCCAACTGCCCTCATGAAATATGCATGCATGCATGCAACATGTGTGTCTTCAATCATGCAGACAGGCATGTTCGCGCTCCATTGTTGCAGCAGGCTCTGCTGCCTTCATACCATTTTGGTATGATTCTGTCCTCTATCCTTGAACTGAAATGTGCACACACACAGTTTTGACAGTACAATGAACCGACAAGTACAGTCAAAGTCACAACCTTTATTGTACTCCTCTGACCAGTACATGGACCCTCGCAGTTAGAGACACAGCTCACTTGATTCTGTAGACTGCGCTCCAAATCCTTCTCAGTAAAATTAGCCATCTTTTTCTCTTTTGTTCACAGTTTTCCCTCTCTTCTCTCTTCACTCTCGTCAGCTTTTATCTCGTCGAGCCTCTCATTTCTCTCAAATCCTCTTTTCTCCCTTTCTCTTCGCTGTCTCTGTTGTCTTCGTTAGTCTGCCTCACATTGTAGTGAAACAAGTTCCTCTCTGATCCAGAACTCCACCACGGGCTGAATTCATCAGCTTATCCAGTGTGTCTGTGTGTTTGTGTATGTGTGTAGTGCAGTGTGCTGCAATGTTGTGAGAGAATGTGTTGTGAAAATGGAAAGCAAGGGGAGGAGGAAATTTGTGTATGTGACC
The DNA here is from genome assembly GCA_028566105.1 of Hypoplectrus providencianus. Classification (NCBI taxonomy): domain Eukaryota; kingdom Metazoa; phylum Chordata; class Actinopteri; order Perciformes; family Serranidae; genus Hypoplectrus; species Hypoplectrus providencianus. The sequence continues at coordinate 10,952,488 of JAOWBC010000002.1, forward strand.
TCCTTTCCTGGCTGCCTGACAGAGCTGGTAGAGTGCTTGGACTGGGGTGGTCGTTGCAAAGCACTCGGCCATCCATCGACTGACAGCCATTGATCTGCAAAATCAAATGACTCACTAGCTCCTCAGTATGCAGCCCACATATGTATACATGCAAACGTGACTGCTGTGTGTAAACAAGCGTACATTCAGAAACTCTCAGTAAGGCCTGCAACTGGAATTACTAATTAATTTAATTGCAGTCCACAAATTAAATGAGAATAATTGGCTCAGGATATGCAAACAGAGTTAGTCTTTAAGAGGTTGCAGTAGATGCAGATTGCTAATCCTAACTCGCACATCGTAGTTAAGAAAACAGAATTGGAAACCAAAAGTGGAATCAAAACACTGGTTCTGCATTACCAATGAAAACATTTGTTGCTGTTTGTTTGACTGTAATATACAAAAATAATTTGGGGTGGGACGTGGTCAAGCAGCATCGACCTAGGATCTCACCTATGGGATTATTATGTTGGATTTTGAATCACTGCAAAAAATAGGCTCTGTGGCAAACACAGGTTTCTGATGCTAATTACACCACAGTCGCACAAGTTAAATGTCACTAATGTTATGCTTCAGAAAATCTCAGACAAGCTAGCGCTCAAATGCTAACTTACTTCCTGGTTTAAGGACTGATTCCTGTGACGCCCTATTCTTTTTACTTACACTTCTCCTGCCAAAACATTGACATAAACAAGACGAGTCACATGATGTCTGGAGCTCTATACATCTTAAATAGTATTTCAACAGTCTCTTTTAAAAAAAAAAATGAGAATACAATTTTAAAAAATACAAAAAACTTTAAAACGGTCTTCCAACCTTCATGAAAGAAGAAAAAAAATCTAATTTGTATAAGGCACAAAACTGCATGTTATCCTGGGTAACAGAAGAAAATGTTTTGCTTAGTAAAAACAAGTCAACTTGTGAAACTCTTCTGAGGTATTCGTTTCATTTGAAGAGAGAAAACTGTTCAGTTCAAAGCCCTCAATCCATGACTGTGGTAATTGTATTTTTCTTATGAGTATGTCATGGTGATTTGTATTTTAAACCCCATGATGAAGACTAAGGCAGAAACTCACTCAGGAGATTTTAACCTTTTTATTCAACTCAATGAGCAAATCCACAGATTAAAGCCTTTTAAGCCTTCCTCATGAAGACTGCCCTAGGTCGCCCAACATCTGAGTAAATCAGACGACTTGTAAACTGAAAATACTGTTTAATGTGTCAGAGCCTTTAACTTTACTTACTTTACCCCAGCTCCTACACAGTCTGTTAGAGCTTTGCATTATAGTGTTCTAATGCCCTTTTGTTGATGGAGAGGGTCCAGAATTTCCTTATTTAAGTCTGTGGCCTCCCCAGTAAAAGTGCAGTCCAAACAAAGGGAAAGTGCACCACTAGTAGGAGGGTTTCATAACTACAGGAGTTTTCTAGCCCAAAACAATTTCTAAAGGAACATTTTCATTATACAAGCACAGGAAATAACATGGTGGCAGCAGCCACCCTTAAACACTCTTACTAAAATATGTATTGATATTTAACAGTCTTTCTCTCACACAAGCAAAACCAACTGCCCACACGCAAGCACACATTCTGGCAAATCAATAAATTGTAGTCAGGTTGTGCTGCTGAACTCCATCTTCATCAGTCTCTATTGTGAAGGCTTTCATTATAGATCTAAAAGCTGGTCACCCACTGCTGAGCAATGCACAACTGGGCCTATCTCTCTCCTGTTAACATTTTATTCCATGACCCATTCATACCTAGCAGTGCAGGCTCATTCTAAACAAAAGAAAGCCATTTACTATGTCACTAAGTCCAAAAGGCAATTTACACTACATGTGGATTCCTTTGAAAGTAAAGTTATTACCCCCTTGATTGTAAAATGGGGTGTGTGTCATGGTGAGAGGCTGAGCTGGAAGGACAGCTCCGCTGGACTCCAAAAAGACTGGACAGGATTCAGAATCTGATACAAACTTCAGCTTCAAAAGCATGCACAGCTGGATATTCTAACATGTACTTTAAAGCAATGTACATTAATTATGTCATACAATTGTGATAATATTGACCTTAAAATTACAATTCATCTGTCTCCACACCAGTGATGTTTAAGTTGTAGTCTGCATTTCTGTGGGAGAGTTGTTTCTCATTCCCATGCTGTCATAGACTGACCTTTTGGGTTGGTGGAAGGGACGTCACACCAACCCCAAGGTTCAGTTTTTAATGTTCTGGGAATGAAACTCAGCTTCCTGACTAAAGTCAGCACAGCACAAGAATATACAGATCATTGAGGTTTTTAATAAACATCAACACATTTATGTACAAAGCAGGCAACGTCATATTTAAATGACCAAAAAATTATTCTAAAATGCATTTTCTTCTTCTTTCTTCTTTTCTGTCATTAAAATAGCTAAAGATTACCTCAGGGAATTCTACAGTTCAGCAACGCTTTTGGTACAGTCAGTATAGTTACAGTTTGACAAAACCATAACATGTTATCTTCCACACTTGAACAGCCCTGGGTGTGGCAACTGAGGATGGATATACAATCACTTCCCTCTCCAATGATAATAAACAAGTTATGAGTGCAAGATTGTTTAAATTAAAAAGACAATTTATCCCTGCTAGAATTCCCAAAAGCACCAAGTTTGTCATTGTTCTATTGATGGGACAAAAGCATTCTTTGAAACATGAACCATGTTTACCCAGATGCAGCTCACACAGAAGAACTACTATGGGCAAGAGCAACAAAATTTAATAATCAAACAGATATTAAATGTTAGTTAGTGGATTACACAAAAGGGGATTGGTGTGTTTATCATTACATTATCACAGTTATTTAAACAATTCTCTCTTATTGGCCTCCTGAATAAAATGATGCAAGATGTGTACATTTCTTGTGGTTTTATTTCTTTCTCCAAATTTGAAGCAACTTGAGACCAATAACCTGATTGTCTAATACACAAAAACTTGGCACAATGGGTTTGGGAAATAAGCAACTTTCTTAACCACTAGTGTGTCACTCCCAGTGCATGAACATTAACTATCATATCTATGTGTGCCTCGATAAAAACCACCAACAGAAATTAAATTTTTTATTATGTAAACTGCAATAGAAAGGCAAAAGCATATTCAAGGAGTATTTTTGGTTTAAAAAAACATTTTTTATCATGTACTCAATCACAATGAATTAGAATTGTTCTTATAAACTAATAAAAAAAACTCAATTTACACTATGAAATTAAGGAAAGTCACACTTTTCTCCCATCTGGTTTCTAATCAGGAAAACAAACACAAAAACTATGATGCTGCTGTAACCACAGCTTTGTGGTCCAAGGACCACTTAATCGCATCTCTGTTGTGATCGGAATCTGGGATCATGGATATTATGCTTGGTTCTGTTCTGCTGGCAAGGTCCCAGCAGCTGGGATCTCCAAGACATCAACCAGTATTGCATTCAAAATCAAACCTGAATGACGAATTATACCATTAAACTGTTTGCACTCAAAAATGTGAGATACCACTTATTTGCATTTTGTGCATGTTCATTTTTATACTAGTGTTCTGAGAAACAATATCAAAAAATAACAGTAAAGGTGTTTATAACCAAGTTGGAAAAAAAAAATCCCAACAAAGCCCAAATCAAATACCAGGTTAGAGTTTAAAAAAAAAAAAAAAAAAAAAATCACACCCAGGGCAGTGCTAACCGAATTAGTTGTCTTGTGAGTGAAGATAATCTTTAAGTTCATACCTTCTTTTTGCAGCCATTATATTCACGTAATCCATTCCTTCAAAATAATAATGTTCCACGTTTCTCAACATGTGGTCACTTTTGTGCCCCAGAGACCCAGGCTTGTGACAACAATACACATGTGAGGATCTATCAAAACTTTGTCTGCGTTATGTGTTTAAAAAAGAAAAAAATAAGGACTAGAGATAATTGAGGGAGATACAGCAGAACAAGGGAGCAGTCTCTACCTAACACAATTGTTTAAGAAAGCATAAAAGTAAAATAAATTTAGAGAAACTAATCTTTTTTTTTCGTTTTTTTTTTTTACAAAACACTTGCGCCACTAGTTAGTTTGGTTTGTTTCCTATTCAGTCAGTCAGTGACCGCTTAAATGAGCAGCAACACTGAGGTGGTGAAAGTCACTATATACACACACACTAAATTCACACAGACTCACACTCATACAACTTTGCACACATGCCAGTGTGTTCGGTTTACTCAGTGGTATCGCAGGGGACAGCCTGCCATTCACTCTCGTACGAACAGAAACAAAATGGGGAGCTGGGTGGGACAGTGGCTGGTGCGGTTATATTGTAGTTGTGACAACTCGGGTGCTCTTTTTCTTGGTGGTTTATGAGGCTCAGTCAGGTCATCTGGCTGCGAAAGGGAATTGTGGGAAGATGGGTCCTCCTGAAAAGCATTTTTATATTTTCCTTCAGTCTTTTGAGGGGAGTGGCTGTGTGCAGACAAAGAGAGAGAAAAGGTCAAAGTTGGTTCGCTTCTAAATGTCTACATAAGCTTTTAATTCTAGCTACAATATGTTCATTTAATATGTTGAGGAGCAATGCGGTTAGCGAAAGGCTGATGACATTTCCCTTGTTAACATATGGAAGGGATAATTAACTAAAAAGTGGGGGGAAAAAAGGGCACTGCAGTTAAGTGAGCTTGAGTAATTTTTCCAATGTAGCTAGTATCGTCGCAGGAACAGGCATCAATGATCTTTGCCTTCGAAGAGTCAAATTCTCTAGCAATGGTTATGCTGGATGCTACAGCACAGTAGTGGCTTTACAGCGCCCAGCATGCCTGCAGCAGTGTAACAGTTAAAGGGGTTGTCTACTTAATATAAAAGACCCTAATGCAAAGGGTCTATTTAATACTTATATGAATAAAAAACAGCCAATGCCAACAACTGAATTAATAAAATAGTAATGTAAGGAAATGGCACAGACTGTGAATGAATTGGAAGAATAAGATTGGAAACTTTACCGTGAGGGCTTGGCGGTTTTAGGTTTCATCATCTGAGACATGGGGTCTAGCAATGGCCATCTCCTCCTTGCTATTCGCGATCATCTTGCACTTCTACAAAAACACAAGAGAAAAACAAATCAGTTACTTTGACTTAGCGGAGTTGTTTAACCAAACAATTTTAAACCTTTCAATAAACATTGTTTCTGTAAAATATGTGCACAATATTATTAGTGCAATCACTCTCAAAAAAAACAAAAAATACAAAAACACACAGTTCCCACTTACTTCAGTAAGCTCTTTGATGGTATGTATATTAGCTTGCTGAGTGACCTTCCTCTTGGCTTCCTCAATGTGGTCCAGGTTAAGGGTTGGTGTTGGGGGGGCCAAACAAGGGGGAGGCTTATTAGTGATGGTGGGAAGCGGGGCAAGGGGAGGCATGGCCGCCAGGGCACCCATGTTGGTCAAAGCAGCTGTCATAGTAGCTGCTGTCATACTTGCCATAGCAGCACTCATTGTCATGTTTGACATACTGGGCATTCCTGGAATAGTGGGTAACCCCATTGGACCCATGTTGGGCATATTCGGCATGTTGGGCATCCCCATGCCCATTGGGAGAGGTAAAGGTAGAGGTAAAGAGAGGGGGGCGGGAGATGGCGTGGGTAGGGGAAGTTGAAGGATAGCTTTTGGCCGAAGACTCTCAGGAATGGGCACCCCTGCCTTCGCACACATGGCAGCAGCATTAGCTTTGGCTATTTCCAACAACTGGTCCTTATCTGGAAAAAGAGAGGGTGGGGTAAGAAAGCAACAGGGAGAAGAGAGTAGAAAATGAATATTAAGCATAGGTGCATTTAAAACCAAAATATATACATAAAAACGCAATGTTGAAGAATGGCTGTCATGAATAACTATCAAAATGCTTTACCCAGTTCAGTGAGGCGTGGAGGAGTCTTGCTGGTGCTGCGTCGTGTCCGGGAACCTGAGCGGCGCTGTTTGCGAAGAATAAGAACTGGAGAGTGGCTTGGTTCCCTTTTCCACCTGTCCCGCCTGTCAAACGAACGACTGCGAAACACTGGGCGCCTTCCTCGAGCCCTTGACCTAGACCTGCGTCTCCGGTCAGAAGAACGGGACCTTGATCGCCTACTTCTGTCTACAGACCTTTTTCTCCGGCCTGTGGAGCGGCTCTTGGATCGCTTGCTTCTGTCTGTTGATTTGGACCTCCTCCTACCACGGGCATTGGGTGAGCGGGAACGTCTCTTTCGGGTTGCAGATCTGGACTTGGACCTGCGGTTTCTGGTTCGTGACTTGGAGCGTGACCTCCGCCGCCGTGCAGTGGATCGTGACCTCCGCCGCCGTGCAGGACTCCTAGATTTAGACCGTCGTTTCTTCCTTTCTGACGGAGAAAGAGATTCTCTTTTCCTCACAGGAGACTTAGATCTAAGAAAAGGTGAATCATAAGAATGATGAGAATAATGCATGCACACATTACCAAATGCTTAATTACACCTATTCCTGCAGCATATTGTTAGCATTGTGTTGAGCAATTAGATTCCTCTCCTGTCCCCATTTCAGGAGGGCTTTAACAGTAAATGCCTTCTAAGACCTTACAGTAATTGAATATTAATCTCTTTTAGGACCCACAGAACCCTGATTTGTGGTGTTAGACAGGCAACATACCTAGACTGCTTCCTTCTGGTTGTAGACTTAGATGCTGATCGACGAGGTGAAGACGTTGAGCGTGAAAGTTTCCTGCGATCTGTAGGCGAGGGTGACTTTTTCACCCCTGGAGATGCTGAACCTGAGGAGCTCCTCTCTTGTTTAGCTGCCATTTTCACTGGAGAGGAAGAACCGTCTTCTCTGTCTGAGCCCTCTGAGCCATCTGGGCCATTTCCAGGATCTTTAGACCCAGACCTGGACCTGGAAACTTCTTGTTCATTGGATGACCTAGCACACTCCTTCTGTTCCTTGTCATGGTTGGGAGAAAGTGCTCCTGCAACATATTTCAGTAGCTGATCCAAAACATCTGAGGAGCTTCCAGCTTGAGGGCTGGAGGCAGCTGCTGAGACCATGGGTTTCCAGACACCTGTGTGGTACATGTTAATACATTTTACACCAATTCAAGACTCAAACTTAAAGCTCTTACTTTTTGGCTTTTCAGACATGGAACTTAATAAACTTTAAATCCGTAAAAAATATTCACTGCTTGTTAAGAACATCAAACAAGTGGCAGATTGCTAGCAGTTCACTTGAGAAGTGGAGGATAACTTGTCTGTAAAATGAATTTGAGGATGAGTATGGACAATATATTATGGGTTTCAAATTATTGCGCTCGTGGCAATGTTACACATCACATTGATTTACAAATAGCATCAACTAATTTATGGAGTATGAGGTTAATACAGCAATTTTATGTGCAAGATAAAAATGTTTGCTTGATACACTGTATAAAAAAAGTCTGACCTGCTTTTGGTTCTGCCACGGGAGATGAAGGCTTCATTTCTTTAACAGGAGAGGAAGATGCAGATCTTGCTGGAGAGGAGCTGTCAGACTGCCCATCACTTGACTCAGACCTGGACCTGGACTTGGACTTGGATCTGTTCAAGCCCGCGGAGACAGATTTTGACTTCGACCTTCTACCACTCTTTCGAGGAGATTTAGACCTCCTCTTGACGTTTATAGGCGAGTGAGTCTTCGATCGATGCCTTCGAGACAACGAGCGAGATTTAGAGCGTTTGCCAGACCTTGGTGGAGAACGGTTTCTCCTTGCAGGGGAACGGGAGCGTCTTCTAACTGGTGACCGGGACTTGGTACGTTTGCGGGGACTCCTGGTTTTTGAGCGTCGGTTGCGTTTAAGGACTACAATGGAACGTGATCGAGTCCGCCTGCTCCTGCGAATCGACCTGGATCGTGAGCGGCGGGGCCTGGGAGGTGGTGACCTCCTACGTCGAGACAAGGAGCGACTCCTGGAGCGCCTGCCTCCTGCACGTCTTGCTACTGACCGTGACCTGGAGCGACGAACTGGACGTCTTGATCGAGAGCTGGATCGACGAGTTCTAGTGACAGAACGTGACTTTGAACGCCTACCAACTGCACCACCCCGTCTAGGTGAACGGGCTCTGGAGTGCCTTGTGCCTCCACGGGGGCGGGATTCTGACCTTCTACTTCTCCTTGGCGACCGCGATAGAGAAGGGGACCTTCGCCCACTCCGTTTTGGGGAGCGAGACACCTTGCTTTTCGGAGAGTGGGAACTCTTGCGTCGCTTTGGAGAAACAGACGATGAACTCCTCCGTCGTTTAGGAGACTTGGACTTCCTTGGAGATTTTGCAACCCTCTTCTTGGGGGTGAGGGAGCGAGACATGGATCGTGACTGACGGTTGGCTCTTTTTGGAGACTTTCGGGATGGGGAGATAGACTTTTTCTTAGATTTAGGGGACTGAGAGCGGGACCGAGAGCGGGACACCTGTCGACCTGCCAGAGTTGTAGACTCTTTTTCCTTTGAGGGGGACCTCGAATGGGATCTTGACCGTTCTTTCACTGCTGTCGTTGATGCTGTTTGCCCATCTGACTGCTCCTGTTGAGGACTAGGTGTTGGTGTATGACTATGAATCGACCCAGATCTCTTGATGTCTGGGCCCCTGGGAGGGGAAGGAGACTTCGACCTGGATGAATCAAGCTCCTTGACCTTGGCCCTCTGAACTGAATTGGACTGATCTTTTAGGCCTGTGTCATCTCTTGGAGTAGCACCTTCCTGCTTAGGGATGATGTCAGGGAGGTCCTGGGCATGGCTGAATGTGCCATCAGAATGACTAACCTCAGTCTTAACCGCAACTGTTGATGTCTGTGTTATCTCATCCTGCCCTGCAGAGGGCAGCCTTATATCTTTTTCTGAAAGATTGGTGTTACTGTCCTTTCCTCCAGATGGGGAGACTTCCATATCCAATATCTCCTCTTTCTTCACTCCCACCAGTTCAGGTTTCTCTCCTCTTTTGCTTTTCAAAATCAGTTTGGACACTGGTTCCTGCAGGTCAATAGCTGCCGCTGCAGAGTACTTGCCATTACCAGCCCCTTTCCCTCCTTCACCATCAGACTCAGAGCCTGAAGCTGAGCTGCTTTCAGATGGTGAGTGAGATGAGGATTTCTTTTCCTGCTTTTCATCTTTCTTCCTCTTCTTTTTCTTCTTCTTGCCAGCATGTCTTTTATGTTTTTTGGATTTTGCATCTCCCTCTGTGTCAGCACGATCTGGAAGGATAGGTGATTAAGGAATGAGAATTAACCCAATCCTAAAAAAGAATTTTGACTTATTTTGTTGGTGTATTGGGGTACCCACCTGTATTTACATCCCTCTTGGCCTCCTCCTTCAACCCAACTTGGTCTCCAGCTCCTGCAGCTGCAGCCAATCTGGCACTAACAACAAAAAATTAAAAATTGCAGTTTTTAATTGTTAAAGGAAAAAGTTGTAATGTTCCGAAATCAATAGCTCAGCTTGAATTTTTAATCTAAACAGTAAAGAATATTAAATATGAATCAATAATATACTGACAACAAAGATGTGCTTACTATTTACCTCGGAAGCTAACTTGATTTATAAAATGTAAAAAAAATACCTAAGGTTGATGGAGTATATTTTCCAGTTATCAGAAGGAAGTATATCAGTTCAACACAATTTGCACAATGTTTAAATGAGGACCTAGATTCCACTGACCTGGCCCTGGTTGTCCTGACAGGTCTTGGTGGCGGTGGTGGCTCCACATCTGACTCAGCACCAGATTCTGAACTGCTCTCCTTTTCCCCTTTCCTCTTTCGCCTCTTCTTTTTGCTCTTGTGCTTCCTGTGCTTCTTGTTTTTTTTGTGGGGTGGCTCATTCCCTTCTTTGGCATTCATGCTGTCTTTCTCAGGTGCCTCATCTTCACCTGCACAGGGAAACCAGTATTTCAAATTACTTGTAATCTCTTGCACTATTTGTACTTGTAAGCCTTGTGTTGATATTTATTTTGCAGTGTAAATGCCAAGATAAAGGAAGAGTAAATTGATGTTTAGCTAGGGAGCATTTGATATTTGGTTAGTGTTTTTCATAAAAACATATTTGAGCAGTAAAAGATACTAAGTCAATTAGTAAAAAAATTAATTACACAAATGTATTAATGTTTTTTTTCCATTACTCACCTGAGGGGATTTCCACGGCACATTCCATTGTGCCAATGCCCCTGGTTTTGTATCAGGCAATCTTAAATGTACTGGTGTGCTGACCCCTCACTCAACACTGAAAAGGGAAACAAAGGTTTTGTAACTTCAGCAACAAAGAACCCTGCACCAACACAGGAGAATGAATAGATTACATTGCAATACAATTGCAAAGTCCAAGTATCATCATTTTGACTAAAACAACTAACAGATTTTTTTTGTGGAATTGGGTCAGTGCACTTTAGCCACCCCACACCAAGCCAAGCTGAGGGAAACTATAACCTCCAACACTGAAGCCAAATCAGTACTTCTGAAAGCTTGAACAATAACTGAACACTACAATGTTAATAAAGGTAGAATGTATTGCAAGCATGTTGTATGTGTGACAAAAAAACAACAGTGCTGACTTGAAGTATGCCAAGAACATCTACAGGTTCATGACTGAATTCGACCTGGTTCTGATATTTGTTGAAATGAGACACAGAAATTAAGAAGATACAAGCAAAAAATCATTTGTGATCCTACTATGCTAAACATTGGTACCAAGAACACATGGCAATTATGTATTTAACCACATCGTATTGTCCAGTCAGAAAAAAACGAATTGCTTATTCTACTGCCAACTCTGGAAGCTTTCTCTGAACAGACATCCCCAATACTTCATTAAACCTATAGTACAGACTACTGAAATGATAACAATGCACTCAGTTTAAAGATGCTGAATAAAAGATGCAAATCTATCAAATTAATTGCATCTTTGATGCAAGGCACTTTTTAGCATTAAACTGTTTGAACAACCACTTTCAAACACTTTTAAGAACAATTGCATGTATTTGATCACAGATCCATAATCTTCAGTATATAGAGATATTGTCAGCATCCAAATCTGGAAAAGCCAAAACACCTGTCTTGACACCACTGGATACGGTTAGAGGTTTATAAGACACAAACATTAAGATCCCCTCCGAACCCTACAAAGGTAGCATTCTCTGTAGCATCTGGCAGACTGGACTGCTAAAGAATAGAGTTCATAAATAAATAAGTTGGTCAATGTTTTCAAACTCTAAGACCACGTTTAAAATTGACAGAGATGTCTCAACTGTATCATATCAACATTTATTGTCACTTGACTTTTAACTATTATTACGAATCAAAAATAAAAATTTAGACCAATATCCAAGGTTGCATCAAGACAGTAGTCATTAATACAGCTTTCATTAGCCTTGCTACTATACAAACATGAGTGAGAAGCGCTAATACTTACAAACACTGGCAATGTAGTCACAATCTCACACCGATTACAGAAAGAATGAAATATTCATTAAAAGGGATGTTGCGCGGTGCAGTAGCAACAACCCGAAAACAACGTTACTTCAATAAAAATATGTTTGAGTTTATGTATAGCAGAAACATCTCTCTAGTAAACGTTAATGCTCCAGTTAATGCTAAAGCTAACATTAGCCATCACAGACATGGTTGCAGTCATGTTATTTTAGATATCAGGCAGCAGATCACGTTAGCTAATATTGCGTTTACCGACCTGCTACAGATATAGTATGAGTGTTGAGTTACATTCCAGTCAGTTCGTAATGCATGTCGTAAGGTTAATACTGCCTGGATATTACACGCAAAGAGGAGAAAAGTTTCCAGTAGCATAAGACATTTAGACGTTAGATAACGATGAACGCAGCATTAACATTCATTCAAAGATGACAGCTGGCGATGGCTTAAAGTATTATATCAATATCTTTTTGTTATTATTATGAAATGGCTATTTTCTGAAACATAAATTGTTTAACCAAGCTACCTTTTGGACAACCTATGAGTTAAGTGGAAAGAGAAAAACATGCTGCCTGCACGCCGCGGCCTAAAAGCGGCGTTCCACTACCAACGATCACCATCACTACCGCTAGCTATGCTAGCATGCTCGTAGCTATCTAACTAACGTTAGCTGATTTGCTAGGACATTTAGCTGCTACCTGTTTCAACAAAGCAATTACGCACGCACATCACAGTTGTCGGTTCTGTAGCATATAATTACCCAGTTTATATTCAATGGATACCACCTCCGTGGAGAAAGTACAAGACAGCTGCAGTCCTTCAATGTGTGGAAGCAAACAATCGTTGAATATGCTAACCGTATACGTTAGCCAACTACTTCATCCGCCATGATGGGGAAAGGTATCCCACAATGCCGTGCTGCGCGGTTTGAATGGCGGCGTCACTGTCACCAAGGCAACTACATGCGCCAACGTAACAAAACCGTAGCAAATGGCTCACACTCTCTATCTTCAGATTTGTCTTGATTTGTATTTCATTTTATGATTGTACATGTGTTAAATTGTTGTTAAAAATACAAAAATAACAGTACGAACCTGAAGAAAAAAATAATTCATTCAACCTTTGCAGTGTACAAACAATACAGAATGTACATTGTGCTCACTGTTAATACGTCTTTATCATAGACTAGTAAACTAAATAAACATGTCAATGCTATTGTAAGTTACTATTTTCCCATGCAGTAGGGTTGTTACAGTTTCGGGCTTACACATATACAAAATGACTAAGTTAAACGAGTCATATTATTATTATTATTATTATTATTATTATTATTATTATTATTATTATTATTATTATTATTATTATTATTAT
>JAOWBC010000002.1:10992982-11012222 GCA_028566105.1 Hypoplectrus providencianus
AGTTATTTTAAACTGTGATCTGTTTCTGTAATGTTATAAGATCTAGGATCTAAGTCTAGTGAGTGGCCCAGTCCTTCATATATTTTTTATATGTGGCCCTCAGGAAAAAAAGTTTGGACACCCCTGGTTTAACCCAAGGACACACAGGAGTAAAAAAGAAATAATAAGCAAGGACTGAAAAAAAGAAAGTGAGCACAGCTGAGTTTTTTTTTTTATCTTATTTTTTTTTTTATGTCTGACAACAGCAAATAAAGTACCAGGATGGGTTAGACAGTTATGTATGATCACGACCATCAACAATGAGACATTTGTCTGTTTTTACCATTGTAGTCTATGTGGAATATGCGTTATGGGCTTGACTGCGGGGTTTTTTTTTTTTTTCTTTGTTGCAGCAGTACTACCAGTGACCAGGGCAATGTATCAATTTTATTTCATACTCAAGGTCAAGTGGTCAAAATTGGTTAAAAGGCTGAGTGGTGGCTGCCAATCTAGTGTAAGAACTGATGAGTTATTTTATCTGTGTCATGTGGGGTTCATTACTTTTTGATTTATAATAAACACAGAAACAACAATAACATTAATCATACAAAAATGATATAAATTAGAATTTAACAAACCAGACGGACCAAGACTCCACTTGCTTAGAGTTCTAACAAAGTAAAAAAAAAAATGTTTTTGTTCCTTTGACATGCAGCAAACAGATAAACAAACTAATACGTGTAAACTAGAAATCTGAAGTGTGTTTCAGGAGGGTTACCACATTTGAATCAGCTGTGTGGCAGCAGGTGCAGCTATCACATGTGGATTTAAAGAAATTTGTTCTTCAATGCACTCAGCTTTGACTCTCTTACAGCATCCAAGCCAGGAAGGATGAGTTCAACAACAAGAAAAAAACCTAGGTGAGTTACACATATCTGTTTGTATGTTGTGCAATGGATGACTGTAAGAGGCGGACCACCTATGTAGTAACATTCTTTTTTTCTTTTTTTTTTTTCTTACCAAAGTGCACTGAGGCAAGATTGAATTACTGACAATGATTTCTTAACGAGAATTATTTAATCCCCAGCGATTGGACTGTTGTTTTTTGAGAGTTTGGTAATAAGAGAGATGAGATCATGTTGATTTGTGTCAAGCCCTGTTAAATTCAAAACCATATGTGTTACAAATTTTGGTCTTGCAGCATAGGTTTGATGAATGGATGTTGAAGAAACCTGTTTTAAATACAAAGTTTTGCATCACAATTTATCATGCATACAAGACTCTCAGAATCTCAGGCACTCTTAACTGCCTGTCTTTTTTTTTGTTTTAGAAAGTCCTTCGGGGCAACAGCACCGCCCTTCATTGATTACCTAAAAGACATTCTTCGGCGTTATCCAGATGGTGGACAAATTTTGAAGGTGTGTACAATTTCGTGTCAAATGCTGGTTATAATGAATATGTTATAAAACTTTTATGTTTAATTACTGATATGTAGCATTTTTTATATCAGTATATCGTTTCTGCAGCTTTGGTCTGCTAAGCTCTGTTAAAAGTTATTGTTTTATTTGTTTCTCTCCACAGGAGCTGATTCAAAATGCAGATGATGCTCAAGCCACAGATGTGGTTTTCATCCATGATGAGAGAAGCTATGGGACTGAGAGCCTTTGGACTGATGAACTGGGACAATACCAAGGTATGCAGGGTGTTTAGACAAAAGCCATGCTCTGATATGGTTAGCAACATTATTTTTGATGTATTATTCCAAAATAAAAAAAATATATATCATATAATATAAAAACAAAATATCAAAAAATATTTATATCAGAAAAATAATACATTGAGCAATATAGAGATAGCTCTATGATAGGTAGTTAGCTTCCAAGCATAAAGGTTCAGTGCTCAAACTCTAGCGCTCATACTTCAACCCTTTCTTAAGTAAAGTATGTTCTACTGGCTTCATGTGGGTTTCCTTTCATAGTAAAGTGTGGTTGGCCAGACTATCTTGTTTTTTGTGTAGGTCCTGCTCTCTATGCCTACAACAATGCAGCATTCACTAAAGATGACTGGGAAGGAATTCAGACGACAGGGAGAAGTGTCAAGCGCAATGATCCCAACAAAGTCGGGAGGTTTGGAATCGGCTTCAACTCCGTTTACCACATTACAGGTGAAACTACATATAGATATACCCATTAACCAGGCAGTCTCAGTTTAAGTTTTTAAGGTTTTCTTTTACATGGATAGTAAGCTAACGGGACAATGTCTGTTTCACTTTTTTTGCAGATGTACCAAGTATATTCAGTTCAAAGCACCTTGGGTTTCTGGACCCCCAAGAAAAAATATTTGGTGAAAGAGAGGGAGGTTTTCAGTGGTCTTTGGATGATGAAGGAGACCAAGAAGATCTTATGACTTTACATGACCAGTTCCATCCTTTTCATGATATAGTTTCGCTTCTAAGTGGACAAGAATGGTCAAAAGTCATCATGGAGAATCAGCATTTTGATGGGACAGTTTTCAGGTTCCCCTTGCGCAAAGAGGCATCAGATATTTCAGATAATCTCTATGACTCTAACAGGGTGGTTGAGCTTTTTGACAGCTTCATTGCAGATGCTGACCTAAGCCTTCTGTTTCTGAAAAATGTGACGTCTGTATCCTTGATACATATCAACCAACATGGCACCGTGAACACCAGACTTGAAGTGAAATCCGCCGTCCCATCAAATGTTGTCCTTGAGTCCAAAAATGAGTCAATCACTGAGAGTTCAACAAGGTTCAAAGTGATAACCCTCAAATCAGACTCAGAACGCAAAGACACAAAGTGGCTTGTGACAACATGTACCATGAAAGAAGGCAATGTCGAAGAGCTTGATTCACTTGCTAAAAAGTTGAGTTTTTTCCCTCAAGTTGACCTGGCATTCCCATGTGGGAAGAAAAGAGAGAGTAGACTGAGCTGCTTTCTTCCCCTCCCAAACAATGAATCCAACAAGACAGGACTCCCAGTTTATGTGAACGCATGCTTTGGCCTCACAGACAACAGAAGACAGATCAAGTGGCAAGAAGAGGACCAAAAACATGACGAACACGCTGTGTGGAACGAATTACTGATGAAGGAAGTGCTCCCACAAGCATACCTCGTGATCATTCAAGATGCTATCAAGCTTGCTAAGCAATCTACTCTGCCAGTCTCTTCTGTGTATGATCTGTGGCCTGATCTCACCCAAATAAAGCACAGAGACAAATGGTATGCCGTTGCTCTGGATGTTCTTCATCACTTATTCAAACAGAATGTGGCTGTCCTCTCTCTTGCCAAAAATGAAAGACAGTTCATCACTCCATCAGAAGCTGTGTTTCCCTGTAATGGTCCAACAAGCTCTTGTATTTTGGCCGCCATTAAAAGGACTTTGGTGTCCTGTGGAGAAAATCTTGTCACTCTACCAGGCAGTGTCGCGAACGCTATAAATGAGGCTTATCCACACCCCAGCAATCTTCAACATGTCACCCCAACATTCCTAAGGCACATTCTCCGCAGGATCAATGTCCACGTCATCTCTACAGAGGACAAACTCTGTCTTTTGGAGTACGTTTTGAGTGATGAAAAATACGAAGAACTCAGAGGTCTTCAACTGCTTCCACTCAGTGATGGCTCTTTCAAGTCCTTCACAGACAGAGAGGAGGACACTGCTTTGATTGACAGCAATGAGTTTCCAAGGTGGGTTTTAAGATTTATTTATTTATTTATTTATTTATTTATTTATTTATTTATTTTTTACATTTTTTTTCAGTTTATATTATATATATAACTACAAGTTGTAATTCTGTACTTGTCCTGATCAGCTCATACTTGCTTCAGTATATTATTCGATAATTGATAAAATTGTATTTATGCTTCAGTTGAAAAGTCTTTTTTATTTAACTAACTTTACTGTAAGATTATGTGCAAACGTTTTTTGTTACATGCACAATGACCAAATTTGTTCTTTGTGCAGAGTCTTGCTACCATTCTGCAAAAATCTCTTCATCCAAGATGGTCTCAGTAAAACCTGCAGGAGGAACCTGAAAGAGCTGGCAAGAAAAAGTAGGAATATAATTTTAAAGAATAGTTATTTAAAGGTTCTCTATATTTGACATTTGCATGTTTACACACTACATAAATATTGATGTATGTATTTAAATACTTTTTTTTCAGAGTTATTTAAGGTCATCAACGTTGACGCAAACCAGGTGGCTGAATATACAAGGAGGTATCTGCCACAGGACTGGAAGCAGACATGTACAAGGCTGGTCACCTGGAACGTCCGCAGCAGTCAACATCCACCTTTAGACTGGCTCCAAGAATTCTGGAAATTTCTCAACACTCACTTCAAAGAGTTAAGTAATTTCACCAGAATGCCATTAATACCAGTCAGTCCCCTGTCCACCAGTCAGCCTGTATCACTAGCAAGACTAGAGCAGAACACAACCCTCATTTTTCAGAAAAGCAAGCAGACAAACTTGCCAAAAATGATCGCTCAGGTGGTGAACAAAGTTGGTGGCACAGTGGTTACAAGAAATGAGTGGCTTAAGCATGGAGACCTAGACTCTTTTGTCCTGTGTCCCTCTCCCAGGAGTGTCATGAAGGTCTTGATGAATTTAGATTCAAAGGATGTCATTAGAGAACTCAAAACTGCCTCTCACCAAGCACGAGAAGAACTGAAAAATTATCTCTCTCATCTGGATTTTCTGTCAGTTGCTGAGAAAGATTTACTCTCAAAGTTGCCTCTGTTTCAAACCATGAAGGGATCCAGTGTTGCAGCTCAATCAAAACAGGCTGTGCTTTTAATGTCTGGTCTAACAGTACCAACAGAGCTCCCCATGCCTGATTCAGTTGTGCAGTGTGCAACTGAGGCTGATCGCCGACTGTTACAGTTGCTAAAAGTTAGTCTCTTGGATACTGCAGAAGCAGCTAATCTCCTCATTGACTGTATTGAGGGGGGATCATGCAAAAAAGAAGACAATGAAAAAATCATGACTTGGATTTTACAGCATGGCGAAGTCCTGTTCTCTCAAAATCAGACCTTGAAATGCAGATGTAAGGACTTGAGCTTCATAAAAATGAATGGAAAGATGAAAAAGGCCTCAAGCTTTTTTGACCCACGTATTGAAAACTTTAAAGTAATTTTTGAGTCAGATTTCTTTCCCCCACCTTTATACACTTGCACGTCACAGATGCTTCAAAGCCTAACAGAGCTTGGATTGCTAAATAAAGAAGTAGACATGTCACCTGAGCACTTGTTGCATGCCGCCACACTGATTGAGAGTAAGCAAGCTGGCTCTCAAGCTGAGGCTCTCAGAAGAGCTAATGTGCTTTTGAAGATGTTGGACACTAATGATCTGCTCTCAAAGTTCTCTCATGATCAGCTTCTTCACCTCAAAATGCTAAGGTGGGTTCCATGTGCTAAACCTGGCAATGAAGACTGCAACAAGAAATCCCAGAAAAGTTCTTTCTTCTGTCCAGATGAAGTAAGACATTCTGTGTATGAAGACATTGTTGGGAATGTAATGCCTCTGGTGGGAAATTTCAGCAACCGAGTCAGCAGCCAACTTGGCCTTAAACGCCTACCCCCACCTGAAAAGGTTATAGAGAACTTGACAGAGTTGACAACAATAGCACAGAAAATGGCTGACCCTGACACAAATGGGGCTTTCAAGAGAAAGTTGCATACCATTTACAAACACATGCAAGACCATATCTCAGAATTTTCAACAATGATGAAAAAAGACACATCCTGGCTATGGAGCTACAACCAGTTTGTATCGCCACATGATCTTGTCCTAGACTACCCATGTAATCTTGATCTAAGCTCCTACATAGGCAGGGTCCCGAAGGAATTTCTCCCATACAAAAAGTTGCTCCTGGAGTTTGGCCTGAGAACATCACTTTCAGATGAGGAAGTTGTTGATATTCTTCATTCCATCAAGCAAACAGTTGATGAAAGGCAACCATCATTTGCAACTACCTCTGAGATAAAAGTGTCAATTGAAATCCTGAACTGGCTGTGGAAAAAGAAGAAAACAGTTCAGGATGACATCCCAGTGCCAGTCCTCATAGAGGATGACCAGCATACCCTAAAACCACTGTCAGCAGCAGTCTTCTGTGATGTGAGCAAGAGTGGATTGAAAGAGCTAAAGCACAGCCAAGAAGAATTTCATGTTGTACATGAGGAAATCCCAAGAGCAGCTGCTGAATGGTTTAATATTCAGTTTCTCAGTACCCACATCCTCCATCCTGAGTTTATCGGGATTGAACAGTTCGGACAATCTGAACCGATCACAACAAGGATTAAGAACATTCTTAAAGAGTATGATGAAGAAAGTGACATCTTCAAAGAGCTAATTCAAAATGCAGAAGATGCTGGTGCAGAAGCCTGTAAGTTCCTGGTTGATTTCAGAGTGCACAAAGACACCCCTGATAGTCTCATTGACCCTGACATGGCCCTTTGCCAGGGACCTTGCCTTTGGGCATTTAATAATGAGCAGTTCAAACATGAGGATTGGGAAAATATTGTCAGAGTTGGATCTGCCTCAAAGGAAAACAAGGTGGAAAAAATAGGAAAGTTTGGACTTGGATTTAACACTGTGTATCATGTTACAGATGTTCCTTCCATCCTCAGCGGCAACAGTCTTCTTATTCTAGATCCAAATGTAACACACCTCAAGAAGCACATCAAACATAAAACAAATCCTGGAATCAAGTTGGATCTGGCTAAGCAGGGACTTTTTCGTTGGTTTCCTGGTCAGTTTGGACCATATGAGCGCATTTTTTATTGTAACTTAAGCAGACAAAGTCCCCCAGAGCCTTATCCAGGCACTTTGATCAAACTGCCATTCCGAACTGAAGAAGAGGCTGTCAAGTCAGAAATAAGTTCAAAGGTGTATCACAAACACAATATCGTCGCTTTTCAACAGCACTTAACAAACAATTCTCAAACTCACCTGCTGTTTTTGAAGAACATCAACACATTGTCTCTACAAAGTATCTCGAATGATGCATCAACTCCACCAAGAGATGACCAAATTGAAACTGTCCTCACTGTCAACAAAACCACAGTGAATACCATGAGGCTTCCTAATGAAACCTATGTGTCAAATCAGTCCCAAGCTGAGAAGTCTTTGATGAAACTTGATGTAAAGTGCAAAGAGGTAATTGATTCCTGCAAAGTGAACATTGTCCAAATAACCAGTCAGCAATCTGCTGTAGCTGATGTCCAGTCCTGGCTCCTGTACAACTGCTTTGGGACAGATCAGTCTTTGAAAATGTCACTTCAAAAAAACAAGCAAGCTAAGTTCTCTTTGCCCATCGGGGGGATTGCTGTGCCTTTGCAAAAAAATCCTGCTACAGGAAAGCTGGCCCCATTAAAAACAGATCTTGTTGGACAGGCATTTTGCTTCCTTCCACTTTCCATTCACACAGGTCTTCCAGTCAATGTAAACGGGACATTTGCTGTGACGAGCAACCGAAAAGGTCTGTGGGAGAGTGGGGTGAAACATGAATGGAACAAAGCCCTTCTTCAAGATCCTATTGTGACAGCATACATTACTGCACTTTTGACACTAAAGGAAATGTCTGAAAACGGGCAACTGGAATTGTACTGTTATCACACTGTTTGGCCTGATCGAGAGAAAGTGAGTGAAACCTTCAAGCCATTGGTTGATGCATTGTACTCCATCCTTGGTCACCACTCCACTGGCCCAAAGCTCTTTAGTGATGGAGAACATTGGTGCTCAATGAACAATGCCATATTTCTACACAAGAGCATTGAGGAGGACAAAGACATCCTTGCACTTGTTGTGCAGGTGTGTAAGAAACACATTAAAGCACCCAACCATGTTATTCCTCTTCCACAGTGGTTGAGAAGTAGCTTCAAACAGTCAGGCCTAGAAAAGGTTTTACATGACAGAACTTGGAACTGGGAGAACTTTTACCAGGAAGCAGTGTTTAAAAACCTTGGTACCATGGACCCTAAGAGCAGGGACACTCTCCTGCTGCATGCTATTGACCTTAACATCAAAGAAATTAACAGTCTACTGGTCCGCTATCCATGCATCCCCACAAAAAGCGGGGAACTCCAATATATCAGGAAACTTGTAAATCCTTCAGGGAAAGCAGCCTGTCTTTTTGAATCAGAGAAAGGACGCTTGCTGGGTGGTGCCAAAAATGACTTTTGCTCCCCCAAAAGGATTCAGCGCTTGTTGGATCTTGGAATGGCAAATGATCATCTCTCATTGGAAGACATCAAAGAAAAAGCAAGCACAATCCCCAAAACTTGGACGACTGACAAAAAGAAAGCATATGTGCATTTGAATTGCCTGCTTGAACTTCTGAAGGATCACCTTAATGACAAAGACTCTCACCACTGGAAAACACTGCGGATGACAGAATTTCTCCCAGCATTTTCTCCTGGTGATACAAAAATGGAAAGAAATGTCCTGCTTAGAAGGCCAATGGATGTATTTAGTAACAAATGCTCCCCTCTTGTTAACATGACACAACATGTTCTGGATCATATTAATCTGAAAATACACAACGCTGATCCAGTCCTGCAAATGTTGGGGGTCCATGACAGTCCAGGGCCTGAGGAAGTGCTGCAGCAGCTCCAAGAAGCTTGTCAGAAATCCCATTGCATTGACAGATCAATGCTTAACAAAATAGCATTTGAATGCTACAGATTTCTGGATCATCGGCTGAATCATTCTGGGGATTCCACATTCATTTCACAGAGGGCAAATTCCTTTCCCTTCATTCTTGTTGGCAGTACATTTGCAAATGTGGGTCGTGTAGCTGAAAATGAGCAATTTGAAGCAAAACCCTATCTCTATTTACTTCCATCTGCCTTTAGTGGTTTCAGGACACTATGGGAATGTGTAGGATTGGAAAAGGGCTTTACAACCAGTCAGTTTCTAACTGTACTCCAGGAGATGCACTCCCAACATGGCAACAAGACCCTACCAGAGAATGACCTATCAATTTGCTTTACAATTTTGAAAGCCATACATGAAGCCAAAGAAAAAACAAGTGACTGCCTGATACCAAACAGAGATGGTGTTTTACAACCTTCTAGCAAGATGTTTTACAATGACAGTCCATGGATGCCAGTTGCTCCAGGTGTCACATTATGTCATGAGAATATTTCACGTGCTATGGCTCGGCACTTTGGAATCAAAACCACCAGGCATCATACACTGCAAAACTATGAGATTGAGAAACTTTCACCATTTGCTTTTGAGTTTGAACAGCATGAACAACTGACTGTACGAATTAAAAACATAATTTCAGCCTATCCAGCAAAGAAAGATATCCTTAAGGAGCTTCTCCAAAATGCTGATGATGCAGAAGCAACAGAAATTCACTTTGTTTGGGACAAACGAAGGCATGCTACAGAAAAAACATTTGGCAAGAAATGGAACCCATTGCAGGGTCCAGCACTGTGTGTGTTCAACAACAAAGTGTTTTCTGATGCCGACCTGGCTGGAATTCAACTGTTAGGAGAAGGAGGAAAGCACAACTCTCCAGGGAAGACAGGAAAGTACGGAGTAGGATTCAACTCTGTTTACCATCTGACTGACTGCCCATCAATCCTTACTGGAGATGAACTACTCTGCATTTCTGATCCAAATCAAAAATACATTGAAAGTCATACAGACAAACCACCAGCAGGCACTGGCTATAAACTAGCTGACACTTTCAAGAACATGTACATGGATGTCTACAAATCCTTTCTCCCAGAACAATTTCCTCTTAAAGAGGGAACCATGTTCAGATTACCTCTAAGGATGGGTACCATGGCAAACGACTCTAAAATATCACAGCAGGGGGTCACTGACCATGACATGGAAGAACTATGCTCTGCACTGTCTGAAGATCCTGAAGGACTAATTCTGTTTCTGAAAAACATCTGCAAAATAGAAATTCATGAAATCAGTGAGCAATCAGGAAAACTCAAAACCATCTTCATGGTTGAAAAAAGCCTGCCGCAAAAATGCAGCAAAAAAAAAGATGCTTTTGTCAAACTTCAACAAACTGCACTCCAATCGGACACACCAGTAGCACAGAACCCGGCCATTTATGGAACCTTGATTTCAACCTCAGATGAAAGAGAAACTAAGTGGATCATTGCAGAGCAGTTTGGCTCTTTCAAAAACAGTGGTGACAATGAACCAACACCATCAGAGAGACTTCCCCAAGCAGCCATAGCAGCACAGGTGAGCTCAAAAAGCAACAATAGTTCAGGTGTGGCCCCATCCAGCACCACAGATTTTAAGGGAGAGGCTTTCTGTTCGCTTCCTTTGCCAGGAGAAACTGGACTGCCAGTGCATATCAATGCGAACTTTGAAGTAGATGCTGCCAGGAGAAGCCTTTGGAAAGAAGATGGGCAGAGTCTAAAATCTTCCTGGAATGAAACTTTGAAACAAAATGTCATCGCTCCACTGTATGCAGATCTACTTTATTTCATCAGCTGTAACATTCCAGGAAAGAAACTTGACCCTGCACGTATTCAGTCATGCTACTTGTGTTTTTGGCCAACTGTGTCTAAAGATGTTGGCCAGGACTGGCATGAAATGATACATGAGGTATACAGATCAATAAAAGAAAGAGGCCTGGATCTGATTCCAGTCCTGAGAAGTTCAACACAAACAGTTGCAGGCCATGAATTTAAGAAGCACTCTTTGAAATGGTGTAATATAAAAGAAACTGAACCAACTCAGGCACCGTACCTGGTGGACTGGCCTAGTGATCAAGAGATCAATTCCATTTTGGAAGATCTTGGAATGAAATTGGTTCCTCCTTCCGTGGCAAAAGTTTGGAGAAGTTTCAAATCGGCTGGCATTGAACTCAACGATGTGAATCCTGCAACTGTGCGAACTTTCCTAAGAGTGAAAAGCCTTAACGACTCAACCCAAACAGATGAGGGTTTACCCCTGCCTATAAGTGCCACTCTGATCAAAGATGCAGCAAGATGTTCAAAGCTCTTGAGTTTCTGCTTAAAAGACATCAACTTGAAAAAGGCAAACTCCGCTGCACTTGATGGGCTTCCACTTCTTCTCACAAGAGATAAAGTTTTGGGAGTGTTTAACTCCAAGTCCCCCAAGCTGATATCTAGATATGAGAGTCTGTTCTCTGGTCACGAGGACAAGTTTGCAGATTATAAGGCCAACAGAGAACACATTGAAGTTCTACAAACTCTAAACTTTGTCAAAATCTTGAGACTTCCCAGTGCAGTAGAATATCTGAAGCCGTTAATTCAGCAGCATCTTCAGAACTGTGAAGTTGATCCACACAGTGGTCTTCGTGTCCCAGATGAGAACATGTTGAACTGGCTGAAACCCCTTTGGGCATTCTTAACAAGTCAAATTAAACCTGCAACACCTAGCGGCAATGAACAAAGTCTGGCATTAAGCGATGTGAGGCAACTCTTCAGTGACAGCTGCATTTTACCTGTTGTGTGTCCAAGGTTGAACAACAAACACTACCTGCAAACGATGAAAGACATGCAGAGTGTGATTCAGTTCTCCTCAGAGAGTGACATATCAGAAATCCTCTTTAAACTTGGTTTTTTGAAGCTTGACAATGTGTTCTTCTCAGAGGTACATGTAGACCGGCAGGAACGTTTACTTCTACACTCAGAACTCATGGATGTCAACGATAAAAGCTGTGTGTTGGACCAGGTCTGCAACATTAACAACTCAGAGTTTTCCCAGCTTTCCACTGATGAGATGAAAGAGCTGCAAAATTTCCTGCAGTCTGGAGTATCAAAGTCAAAAGACAAACAAGCATACCAGAGGAAGCTCAAGTCCTTGCCAATATTTGAGACAGTGCATGGTAACCGAGTGAGGATTGATGGACTCGAAGAAGTATTTGTCCTCAACAGTCTCTATTCAATGACATTTCCAGATTTGTTCAATCTGCCCAACACTAACAGCATTTTCCTCAAATACAATCCAGAGAACTGCTCTCTGTCTGAAACACTGAACATCCGAACCCTGAATGATATGGACTATTTCATGAAATTCATTCTGCCCATTGTACACACATTCACAGAGATGCAGATGCTTCACTGCCTCAAACTGTTACTGTCACTACCATTTAATTATTCGGACAAAAAGGACACAATCATCTCCTCATTGAAGACAGTGAAAATGATTCGCAATTCGAAAGGCAGACTGGAAACAGCATCATACTACTTTGATGACAGTGTGAAGCTATATCAGAAAATGTTGCCCCAAGAAAGATTTGTGCCCAAGAAATTTTGGACTGAGTTGTGTGGGGAGAATCCCTTCAAGCGAGAACAATCAAAAGAGTTACTCAAGGACATTGGAATGAAGCATGATGTGTCAAAAGATGACATAATAACATTTGCACGCCAGTTAGAAGGAGAAGCAAAGGAAAATGGCCAACTTGAGGAGTTGAAAGTGAAATCATCATTAATTTTAAAAGCAGCCTGGAATATAATGAGTAACAGCAAAAAAGAGGAAAGGTTGCTGGATAGCATAGCTGATATCAACTTCATTTTTCCAGAGAAAATCAAAAAAGAACTCTGCAACTATCATCAACCATTTGCTGCTGAGAAAAACCCTGTAAAAATCAGAGGATCTTTGATGGATAGTGATCCAAAACATCAGGAACTGATTTGGTCATCAATGCCAATCATAAACATACCAGGTTACAAGTCACAAATGTTCTTGGAAATGATGAAAAAGGCAGGAGCTCATGAAAAACCACCTTCGCACTGTGTTGTCAGTAACATGAGCAACATTTGTCAGTCACCCTGCAAAACTGAGCAGATGATCCAAACCCGTGCTGAGGTGTTTCGAAGTGCTTATGCCTACCTGCAAGCCAATAACTTTGATTGTCAACCACTGGCCGGTCTCCCTGTTGTGCTGGTTGAAAATAACAAAGAACTTGTGAGAACTGTTGATGTGTCTTTTTCACTCCGACACTCCTCGGAGTTGAGGCCATATTTGTACCAAATTTCACCGAAGCATGTCATTTTTGAAGACTTCTTTAAGAAAATTGGTGTAAAGGACCAACCTACTGCAGTGCAGTATTGTAATGTTCTTGCTGCAGTTTATGAGGATTCATGTGAAAAACCACAACTACAAGCAAACCAAATGATAACTGTGAAACGAGCTGTTGAGCAGTTCTTCAAGTTAATCAAAACTCAAGGGGACCAGTTGCTTGCTGGTAGTGTTGAGACTCTGTATCTTCCTGCAGTAGATGGTAAATTACACCCCTCACACACACTCTACTACAATGACACAGCATGTGAGACCAAAAGGCTGGAAAAAGCGCTGGAGAATAAGTTCCTGTTGCTTGAGAAGCTCAGTGAATGCCATTTGGGCCGTGACAGATATCTGCATCATCAGTTGCTGCAATTGCTGCCTGAAAAATTTAGGCCTAAAATGCTTTCTCAAATCACTGAGGAGAGAGTGTTGGAAAAAACCATGCAGCTTTGTGAGCTTCAACCACATTGTGAAATTAGTGGATGGTTTGAGAAACATCTGTCTTCAGGAGCATTTACACATGGACTTATTTGTCTCATAAGGGAACATTCTCGAGGAAAAGTAACACAAGAAGATGCGTTAGACATGTGCAGGAAGACTTTTGGCAGTATTCAGATTGTCTGCTGTGAAAGTCTGAAAACACAGCTGTTTGTGAATAAACAGCCACTACACAAAACTGCTACTGAAACCACTGTTTTTGTCAAAAGAGAGCAACAAGGTTGCATCTTTTACTTGAAACACCACAATGACACAGAACTCAAAGTGATGAATGGCATCTGTATGACACTGACAGGAGAGATTAATGCTCTTTTAGGAAACAAACTGGCATCCACTCACCTCCCTGTCCTTGCACAACTTCTCATGAGTGACTCCCTGCAAGAAGTTAAGGAAACTCTGGCTAAGTATGCGATCCATGACAGTACTGAGGCTGAGAGTAATTTCCTCAATCCACCAGCCCCTGGAACAGAAATTCCAGAGGAATGGCATGATTCCTTAGACATGAACATCCTCAATAACTTTGAAGAGGGTGAATATGTTGGCTACAGCACTAACAACACGTACATCTATGCAGTTATTGTTGAAGAATTGCCGAGGCACTCGGGACTATATTCTCAGAGATACAAAATAGATATTGGAGAAGATGAACCAGTGGAAGTCAGTTGTCTTGACCTGTATCAGTTTAAACGACAGAAGAAGCCAGAAACTGAAGAGAGGACTTGCACATCTGCTGAAGCTTCTTGCATGGATCTAGTGCCACTCTCAGGTGCTGAGCCACATTCCTCTCCACCGTCACATACACGTCCCTCATCTACAAGATCCACCCCAGCCTCCATTGACGAAGCTAAACAAGAAATTGACAAATGTTTGGCAGAGATCTGGACTCTTCCTGAGGAGGAGAGGGATAAAGCCATCAAACGACTGTACCTTAGATGGCATCCTGACAAAAATCCTGACTGCACACTTCTCGCCACTGAGGCATTCAAATACTTGAAAAATCAAATTGATGACCTCAGCAAAGGCAAAGGCAAGAGCAAAGGCAATGCTGGAGGCTCATCCTACCCAAGTGGAAGCTCAAATTTCAGCAACCACTACTGGCAATGGGATCAGGAGGCCAGGCATCACAGAGATGGCCGTGAGCGATCCTCTAGAGGCGCCTACAACTTTTGGAACCATCATGACAATGTCCCAAAGCCAAACAAAGAGGAGGCCCAGCGCTGGTGTAGACAAGCTCGCTGCGATCTCAATGCAGCGTACCAAGACGTGGGCGGGGCAAGCACAGAGTGGTGTCTGTTCAAAGTCCATCAAGCAGTGGAAAAGTCTCTCATAGCTGCAAAGTACAAAAAGGATGGCCAACATCCAGCTGGCTGCTCCATTTCAGCCCTTGCTGCAAAGGTTTCCCTCTGTAATCCCCAACTGAGAGATCTGCCTGCAATTGTGCAGCATCTGAAGACACTGGGAGTGGACGCCAAAAAGACTCAGTATCCAAACTGCCATCCATTTCCCCATATTCCAAATGATCGCTTCACATCAGAGAATGAAATGTTAGTGCTGGACAAGGCATCTGAGCTTCTCAGTAAAGTCGAGGCATATGTGAATTGAAGATTTAAGAGAAACAGATTAAGCAGTCAATTTAAAATGTTTTCACTTCCATATTGTGATCATACAACAAAAATATAAACAGCTATATTTTTTTGATTACCAGGATAGAAAAATCCTGTGAAAAACTTTCTGAAAAAGATGGTTTTATTTCTGAGTAACTGCTGGCTTTGCTGAAAATGTAAGTAATAAAACATTTTTTGTGTTGTATGACAACTCACTGAGAACCAATGTACTCACTGCATTCCTTTGCTATGAAAATCCAATGCAAATGTTTTTTTGTTTTTTTTTTATCCTTATTCTTTGTTTTATTGTTAACATTTACAATTTATTACTGAGGATGAATATAACCTGTCTTATTTTGTACTGAAGATTTAAATTAGATTTTCTTCTTTTTTTGCAAGGTTAATATATACAACAGTTCATTGAGAACCAAGGAAGTCGCTGTTTGCCTCTGTAAAGAAAATGTCTTTGACAACTTTTATCTCTTTTTGTTGTTGTTGTTGTGATTTATGACTACTCATCGGGAACCGAGATAATGTCTTTGTTACTTTGTTGAAGATACAACTATATTTTTTTTGGCAGTGCTGTAAACATTTCTGATAACTCATTGAGGACCAGATTCATTTATATTACTTTGTTGTGAAGGATGCAGTTTTTTTTTCTTTTTCTGCAAAGTTAACATTTTAACTGTTAATTTAACCAAGGTAGTCTCTGTAGTCCTCTGTAAAGAACATGCCTGTGTCAATTTTCTTGTTTTTTTGGGGATTTATGACTACTCATTGGGAACCAAGACAATGTCTTCATTACTTTGTTATGAAAATGCAAATATATATTGATTTTTGCTCTGCTGTAAACATTAATGATTGAAGAGAAATTATCTTATTTGCATCATTTTTGCAGTGTAGTAACCATTTATGACTATTCACAGAGGACACATATAATCTCTTTACTACTCAATTATTAAAATGCAAACTTGTTCCTTGCTGGTATCAGCACATCTTTCCAAGGGCAGCATTTGAAAGTTAGCCAGCTGTTTATCACTGTATTCTGTCATACTTTTACAGAGATGTAGATTTAATGCCTGTTGACTTAATAAAAATGTTAATTTTATGGCTTGTTGTCATTTATAACTACCCATATCCTACTACCCAAGAAGATCAATGTAACCACTGTAAGAGTTTATGAAATATACAAATAAGTTTAGGGAATTGTTATATCACAACTATTTTTACATACAGATACAAAAAAACAATATATATACCTTTGTGAAAAAAAAAATTTCAGACACCCTTGAAATTCTACACAATCTCAAATATCATCATGAAATACTTGTGGAAAAATCTTTCTTGTGTTTCAAAAGGAGTGTCTGCACTCGACAGACAAATACAAATTATATATTTTTTTTTGTTTATTGTTTACAAGAAAACAAACAAAACTAGATTCTTGACAGTTGAAATATGTCAGTTCTAACTGAGTTGAATTTGTTGAAAATGGAAAATGGATGATACCCCACAAAATCATGGTAGGGTGTTATCCCATGTTCACGTCTTGACTTGGACAGGACACCTAAACGTTCAGCTGCCAGTGAGGACAAACATTCCAAGTTAAAAGCACTTTTTTATTCATTATTAAGAAATCATGTTATGAAAATAATGACAACTAACCATATATCAGACAAATGTATCTTTCCATATGTTAACAACAAAAGTTTGCTCTGGAGGATGTGACATCTCAGCTGTCACCAGAGCATCACGGTCTTCTCCTTGTGCTCGGAGTGTGCTTCGTCTCATCCTGGAAGTGGCCTGTTCCCACTGTTCTTTCATACTATAAAAATGTCTACAAGGCTGTCCACGTCTCCTCCCATTGTCCACACATGAGAATACGCTTCAAATAAATTTTGTTTCTGAGGGAGAAGTTCACATATATACCAGATTCAGTCTTGTTATGCTTCCTGCCGTCTCCTCTGCCTATTAATAATTTACACAAAACCTGTACATACTTACAGCAGGCTGCTGGAGCCTGTTCTTGAAGGGATGTGCACATAGAAAAAAAGAAGCAACGAACAGTGAAGTGAATCTTTACAAAGTCAATGTGATGAAGTGGGAGGTCAAGGTGTTATAAGCGTATTAGACACAAGCCTTCATGTGGTACATGCAACTCATTTTTCATCTCTCATTCAACCTCATGGCACTCGAAATGAGGCTTTAACATTCTGCACTAAACCCATAACAAGCTGCTATGTCCTCCAGTCTTTGTTATAAAACACACATTCAACACAACTGACAATAGGGACAGACATTATTAATAAAAATATTCATGTGAGTTTATAATGGCTGATGTCACGATCAAGTATGTTCATCTTAGCCAAAAAGATGAAAGACTTTGGGTGCAATAAGAGCAAGATTTATCAAACCTAACCTCCCTCTGCATATCACCCCCCCATCCAACAGCTGACACACTTCATAAAATTAAGTTAAACAGGAGCTGAGATAGGAGAAGGTGTCTGAAAAAACACTTAAGGCTTAATTCATTTAATTTGGCACGTTGCTAATAGTACGCAACGATTATATTCCTCGCCATCGCACGACTTCGAATGATCGGCACTTACTGTCTGCAGTCACTCATTCTTTCACATCACTCATATTGCATTTTGTTC
The DNA here is from genome assembly GCA_028566105.1 of Hypoplectrus providencianus. Taxonomy (NCBI): domain Eukaryota; kingdom Metazoa; phylum Chordata; class Actinopteri; order Perciformes; family Serranidae; genus Hypoplectrus; species Hypoplectrus providencianus. Next base: position 11,010,753 of record JAOWBC010000002.1, read on the forward strand.
AGATAAAACAATAACTATATTACACATTTTAGATTAGGAAAAGAACATATCAAGTCAAACCACAACATTATGTTTACACATTCTGTTACTGACACCACAAACTAAAGAGCTACTGCTGGGATGAGCCATGAATAACACTAACTGGCCCCTCTGACACCACTGCTGTGTGCTTTGTTCCAAAAACATGATTAACTGAGCTGGAACACAAAAAAATTAGGGTTCACTTTAGGGTGCAGTCATAATCTGAAGAGCTGCTCCCGACGCAATACGTTGGATAGGATTTTGTTTCTGAAAAGCATTCGACCTGAAGTGGCACAGGAGGCTCCGTGAACACTAAACATGTCAGAGCTAGAATGAACCAGGATTAAGGTACTGGCGTCAGTCCTGATCTATGGCACAAGTGTATGGCAAACACAACTAACATTCAGAATATTGGAGACTGACAAAGTAAAATGAGTTAATGGCACAGTGTAGTATTATGCTATACTGCTATAGGGAATCCTGGCTTAGGAGTGAGATGCTCTATCATACCCACAAAACGCTCTCCAATAAAAACAAAACGCCTTTTAAAACGTCATTTGCTGAGGCGAGAGAAACAGGCATGAGGTTTGTGTCGATCATTTGGAATTTCTCTCCGTTTTGCTGTGCATCCGCGTTTCTTTCAAATTTCGCCTCCGTGAGCTGAAAGAAGAGCTCGATTTCTTTCAACAGAAGCCATACCCCGGGCCTGCTACAAATTAGAGCCCCACAGTTACTGCCTCCTGTCGTGTGATAAGCCACGTGGAGGGGTGAAACCCTCCTGCAGCAGGGCCCTCACATGTTGTACGCCACATATATGGGGTCCAGCTGGTCGGCCAGGAATCCGTCTCTGAGGTGCATGCGTTGCTTCTCCCCTCTGGAGTTGATGGGGATGACGCCGGGGTCGACCACCACCACCACTCCTACGATGAGGTAGTGTTCCTCCAGGACAACGTTTGTGACCAGGGCCACCAGGTCCAGGGCCTCCTGCTCCGACCCCTCCAGCTCCACAACCACCACGAGGAGGTTGGTCCAAGTAAACACAGCACTGAGGGGATGAGGAGGGAGGGAGGGGGAGACAAAGAAAAAAGATGGCAGCAGATGAAAAGGAGAGAAGTTATTCATCAGGAGTCATGTTGCTCAGCTCTAATTAGAATAAAAAATGGATAAACTCAATCTGACTACATAATGAATAATTCACAATGAATAGCAATATATCAGATCTAAGATCTCAAATGTATGGAAATGTCTCACCATTCAGCTATGCTCTTGTGGGAGCGGATGACAGAGGTCTCGATGTCAATTGGGTGATACCTCATTCCCCTCAGCTCCAGAGTCTCATCAAGAGAGCCCACCACATACAGGGCATCATGGCGCTCTGACACACACACACACACACACACACACACACACACACACACACACACACACACACACACACACACACACACA
>JAOWBC010000002.1:11025472-11040494 GCA_028566105.1 Hypoplectrus providencianus
ACACACACACACACACACACACACACACACACACACACACACACACACACACACACACACACACACAAATACACATACAGATGCAGTCAAACAGATACAGAAGCAAAAACAAATACCAAATCAATGGTAATCTCTTGTGGCTTCAGGGTGTTTATAGAGGTTGTTTTATTAAATGAGAATCTGTGGCTGGACTCACATGGGTTAGCTCCATCGGCCACGATTAGCATCCGCAGTGAGCTTAGGCTGATGTCTCTCTGGTCTCTCTGGGCCAGCAGAGACCAGTGCATGTCCCTCGACTTCACCACTGCAACTCGGGCTGTGCAAAGGGGACACAAAGACAAAGAGTCAAGCTCACAATAGACCCAATCCACTCTGTCATTCAGCTTGACAGCCAATCACAGATCACACAATCTGACAGCAAATAGCAGCACAGTCTGACTCAGTTGCCAACAGGTGACTCAGCAAAGCTTAGACCAGAAAGCAGATGTACTTTATTCAGCACAGCAGAACTCCTGTCCTCAACCTCCGACAGGCTAGTACAATTGAACAAGAAATCAATGAGTGTTACAGACTGCTGCTTTAATCCATTCTCCCCTGTCAAATGTGCAGTGAGAATCTAAACTGTTACAAGAAACAGCGTCTTTCTGGAAGTCAAACTTTCTCTTATTCAAGCTTACACTATTGATAATTACAAAATGTTGGGTGTACTATCAATTCACTTGAATAATAGTATAAAGCATTATATATTTCATTTCGATCATCAACAGATTTTCTTGAACTTGGTAGAGAATTTAGAAAACACATATCAAACAAATATAATCAATTAATAAATAATACAAATTTTAATTACTTTAATTCAATATTTTTCAGTAAGTAACCACAGACCGAGATATGAAAACACAAATATGTCGCACCATTATGCAAAACAAAACAAGAGTATTATTTTGAAACAGAACGTTTTTCTTGTTTTTATAATCAGGCAAAAGTCAAAATTGTGAATGGGTACTTTGACATGAAATCCATGGATGTACCCTACAATTAGATAAACTAGGTTTGCTTTTTCTGTGTTAAATCCCAGTTCATTGGGCTGAGATGCACCAAGCAGATTAACAGTAAAAAAATAGACAAATGTTAAGGTGGATTGACCCTCACCTTTGTACGTGTGCACCTTCTGAATCCAGGAGAGGGGGTTGACCTTCATCAGGGAGTAAGGAATGCTGATCACGTGCATCCGATTCATGACACTCTGCCATGTGAAGAGACGAGCATCACATAATCACCCAAATATGTCAGAAATGACTACATGATGTCACTGCTAACAGGCTGCAAGTCACGACAAGATTTGAATCACTTAAGGCTAAGAGTCTAAATAAAATATTGTTTGTGCCTCTGCTGTGTTATTTAAGGAATTTAAACATGTGACAGCATGTGATATATGAGCTTTAACTAAATTCCACAGCAAGTTGTAATGAACCAGAATATTTTTATTGGTTTCGAACACTTATGTTTGAGACAAGATACTTAAACCAGTCATGACATTATTGGTTTTAATGTATCTACAAACTCAAAACCCTTCATCATCAACAGAATGGGTCCAGGTTCATTTTGAAGCATTTCAACCATAAATAAACAGGTCAGAACCTGAAAAGTGGAACCATGAAATACCAGGCTTGCAAACCAAGTGGGCGTGTCATATTCTACAGGTTGGTGAGTCAATAGTAAGTCAATTCACTTGATAGCACCAAGGTTCCAAGACACCTTACAGAACAAATTTCAAGGACCAATTGAATTTGTAGGAAAGGGGGTTACAGGGAAAAAATCTGTCTCATTTCATCAGCAAACTTTGAATCTGGTTCCATTTCAAATGTTTTAACCCTCCTATGAGCTTAAGGAGGTGATTCAAGATCACTCACAGTCAGAACACCGTGCCATAATCCTGCTTCTCTCTTGAAGTCCAGGACGTTGGTTATGGTCTCAGCTGCAAATCAAAAAGGATTTTCCCGAGGTTAGGGTTTGACAAATTTAATGTGACATTCTAATTCTTCACTACAGCATTCACACATCATCCAGTTACTTTTAACACAAAGCAAGCTTTGCAACTGTGAATCCTGAGTGTAGCAGTATTGGACTGAGTGAATCACCAAAATTTCAGACCTGAAGAGTCTTTAGGGGCTGCTGGTGCAGTTAGGAGTTATTTAGAGCAAAACTGGGACAGTAGAGGAGAGGAGGTGCCTTACGTTCTCAGAAAGAAACTAGCTGAGCAGCTGTATTTATCAAACTAGACTGTAATTACACTCTGATAGGATCTGTGAGAAATGCGAAGAGGAAATTCTATAATATCATAGATGATAAAATTGGTTTATTCGATGAATGTGCTCCGCCTTATCTAATCTGCTGAATAAATGAGGTGAAAACAACACAGCAATTCCAAAAAGTCAAGAGCAATTTATCCAATATTTGCATATTCCGGCATTTGTATCACCACTAAATCTGGTTAAAGTGGTCTGTTCTTCCTCTTCTCTCTCTCTTAAGCACATGCTAATAATACCAACTGGGCAGTCTGTATAGGGAAAGTAAATAAATGGAGAAAACACAAATGAAAATGAAGTAAGGCTACTGCAGGAGTAAATGCAGTGTCCTCCTCACCTTCAGTGTAGCAGCAGGCCTGTGTGAGGGCGTGACAGTGGGCCAGCATGGCTGAATGGGACACTGTGATCCCCATGGTGCTTCCCTCCTTGCTGGTTTTATACTGGATGTAAGAAATACAGAAAAATAATAATATCATAAATCTCTATTTGCTTTCTAGGTTACAGTGATGTAACTATACATACCTCTATGTAGGCTATGTCATTACTGGCTTCCCGTATTGGAGGATGCCAGTCTTTTGGAGGCTTCACAACATGTTTTCCATCTGTCACAAACCACAGCAACCGCGGCCAGCCTGCAGAGACGGAGACATGAAGTCAGTTCAAACCAAATGCAACTGTACAGACAGACAGTCAAAATGAAAATAAAACCGGCTGTACCTTTGAAAGTGGCTACCTCCCCTGTTTGTGCTTTGGGCAGGCCTTTCTGACAAGCGTCAGTGGTCAGTGCCAATGTGACGCCACAGCTGCCCAACAGAAAGCCAATCTGTTGGCTTCCTGCATCCTGGAGGACCAAAGAGAAGGAAGAACTGAAGTTCATGCAGGCCAGCACTTTGGCAAACTGTGTCAGTCATAAAACAATCAACCTTAAGAAAAGGCTGAGGGGGTGTGGGGATTGTAACAGGGAGAGAAATAAGGATGATGAGCAATGAAGAAACCTCAGAGCTGCATACATCAAAGAACCAGCAGGTAAGAAAGCAGAGTGACGGCCAATCACCATTAAAATCTCTACCGCGGAGCATCAAAGCCCGATCATAGCAGGAGTGAAGCCCAAGATCTGACACACACTCACTTTTATTTGATTGGCTGTGCAATTTAGCTTACTTGTGCAGAGCAAAAAATACTGTGCAGAAAAACTACAGAAAAAAAATATAAGATTCTGTGTGGGAGCAAAAAAACAAAGGGAAGAGGAAGAAAAGGGGATAGAAAAAGACAGAAGGATTGAAAGAGGGAGTGGGGAAACGTTTGAGGCTGCAGAGTGTGTGAATGCTTTGACTCCTGAGAACAGTTGGCCTGTGATCTAATATTTTGCCTGGAATAACACATCATTTCACCTCACTCAAATCTCATTAATTACGGCACAGCTTCTTCCAACAGCATGCTTATAAAGGGCAAACAAGAACAAGCATTAGTATTCTGCCGGTGTAACTAATGTGGATGAATTTGGTTCAATGTAAGCTGATGGATGTGCTGGGAACTGTGATGCATCATAACACTCTGTAATTAGAACATTTAAAAGATAATGCTGCTGCTGGACTTGCATTCATGTAACATATGATCAAGAAAGAAGATGTTCTTTGGTGCAAACTAATATTCTGGGATATTAGATCTTATTATAAATATCAACATTTAAACAACTGCGCATGTATATTAAGGGTCTCATTGGGGGGTCAGATGTCCAGCAGGGGTCACTGCAGCTCTTCACTATTTATGTAAAGCAGCGTCTGCTAAATATGTTCAAGCACTCCCGAGAGATTTTATTTGCTGTTACCTTTCTGGTCAGCGGCACTTCGATAGGCACAGGTACCAGCTCTGCAAGCAGACAGCCATAGAAGGCCACCATGAACATCACTGGGTCGTTGTTGGGGAAAACAAGTGCAACCTGCAGGTGTATCACATACGCAATATGTTATGTTGTTTGTGCAGATCCAGTTTAAAGTACAAGTACAAAGAGCAAAAAATGTTGGCAGAAAGTATCATCATCTCTCAAATAATGACAATATTCATATTCATATTTCATTGTGTAACAAAACATGGGAACCTATTGACTGAAACTTGAATACTAAGATGCAACATTCTCTAAGGAAGCAATCAAAATAATGAAGTCTGACTCGATAATATTATGTACTAAGTTGAAGGTGATACATTATAGGCAAAAACATCTACTTTACAGGCACTGGTCAATGTTGAGATTTGGGGATATTTTGCCTCTAGAACATGTCTAGTGGAAATATAGCATCTTAAATAAAACATGAGACTAAACTTTCACATCTGCTAATTTTTCTTGAATTCAGCAGAGGTTAACATTAGACATTGGCAGATTTTCATGTCAGATAACTTAATTTAAGTAATCATCTAAAGGAAGTTTCATGGTGTTATCTATTAGTTTTTACCCCCTGGCTTCAGACTTTTATACCTAACTGTTGCATATTTCTACAATTTTGCAACAAGGACTGTAACATAGAACTGACCAGTATTTTATCCCATGACTTACTCTGTCTCCGGGCATGAGCAAAGGCTCATTTCTGGTGCTCAGCTTGTTAAGAAGAGTGTAGGCCAGCTTCTGACTGCGGGTCCATAGTTTGCCTATAGTGAACACACAGTGAGGAATATTGTATGTTATTTATCCTGTTCCACAAATCAACATAAAAAAAACACAAAAAATAGGCGAGAATACCAACAGATTATCAAATATAACATGCAGAGACATGTATTTGAACATGGACAAATGGACACAGAATGGATGACAAGTGGTGATTATGTTTTCTATCTCCATTGTAAATGCTGAGCCAGTCAGCCACAGGTTTGTGCCTACCATAGGTGAGTGTGTAGACGGGCTTGCCAGCATTGTCGAGTGCCGTTAGACAGGGGCTCTTGGGGTGAGTGGTGCCCCACCGTTGTAAGGCTGCTGGCAAGGAGGGAGGCCAGTTGTTGACCACCCCGAGAGGCTCTCCCTCCAAGGGACTCATGTGTTGGCCTTCTGGCTTTGGCTGGTTGGGATCTGGCTGCTGGACTGAATGGGAAAGAAAATGCGGCACCAATGTGAGGGTGGTTCAGTATCTTTGGTTTGGGTTTTGGTTAAGCAAAATAAAAATCAACAGTTAATTTGTCAGTATACATGTCTTTAAAGGAGGGTAAGGCAATAAAAGGAGTGTAGGGACTGACATCCATTGACATGGGACTGAAGGAGGAGGGAGGATTAAATGTGAGCCTGGTTCTGTCCTTATCAGTCTTAGCTGCCTCAGATATCAATTCCTGAGAAACTTGGGGCCACGGCTTATTGAAAGGTACAGATTTCACTCTTTATCCTCCACCTTCCCTTCCTCCCAACACCTCACCTGGCCCCCACTCATCTTTATTTAACTTTAAGCTTCAGTAACATAAAACACAGTAAAAAAGCCCTTGACTGAGAACTTTTTTTTTTTTTTTTTTTTTTAATCTTTTTTTACTTTGTCCTCACCCTGGCATTTGCATAGTCAAGTATAATGTAATTGGAGTCCATCTTTGAAGAAATATATCCCTTTGCAGTATTACTTGCATTTATTCTGTTGTGCACACTTGTTTCAGTCCATGTCTACTGTGATGGTTTCTGCACAAGCACTCCACTCCACATTAAAGTTTTTCTTTTTTTTTTAGCAATCAGTGGAAGGTGTAGCAGGGGTGCCATAAAGCTGATATTAAATGTTTATTAAACACAAAAACTGTCAGTGCAACTACCTGTGGCTACTCATACAGATATCCACTCAAGTCCTGTACTTGATTCCCCTACTTTCTTTTTCATTTGACATCCATCTCTCCGCCACTCTTTTCCCCCCTCTTACACTCTCCTGAACTCTGGTACGTGGAATTCAGCAGTGCTTAACCGAGATGGCGAGATGTCCCCCGCCAAATAAAACACCTTTAACGGGAACAGATAGTGTTAAGCCTGCTACCATTTCAGCTCTGTGTGTTCTTGTGTTCGCACCAAGCAGACCACTGAGGCCTGCCATGCCACAGTTTCCGTGCCAGACTCGGGGAGGCTTTACAATTACCTGCTGATGTATTACTATTCCTGCCGCTTATTCATTTTCACTGTGTTTATTCAGCCTGGCAGAGTACCACCCAAAACCCATGATGGGCTGGTTGGAATGGAGGAAATGGTCAGACAGGGCTGGCTCTCTCTGTGTGTGTGTGTTTCTATATTCCCTCACCACTCCCTTAGCACACCTGGTGGTCTCAGCTCCAACGTCAAAATAACAACCACTGATCTTAAAGTGTGCCCTGGCTGTTTTTATGAGGGGTGGTGAGGTTAATGACATTTTTATCTTTGCTGTAACAAGAATCAAATTAAATAACCAATACTGAAGCTGGAAAACTCACCTCTCCAGTCCACTTCACAAAGAAATTGGACAACAACTTAAAGATGAAGTGTCTGTTTCACTCAAAACAGCAGAGTGTTTTTTTTATCAAATACAGCCTTGAACTGCTGATGTCGCTGATCAGTATGCTGATCACACCACATACAGATGGTTGCTTTTTTCATGATTTATTGATTTAATAGAAGCAATGTAATTACTTTCAGGCCAGCTTACCATCCAAAAGCTCCTCAAAGTCGTCGACAAAGAACTCTCGCAACGGCGGTCGCTTTGGTCTCTTCAGAGTGTTGAGCAGCTGCTGGATTTTAGACGAGACGCGACTGTTTACAGGAACACCTACACAGAGAGGTTGGAGGGGGTGAAAAGAAGAGGGTAGGGGGAAAAACATGGCAGGGCAGGGATATGGAGACAATTAAAGACAGAGAGAGAAAGAGTGCAGAGTGGAAATAGATAGAAAAGATGGATAATTTGATAAGGAAAAGGGGATGGATGAAGGGTGGAGAGATAAGAAAAGAAAAGAGAAAAAGTCAGTGTGGTGCTCGAATGTGACACAGAAGACAATTAGCTGTCTCTCACATTACAGCAAGACAACAGAACAGTGGACCTCGAGGTCCTGTACAGTCACCTGGAGGTCAAAGGTGACAGACTTTTATTCCAGATACGCTCCAGATTCACCGACAAACCTCACAGGCTATAAATCTGAAGATGAGGAGCCTCCTTGCCTGCTGCCTAGCAACAAAGATGTCCTCCCTGCAGTATGTGATTCATGAGGTGCCTCAAAAGGTGTCTGTTTCACATACACTCTGCAAAATTCATAATTGTGGGCGGCCATAACCAACTCTACCCCAGTGAGCCTAAATCAATGTAAACCATTTTATGAGTTTGCTGAACTAAAACACAAATGCAACACCTAAAAAGCATAAACTGCAGAGACAAGGAGCTGTGTAAGACATATGAATAAAAAATGAAGAAGCAGCGCAGGAGAGAACAACAGACTAAAAATGAGAGAAGAGGGGAGGTGTCCAGTTATTATTTCCCTCACATTTTGGACATGCAGACTATAATCATCATCGGACAGCCTTTCTTCCACATGAATTCATACTTAGTTTGGGAGGGGTGGTCTGTGTCAGACATTCCAGACAGCCACAGGAGACGAAGGCCACAGCTGCATGCTGCCTGCCTGATCTATCTTACTATAATAAGCCTGGCTCAGACAGACTCTGCCTCCTGATGTAGGGACAGATGCACTGGGAGTAGATGTGTGGGGGTCAACGCTGCACCTGATGGGCCAATTAGAAAGCCCCAGACACACAGGGCAACATCTGAGGGCTCAGTATCCCACCCACTCAAGAGTGTTGATCATTAATATCACAGCCAACCAGGACCTGCCTGCGATCATCACTATAATTTACATTTTCAGGATTTCATATAAAATGAATACATACATCCAGAGTATTCCATTTTTGTTGAAAAACAAAGGTTCTTCTTTAATTTGGGAAAAAAATAAAAAACTTATTCCAAGTCTGGTGTTGTGTTTATCTTATTGGCAATTAATCCCAGGGAAAGACCAAAAAAGTGTGAAGTCAGTCTCCTAATATTTTTTCCTTCCTCAGTTTGTGGCTTTAAGCCCAAAACACATTTGTTCCTTCTGAAGACATAATTTAAAACAGATAACTACTAAATTATTTTAGTAAGCTATTTCTAAAAACAGCATATGAATGCAACTTTTAATCAGGCTTTGTTCAAAATAGAGGAGCATTTTCTCAAATAATATTTTGTACTTTAGTGACTTTCCCTTAAGCATTCAGATACCGTACATAAGTAGAGGTATTAATACCACACTGCAAAAGTAATCTACTACAGGTGAAAGTCTTGTATTTAAAAGTCATTTAAGTAAAAGAACCAGCATCAAATTGTACTACATCCTAAAAGAAAGAGGGGTAATTTACATGCTGAATGCCCCCCCTCAGATTGTTGTATATATTCCAAATATATTATTTAATTATTTGTATTGATGCATTTATGTAAGCAGCCTTTAAATTTTCATGAAGATGAGCTTATTTTAAGGAATGTTTAACCCTCTACAACAGTGTTACGAATTGTTGTGTTTTTAATACTTTCTGTACAGCAATTGAGATCTGAAGCACAAAGTAATAAGCCATATTAGACTTAAGTTACAAATAAAATACTTGTTTGTAGCATTGATTGTAAATTTTAGTATTTTCATGGGATTTGTTGACAAAAAGAAACACCAGCGTGCATGCACCACCACGAAACCAATACATACAGTGTCACCCCACATCACTACACACTTCCAGATGGATCAGAGTAACTGTGTGGCATGTTTTCTACACCCAAATATGTGTTGTTAAAATGGCAAACAGTGCCAGACGGCTACCATCAAAGGGCCCAAAGTGTGGCTACAGGCTAACAGGATTGTGTCACAGAATGTAGCGAGAAACATAAACTGACAAGTCTGAGTGCCTCAGTGTGAGCACAGAAACCACTATGTCAACATGGAAATTATTCTTAACCCTAAATGAATAGCTACACCTGTCATGGCAAAGACCTTTTAACACAATCTGCTTCAACATCATCAGCTTTAAGCATATAGGTTGACATTGCTTTAAGATGCTATAAATACTTAAGCCTTGGCAACACGCTCAGCTTTACAAATGCACAAACACACAAACACACAGACACACAAATAGAGGAATCTAACGACTGAATCCACTGTAGCTTTGCATATATTTTGAAAAACACACATGGTGTGGACAAGTGCTAGACCTGACAGTGGAGGCGAAGGCAGAAACACACAAACACAAATGCACACGCAGCAGAGTGCACATACAGAAGACTGCCATAGAGTTGGAAGAACAGTTATAAATACCATCCATTAAACTGAGGGATCCTTCACTTCTCCACTCACAGCCTGGAGGAGAGACACATCAGGATGTCAATGAAACAGTCCTGCTAATTTTGTATGTGAAAGTGAATGTGTGAATGTGAGATAGAGAAATCTACCAGCAGCCACACGTTGGTGAGAATAGGCTTAAAGGCACAAAGACACAGACTGTTGTTGTGGTTCCATCGCAACAAAGATAGGGTTTCTTGCCAGTTTAGCCTTGTTTTTAACGACTCTTGTGTGAAAACTTGCCTAGGCAGCGTGGGTTTGAAACATCTTGAATAATAAGCAGCCAAACAGAAGGCATAACAATGACACTGGTCCCGTATTCTAAAACTCCCGTCCCCTTTATGTGTCAGCCAGGTGGGCTGGTTTAGCATTTATTAGCAGTGAAAACCCAGACACACACGCACACATTCCTAATGACAGAGGATGGATGGCAGGGAGTTTATAGCTCTGCTGAAGCAGTGTTCCAGTTTTCTGGCTGCTAGCTTATAAATATATTGGACATTAATTCAAAGCCCAATTTCGGCTCTGATGTTGAATGAAGGAAGATGGAAGGGTGACAGGAACACTTTGGCACAGCTTTTAACGACTGGCTGACCACATTTTTATCTATGGCAACTCTCTTAAGACAATACATTTGGTGCAAATACTGTAAAAACATATATCTTAATGCATAAAATCAGTTAACTTAATACCAGCAAAAATTATAACCAGTTCACTTGATATTTTATGCATTGTATTGACATCTTTGCCTGGTTTGATTACACTTATTTCCCATCTCTACATTGCACAGCATCCAATTGTCAATATCTGTGATGGCCCATCTGGAAACTGCTGGTACTGTCGGCTGCACACTAAACTGTGCTGTTTGAATGATGAACGATGTTTAGTGGCTGTTAATTTTATGCACTGATTCACAAACAAGAGGACAAGAACTGAATCACCTCAGATAATTTGGTTTGCAAGTCTGACATGAAGATAAATTTCCTTTTCTTTTTCGGATTAAGCTCAAATATAAATTATTACACATCGTGTGATTTTAATCAGTTTTAATGACATAAGTAGAGTCAAGGTAGAAATATGTTATTTGGGGCAGGGGGGGTTGAGGAGGTAAAGTGTTACCATGGCAACACAAGAGGGTCAGTCAGCAGCTTGTGCCAGTCTGACAGGCAGACTGACGCAGGAGAAGACAGAGGGACGGACAGCAGGGGAGAAAGGGAGGTGACTGTTTTTCTGTGTGTGTACGTGTGTGTGTGTGTCAGTAAGAAACTCACCATCTGCGGTCTCCATGACGCTGGTGTGATGGTTGTAGCCCCGGGAAACGCCTCGCACCGAGGCCACCTGGGGCCGCTCCGCGTGAAGCGAGGAGCGCTCCGACAGCCCCGTCACATCGGGGGGCGCCGAGTGGTTATCTGTGATGAGTGGGGCGTTGGGGGTTACAAGGTCAAACGCCAGGCCTACTTTGGACTATTGTCACTAAGTGAAAATGTACCTCATGAACTTGTAACAAATTGCTTTGAAACCGAGCTGATGAATTTGATTGTGAGGTTAAAAGGCTCCTTGTCATCAACAAGTATTTAAATGCAGATGAGTCTTTTAACAAAGATTTCATATATTACCTTCATTTTAACTACCTGCCATGATAATGAATGTTTGTTTCTGTTCAGCAGATATATTTCCCTCTGTGAATAAAATATTTAGAGAATAAGATGTATTATGATTAACAGGCAAGTCTGAGAACATTGTGACGGCCTCCATTTATTCTCCCTTTTTGTGCTGAACTTTAAAAAAGATGCTTAACAATCAAGCTTCACAGGTCTGCTAAAACGTCCCTGCTAAGTCTTCTTTAAACCAAATTATGAACCTGTTGTGAATGTAATGGGTCCTTACTTGGCCCATGCTACATCCTTTTACCTTTTAAGTTTCATGAAAATAGGACCAGTACATCTTCTGTTACTATGCTGATAAACAGATAAACAGACCTTGACAGAGGTACCAACACCTCTATGATGGTGTCAATCAAAACTGAACAACATTATCTTAGTAAATGTAAAATGAATGGTTGAGCTGTCGTTATGGATTGCAATAGACTTTAAATGTGCACCTGACCAGGTTAAAAGGAGTAGAAAGGTTTTGGTTTTTGATATGGTCAGTGTCTATTGCTGAAGTGAATGACGGACAGAACCAGTGTGAGAGGTCAAGGATGGATACTGTGGGCGATTTATTTACAACTCCATTCAGCACCAGTCCCTGCTGCTACTTTATGACAGCAACCTTGAGGGGAGACAGGCTGGACAGAAGTCAGACCGCTCCATTCTAGTAGGATATTGTTCTGCCAGCAGCACTACAGACACACACAAACACACATACACATCTTACTATGTTGCAGTGTGAGAGATGGATGGAGATAAATCCACTGAATATCATTAACTAGGTTGGGACACTCACATGGTAATATGGATGAGTAGCTTTGATGAGGGAGTGTGGGCCCTTTCACATGACTGTATGACAGTGAGATGGCAGACGGACACGACTAATTAGAGAGACGTAAATTTAAACTCTGTTGCTGGATTCCTTTGTCTTGCTTCATCAAGTGCTTTGTGTATCTGAAGGGAGATAGTGCCTTTGCAGCAGTCTGTCTGGGACTGAGCTATAGTTAAGGAAAAACTGTCTGAGCAACATAATAAAGGTTAAAATGTTTTTGACAAACATCAATTCTGATAATATTCTGATAATTCTGGCAATAATAGCATGCACCAAACTTCTGCTGATATCAGCAAAAGTAAGGCAATGGAAAAGAAAAAAATCTGTCTGCAGACTCTGTGATTCATGTATAAATTTAGATGGAGGAACTCAAAGCCATACAGGTAGTCGGGATGTTCTCCAGGCTTGTTCAAGGACTGTATCTGAATATAATTCTATCATGGAACTTGAATCAGGATTCTTCCACTAGCATACTTGAACAGTGAGAATACTAATAAAATAAAAGAATTTTAACATCTAATACCAGGTCCTTGCTTGGCATGAAACTCTAATTTTGTTCTAGCTCTATAATACCTTCCTACTTCAGCCCACAACCACCTAACGGGATGAGAACGCTGAAACAACTAAAGGGGAATAAAAACATAACAGATCGATCAGCTGTGCTGGCGTGTGAGACTGCATGTGTGTCACTGACCTAGCTGGGTGTGTGCCATAAGGTCGGCCAGTGCGGTAGCTGCGGCGTTGGCGTTGAGGCCTGCGTGGGCAGTGGTGTTGGTGGTGGTGACGGATCTCCCTCCCGGGTGGGATGAGGTGGATGACGCGGAGGATGAGGTGGACGAACCCTGGATGACACGGTTAAACCAATGCTCAACGGCTGGGTGGCCGTGGCCCTGGTAGGGCGTGGAGGTGGCCAGACGTCCCTGCCGGCGCAGTGAGCCTTCGTCTTCTGACGCTGAGGATGTGTCTGTGTTTGACAGGTCAAGACAGGGCAGCGTCACAACAGTGGACAAAGAAACAGGGCTGCAGGATTTAGATGCTATGCTGATGACACTTTATTTTACTTATACATACTTGAGAGAGTACATATAAGCTCGAAGGATGACCAGATGATGCAATGGAGATGGAGGATGGAGGCTTTGTTGGTAGAGAATGTATTTGATATCAGACTGTATATAAAAGTAGCCACAAAAACACACAGCACTGCAACTATATGTGCACTATATGAATGATAAAGTGTCATAGACCCTGACATCAGACCATATTTGTAGAAGAAAAGAAATGACAAAATAGGTTGTATTATTACACATTGAAAGTAGCCCTAATTTGATATTGTCAGAGAAATATACAACTGTGCAGTCAGCACATGCAGATGAACAGTACTTTTAAAATGTAAAAACCGCTTGCAGACTTTTGCAAGCGGTTGAATGGGCATGGAGGGAGACTGGGAACCATTCATCTGCATGTACTGCCACCAGAAAAGTTTTGTTTAAGAGACAGATTTATGGTACAAAATATACAAAGTTGTATGTCAGACAGCTTTAAGTGCAGTCCAGACAAAAAAAGGTGGAATAGTTATCATTGTGTGTTGTAAATGTACGTATTACATAACTGGTACTAATTGACCTGCTTGAAGCTTTTACCTTCACAATACTGCATTCATACATACATAATCTATACTTGCATATCATTCATATACAAACTGAAACAGCTTGACCAAATTTACGATAAAATGTTGGTAAAAGACTTAGCCAGGCTTACTGTGTGCTTTAGTAATTAAGACTCAAACCCAGTCAGTGATGATTGTACTGTCTCTCCCTTGGGGCAGGTATGAACAGTTGGTCTCAGCAAAAATAGCCCGAGCAGAAACAACTTGAAACCAAGGTAAGGATCATTCAAAATGAACACATTTCACTTCATCTGCCAAGCTCCTAAAAACGGCTGTTCTTTCAACAGGATCACTAAAGTTGCAAAAGGGCAGGCCACTGTGAGATTTGTATTCTGCTGAGAACAGAGTGCAATTTAAAGGCTAAACAGGCTCAGGCTTCATTCACTTGAGAAAATAAAACAAAAACTTCTTATAAATCACTAAGAAAGGTCACACTCACCCCCCATTAAACATCAATAATGAAGCCAACAGCAACTTCTCTAATGTATAAAACTCATACACACATCTCAAAATACAGCACTAAAGTCTCTGAGCATCGTTTACAAAAAGAAACTTTAATGATGTGGAAAACACTTCCCAAGCCCACTGAGAGGATGAGAGGGAGACATTTAGAAAACAGAGATTAAGCCTGTGTGTGTGATCACCTGATAATTCTCTCTTAAACTAATGAGCCTTCATGCGATTAATCTGCCTCCTAATCACTCACCGTAGTAGTTACAATACAGTCCATCAATTGAGAAACTATTATAATCACTATCACGTTTCTCAGGCTTTTTCGTGGCCTTGCAGAAGCTGCCAGAGAAAAGCTGAAGGAGGTTTGATTATAACAAGCTAGAATTTAATGTCTCTACAACCAGCGGACTCATGGGGGTTATCTCGCATTTATGATTCTGTTTGTTATTCCTCTGCCTCGCTCCAATCTCTCTCCCAATCTCAGTAAC
This sequence comes from Hypoplectrus providencianus, assembly GCA_028566105.1. Taxonomy (NCBI): domain Eukaryota; kingdom Metazoa; phylum Chordata; class Actinopteri; order Perciformes; family Serranidae; genus Hypoplectrus; species Hypoplectrus providencianus. The sequence continues at coordinate 11,040,196 of JAOWBC010000002.1, forward strand.
CTTGACACAGTTACACAGAGGGAGAGGAAAAGAGGGGGTCAGAGAACAAAATGCAAAGTAGAAACAGAGAGCTGGAGCGAATGGAAAGGAAACAGAAAAAGGAAAAAAATATTAGTCACAGAAAAACAGAAAAAAAAAAACCACAACAAGAATAGATAGTAAAGAGTGAGTCAGAGGACGACAGGCAGTGATGGAGGATTTGAAGGTTGGGAGGAATATATAAGATCTCAGTTGATCTTGTGCACTAATGAAATATTGTGTTCAAGATAACAAAGACAGGTCTTGATAAAACTTATCCC
>JAOWBC010000002.1:11057295-11075501 GCA_028566105.1 Hypoplectrus providencianus
TGTGTGTGTGTGTGTGTGTGTGTGTGTGTGTGTGTGTGTTCAGCAGTTTGTACTTGCTGGAGCAGCCTTCACACACCAATCCCCCACCGTTATGTGACATGATAAGGAGGCTGAATGTACTGGGTATATATAGACACATATAGTACATTATGTCGGGACTGCATTTCACTGGAGTTTGAACTAGTACAATATCATGTGACAAATAATTGATTGAGGTCGTTATGTTCCTCGCTGTGACCAGTTCTGATAAGTAAGAAATCAAGTCAAGCAAAGTGAAACTCAATTTAACTAATGCCCTCCATTCAGGGCATCACAGCTCTATTCTCAGACTCAACAATCGAATTTGTCGCAGTTCAAAAAGAGTCTAAAACACAGAATGGCCTTCCCTGATGTGAAATCTTGTGCCATTGTCCATACGGCATTCAGTGTGCTCAGCCAAACATGCTGCATGCAGTCACACTGTTTCTAAATTCCTCAGGGGACCTGTTAAATAACCTGAGCAGGAGACAAATGCTTTTGCTGATTAATAAAGGGATGAAAAATGTAGCCTTTTCTGTATTACAAATATGAGTCAAAAAGCCAGCCAGATCATCTTAACTTTTGTTCTCCATATCAAACCATACAGACAACGACAAAGACTGCCCTAATGAAGAACTAATGCTACTGACTATGGCTACCACCTACTTGGCTGAGGCAGCTCACAGCACTTCCAGCATGGACCTTTGTGGAGAGAAATCCCAGGTCCCTGGTATTTGAGATACAAGTGGGATAGTGTCCCATCTGAAGCTCCCAGCTCTGTGGGATCTGCTCACTTCTCTGTTGCTCTCAGAGGATGTGTTGAGATTTATTGTCTCCCTCTTTGCCTGGTTATTACCATATGAATGACCATGTTTTCACCGGCCTGACACAGGCTTAGCCATTAAGCCCCTTGCATATACACACACACATAAACACCTATGTGCTATGGTGAGGGATGGTGGGGTGGGAGAGAGCCGGGTGTCTCTGCATCAACACAAAAAAACAGCTAAACATCTACACATGGGCACCGTGGAAATCCAATTAAAGTGTGCACACACAGATACACTGAGTGGTATTAGAGATGCAGGCTGACGCCCCCGACTGTGCATCTGTGTATCCACATCTATATGTCAGCGGTCAGGGCTAACTAGCTCTGCTCCAAGTCTAACAAGCCATACGGCAAAGTCTTTTGTTCCTCGCCTGTGATTCATGACCGGGTCTTGGAGGGGAGCCCAGCATCAGTGTGTGATTACATGGAAGCTTGTGTCTCTGCCTGCTTTCACCCTTTTCAACACCAAACACTCTGTAGGCCCATTATTTCTTGTCATCGCTGCTAATGTAAAATTGTACATTTCCAAACACGCATCTCTTTACAGAGAGCAAAGCAGGGCTATCCAGGTGAGAGAGGATCAACACACAACAGTGCATCAACAGTGCAGGTCAAAAACTGACAAGCAGGTGGACACACAATGTGGGACAAATGAGCTCAAATACAACTATGCAGCAATGGAGTCAGCAAAGAGCAATTATTAGGCTTCTGAAAAGGTGTATTTGAATTGCAGTGTACTTAAAATTACTATGGGTGCACACATGTGTGCATGTGTTCAACTATAGCTGTAAATACATGTTCTTTCTGTGAACATAAATTAATATAAAGTTTTTTAACAGTTCAAAATAAATAACTGTGCTGTTGTTTTCAGCATCCTTCTTGAATTTCTCTTAAAGATCCTACAACTGGGGATAAGCGTTAAATTAAATAATATCAGCTCTATTTGTATGATTACTCTGTTTAACTGAATGACAGTACAGATCCCAAAGGCATTAAAAACAGAAAAACAGCATATCCTCCCATTTCACAAGCTAAACTAACAAACTGTTTGTGTCTTTGTTTGATGAATGACTTGGATGATCAATCAACTAATCATTTCAACACTGTTGCAGCTACAAGGTTTTTCCTCTGTGATATAGATTACATTCTTGCTGTCTTTGCTCACAAACGCAGATGCAATTACTCACTGATCAACTACAATCCTACCGCTTTCTAACACACAAGCAGGCCGATCTCACCAGGCTCTGGACAGGCTGACCACAACATCACCTCCTACCAAACACCATCTGTTCCTCTCTTTCCATTTCCCTTCATCTCTGCATCACAAGCCCACCCTTCTCACCGCCAAAAATATACAGTAAGTAACCAAGTAACCATGGGGTTTCTATAGCTACATACAAAGTGGCGTCGTCATGTGAGTTAAATCAGAGCATCAAGCTTGTTTCTCATTTTGTACAAACCATAAAAAGATTTTTCAAACCATCATGTGTCTGCACCAGCAAAAGCGTTTCTCATTATTTCAAATTAACATAATCCCATTCACCCCAGTTATTTCTCTTTATTGGCTACATCTTTCTCTCTTCCCTTCTTTGTATCCCCTCCTTTTTCCTGCAATTATCCATCTCACCAAGTCGTAATAAAGTTAAATTAAAATAACAGCCACTTTTCTCATGAACCATGATTCAGAATTCTTTAAAACTTTGTCATTATAACGTCCCTTTGATAGCTGTTTATGTGTGTGTGTTTGCGTGTGTTTGCGTGTGCATGTCTGTGCGTTTGTGTGTGTGTGTATGTGTGTGTGTGTGGGTGGGTGGGTGTGAGAGCATGTGCCCAGTTCCATGCCCTATGTACACATGTGATTGCTCATCTATAATTCAGTAGTGTGACGCTTTCACTTTCTCCGCCACACAACCGGCTGAACTGTGCTCTTCTGGCTGCACCCAAGCAATTAAGAGGAGCGGTGATAGCACTCTCAAGGCCAGACTTAAGCCTTTTAAATTTTAACACCATAGCTCAACACTGCCCCGGCCCTTGTTAACAAGACCAGGGTTGGCTGGAACATCTGGTTGTCCTTAGACAAGATATTTATTAGTGGAGGAGAAGAACGAAAAATGCTCCACACATACTGACAGCCAGCAAAGTTGTGTTTAGTGCCAAAAACAGATGTGCAGGTTTTGGTGCCATTTCCTTATGTTACTTTTTGAAAAAAAATGTCAGTAATTAAAATTTTTGGAATATCACTTATATCACTAACTGAAAGGAAGGAAAGTGTTTGTGAGTCTCATCTAACCCCCCCACCCATCTGGTGTTCAGATTACTAGACTGGTGATCCTGCTGTGAAAAACCCACAGAAACATTTAAACTAAACCCTAACTCAAAGACACACACAAACACATGAATGCCACACATGTACACCAACTGCAAACAAAATTAGATACATACAGGAAAATAGCCATAACCTGGACACAAAATTACACACACACACACACACACACACACACACAGACATATACTGAGGAGTACATTAATGAGAGCAGAGGTAGCATGAGGAGACAGTCCAGCTGGAACACATGTGCAGAGCTCCTGTTCTAATGAGTCCATTAGTCAGTGGCACAGCAACCACAACTGATACCACACACACACACACACACACACACACACACAGATATATACAGGTACACACAATTTACAAAAAAACAACCACTTTTAAACATATTCCTGTTTTACATATTCACAAAATGAGGTGTCCTTTGCCCCCTGAGCCACAATGAGACCCTCATCAACATGACACATTCATTTGGCTGTGATAAACTGATACTCCACACCGCTGGATAACAGTGGGAATAGCACTCCTGTCAAACAGGCTTATCCTGTTACCCGATAGCATCTCGCATAACCCCACCAGAGTGCACAGCGACAGTAAAATAAAATAGGGCTTTAGTCTAATCTGCCCAACAGAGGGTGCCAGAGTGATGTGTTGCCTAGAGGCTGCCACACTATCACTTCTCTGACCTTCATCTCATCTAGTCTCGTCTCCTTGTGTTCCTCCTCTACTCCTCTTTCCTTCTACCTCTCATGCACACACTGTCAACTACTCCAGACTATTTAAAGATATTTTTTTTCTGTCTTTACATGTTAATTATCTCCCTGAGCTGCTGATTTGCTTTAGCCAAATTTTAGGTCTGTCCAGTCATGAAATAAATAAGACTCATTTTCAATTACTGGACCATATCCATGGAACTCTTGTGGATAACATCCCATTACACCATTATTTGAGACTATTAACAGCATAATTCCACTATGGCCTGGGGCGGCCAAGGGCTCTAACAAGTGTGTGAGTCATACTGTATCTGAGCACCAGCAGCTTGCACACAGAGCCTGATACTGTCATGTATGGATTGACAGACTGAGCTGCTATGTGGAGGTAAACCCTGTGTGTGTGTGTGTGTGTGTGTGTGTGTGTGTGTGCGTGTGTGTGTGTGTGTGTGCGCATGAGAAGTGGCAGTACTTAGCCTGTGCTCATCCATCACATTACAGTGTTTTCTTATTAGTGTGCTCTTAATGAGGCTGAGCTCTGTGTGATCAGCTCTCTTCAACAAAGGCCAAGCTATAAAAAAGCAATCACTTTGCCTCAGCAGCACAAGCAAGGAGTTACTCTTGCACCAAATATGAAGCTCTCAACCCATCCATGCAAGTAGTACACCTCGTCTTCCCATATGGCCTTGTGTTTACATCAGTATGTTTACGGCTAAGCTGCTCTATGAGTGCTGAAATGATAATCTCTATTATTTTAAGAGATATAATCTATTAATCCATGGCTGGTCTGCTGAGAGAGAAGATAGCTCTGTTAAAAGCTACACAAGCCATTACTTACTGTATTTAAAGAAAAGACTTATTTATTTATTTATTTTATCAGTGCACGATCTGTTTTTTAATCTATTTCTCCGTTCAAGTTTTTGGGTATAGTTCATGAAAAAATTGTAAAAATGTAAAAAACAAACAAACAAACAAAAAATATTGATATCATTAAAAATCTGGATCTGCACCTGTACCACAAACTAATTGTTTCTTCCCAAGTTACGTTTGTCAACTCGATTTGTTTTCCGATTTAATATACTCCAAACAAACTGACAACAGACTAATAAAAGACAAGATCAATATTACAGTGTTGGGAAAATGACAGTTATAGTAGACCTAATTTACAGAGGTTTTTTTTGATAGTGACTGGATGAGTTCAGCTGATTGAAACAATCATGCGATCCCCTTTTGAACACCAGAGCAGCTACTGATCTCAAAGGCAGTTAAGCACTTCCCTGTAAATGAGCCATGTCTCTTTATGCGCAGTGAGAGTGCTGAGAATGCAGATGTGGGCTTCTGCAGACAGAGAAAGGTGGATGAGGGAGGGTGAAGGGAGAAAAGGATGCTCGATAGGTAGGGGGGGGGGGGGGTGACAGACGTCTGCTCTTCACTGTACCTCTGGAACAGTGACGCCAGCCTGTGGCCGACCCTCAAAGGGATTTACAATGCTAATGCAAGGGCACGACTCTCCTCAGACTGAACTAACCTGTGCAGCACACCGGACATGTACTTTCCCTCTGACTGAAGGTCACCAGTGACTGAGCTTTGACTCTGGTGATATGCATGTGTGGGAATGGCTCTGTATGGTTTTGTTTGTGTCATGTGGATGACGCTCAATCTCTACTGACTGTATTGTCTTAGCAGAGCAGTGTGCAGGGCCCAGCACTGACCTGACAGGAGCAGACTCAGATGAACAAGTCTGAGTGCTGCCCTAACAGCACAACAGATTTAAAAAGAGCCCAAATGCAAACGCAGGCCATTGTAACTCCCAAATTGTCTCTTGTTCCACTCTTCTGAAGCATGGCAGCCTTACAGGAAATTTGATAATAGAGGCATGTCATTGTTAAGACCCATAGTTAGGCCTGCTATACAATTCCAGCTGAAGGGAGATATTATGTGGTACAAAGTTCAGCAGCTATTAAAATAAATGCCATACTGTACAGTACCCCACAGCACTGCATGTTTTGTATATATGTCATGCTTGGACAAGTGGCTTTATGGTGTTTCCTGGAAAATAGGAAGCTCCTCTAAAAATAGTTGTGAAGATGGAAACTAAGAAACAGAAAAAGAAATGTTGGTCATTCCAGATTATAGCCTTGTAGTTAGTTCTCTGACAGAGCTTCCCTTCATCCTCACACAGCCTAACAATGCCTCGTATACATTTCACAACCATTTGTCCATACATTCCACCAAGTATGACATCATTCCTTATAAGGGCCGTTACTTTTCCACACTCTCTTCGCCAGATAAGGTGCAGTATGTTGCCACGTTGCTATGAAGCCTCTCCTGAGGGTACCTGGCCTTGGTATGAAATGCGCCTGCCTGCCCGCCTGGGCAAATGACTGCTACGAGAGGGGGAGACGTGCTTTTGATGTCTGTGGGCTGGTGGGATCCACTTGAAGAGAGATGGTGAGAAAAAAAGAGAGAAGGAGCAGGAAAGGGAAGAGGTGCTGCAAGATAGAGGACAACAAAGAGAGAGAAGAGACAGAAAAAGGGAAAGATATTGATTGAACAATGGGACGAAGAGAGAGAATACAAATAAAGGAAGAGACGGAGTGTGTAGGTAGACAGGAAAAAGAGGAGGGGGGCATGTGCTTTGAAGTTATGAGCCGAGCAAAGACCTGCATCCCTAGAGTAACACCAGGGGAGGGTTGGAGCCTGCAATCGTAAAGAGGGGATGGTTGGAGGAAAGGGGAAGGTGATGAATCATGATGGGCTGGATAAGAGTTGGAGTGGTCCTCTCTCAGGCTATGTCCACATCAATCTATTTTTTGTTTTAAAAGGAAAATGTTCTCCATCCACACAGTGAGTGTTTTTAGAACTGGAAATAATCTCCATCCAAAGAACACACCTGAAATTGCAGCTGGGAAACTGATGGGCTCTGCTGTTGGTTGCTTAGTTGCAGAATACAATGGCAGAAGAATACCAATGTAAAAAAAACAAACAAACAAAAAAAAACACAAAGAACAAAGATTAACTGCATTCAAACGTCAACAATGTGAAACTGTTACTGGAAGTTACAGGTGAGTTTATGGCAGCCACAGCAGCTAGAATGGGTCCGGCTGATGTTTTTCTCTTTTTTCCACTGAGTTCACATGATTTCAGAGCGACGAATCAGGAATGATTGAATAGGAATTTTTGAGTCTAATACTGATACTGATCTTAAAGGGATATTCAACAATAACCAATATGGTAGCCAGTACAGTAATTTTTTGAGCTGGGATGAATACAGGCTTTTTTAATGCAAATCTACAAATGTACCAGTGCCTCTTTCTCAAACACTCAAATATATTCAATGTAACATTGTTATATAATATTATTTACTAAGCCTTTGATAGGACAGTACTGGCTGATAACATTTGTTAACTGATTTAGCTGTTGGACTCTAACGGTGACTCATAAGGCTCAATAAAGAGGCAAACATGGCTGTCTTCATCATCCTTCCCAAAAGTGTCTGTTTCTGTCCAGACTAAAACACAATCCCAGAGTTTCAAATTTAAAAAGTTGGTCGCAGCATTTTCAGTTTAAGAGTTTTTTAAATGCAAAATTTGTGTGAATGCTAGACATAAACATGACAAAGGTTGTGTTTTTGAAATAACAAGTGTATTTGTGTGGATGTGGCCTCAGTGTCCATATTGTCCTTTCCAGGGGCAAAAACCTGAACAACTTTCTCCTTTGATGTCTTTACTGTCATTCACTCGCTTGCCTTTCTGCATTAACACTGCCTTCTCTTTGCTGTTTTTCCTCTACAGAATTTGGCAGTATGCAAGTCTGATTCAGTGGGGCCAGCAGTGGTGATTTAAAGCAAGGCTTTCAGCATCTGCAGCACTAGTCCAGAGCTCCCTGCTGTCCAAGATTGTCTGTCCCAAGCAAAGGTCACCATGGTGACAGCAGCAGCACTCTCCAGGGTCGTCTGACACGGGGAGTGAATACACTGAAAAAGATTGATTGTTCCACTTTCACTGAGAAAACACCACCAGATTAACAGAAACAAGAGCAAAAAACACTGTTTTCTTTGTGATTCTTTGCATGCTGTAAATTCATACCACTGTGCATCACTAAACTCCATAACAAACAAGTCTGTCCTGAAAATAAAATAACAAGATCAACTCTTGGAAACTTGAGAAATATGACATTGGGAGAAATAGGATGTGCTTTATCCTTTCAGAAAAGGACATGAAGAGAAAATAACAGACGGGGTCGAGGCCTGACAGATAGCGTGATGGAAAATGACATGCATAAGAGGGGGAGAGGGGAAAAGAGAGCACTTTATAGGATAGAGAGATCACTTTATCTTCCCTTCACACTCCTTACAGTTGCCAGGCACTTCCTGTTCCATTGTGTGTAGGATGCTGGCTGTACGTACAGGAAGTGGGCTCTTTGTTTCCTCTCTCCTTCCTGTTGGTGTCGAGCACACTGAAGAGAGGAATGTGTGTGTATCAGGGAGGGAGGGACAACACACGCTGTGTTTGCAAGTAACCAGGAAGGAGCTCCTGGTGGAGACCTTTGCACTTGGAAAACACACACACACAGTGAGAGAAACGTGATTCGAACAAACAGGAGGGGGCTTGTTCAGCAGATGCACAGATGGGGCGATACCAGATACTTAATATACAGACATTTAACGCAGGCACACAGGCACATACCAAACATTAACGCTGGTTTGATTAGACACCTGATCCTTGCTGATTAATTTGATCGGTTCATGACTCATCAGGGAGTGGAATAAATCACCTATGGCAGCCTCTCAGCTACAACATACGTCATGTCAGCCAACTCTATTTACCACTCTTTATTGATTCACGCCTACACAATAGCCTCTGGAAAAGAGCAGCTCTTTTTTGGCTTGAAACACCCCATCCATCCTCCTCTTAATCTACCCTGCATGGATGATAGCCAAGAAAAGAAAAGGAATTTATCACGACGCTCCATCAGAAAGATTAAACGCAAAGTATGTGGCCCCAAATCTTTCAGTGTGTTATTGCAGACACAGAAACAATATGCAGGGACACCTAGCTCAAAGAAGAAACCCACTTCTTGCTTCACTGAGGGTAAACAAGGTTGACAGTAGATGATGTTGGTAAGCCACAGGGATCAATCAATATTCTGTCACACATGCATCTCATTAGTTTTGAATATCCTCCTACCATCAATTTTAAAGGATGTTTTAAATGGAAAACGCTCAATTGGGCTCAGAGACTGGAATCTGCTGTGGGGTTTTTAAGGAATGGGCTCGATTTCAGTGTAATTTCACACTTTTACACTCCATTTACACATGTTTTGCATGAGGCTGTAAAACTGTCAGCAATCAGCAAAATGAGAACTTATGTTCATTTTCAATGTGCTTTGTGTGCTTTATTATGTTATTTTTGTCTTACTGTTCTATAATTTTTGGTGTAATGATTGTTGTATTCTGATAAATGCTCTTCACCACTGCGATGTTGCGCTTTTATTTGGATTTTTAGAGCTATACTGTGTGCCTTAGATGTCTGGAGTAACATTTAAATTTGTGTTGAATTTTTACAGCAAATTTGAAGAGTCTTCTTTGAAATGACAGAAAGTAGAGCGGAGAGAGAGCGAGAGAGCGAAAGGTCAACATGCTGCCACCAACACCCAGAGAAACTAGTTCCACTGGACAGACAAGTCAGGGAGGAAAGAAGCAGAGAGATGAGGACAGTGCGGCAAAGGAGCAGGGAGGCAGGCGTGAGAGCAGCTGTCGGAAAGATTGATTTAAAGAGAGCAGAGTAACGACAGCCCGGCATCATCCAATCAGACCCTTGTTTCACAAAGCTGACAGAGCGGGGCAAGAGTGTGTGTTTGTCTGCATAGGAAATTCTCAGAGGAAAAAAATAAAAAGGAAAACAAGAGAAAGAAGGAGGTGAGAGGAAACCTGGAGTGTTGTGTTGTTTTGTGCTGTCAGATGTCACTGTGAGTTTGAGGATATGCTACATCTCCAAGTAGCAATAACAATAATGGAGGACACAGAGGGAAATGAAGAAGATTTAAAATCTACAAAGATTTAGATCAGATCAGCTTCTCAATTTTATCTTTCTTTCTGATTCCTCTGGGTTAAAAAACTGCAGTTGTTGGAAGCAATAGTTGTCTTCGGATATAGCCTAATTTAATTGCAAAATGTAGACATGTGAAATAATAAAGAGACTGAAGTTTTATCTTTTACAACAGTAAACTCCATCTGTAGTTTAGTGAGTTCTACAACATCATCGATTCTACAGCCATGCTGCAGCTCTGAGGAGGATTAGCTAAACGTTAGCACATTAACTTGCTCAGAAAATAATATACACAAGTAACATTTAAGTATTGGCAAAAAAGAGTTTGAAGTGATTATGGGCCTTAAGGAAAAGATGACGAACCACCGTTACAAAAAACTATGGCTTAATAAATAAATAAATTAATAAATAAAAAGCTTTGTTTCTGATTTTGCCTTGAACCTTTTTTTTTTTTTTCTTCAAAATTTAGACTTGATAGTTTTTCATCATAATCGTGGGGTACTTTTCGTCCTTCCTCAAACAAATCAGGCATGAAACTCAAACCAATGTCAAATTCAAATGATTGTCAGCTGACCAAACTAGCCAGATGCTTAAAGGGGTAATTACAGCTGAGCTAACTGCCACCCATGAGCCTTTATGTCCATCTCCACCTCAAAACCTGATGGTGAGACACACAGCCAGTACTGTTATGTCCTCCCACAAAGCAAACACTTTACAGAAACAGAGCAAATAAGACACACCGCCCCTACACTAACAGGCTTTGCTCAATTTTGAAGTCACTTTTACGCACTCTTATCCCCAGAGTGTCTACATGAGAGTTAATGTGTGTGCTCAAGTGTGTCTATGTGTGTTATTTTTCCAGATCAAACACTAATCTGGAGGCAAGATGACCCCATGCATGTCAGTGTGTGTATAAATGTGTGTGTGTGTGTGTCTGCATTGTGACCTGAGGCACACACTAAGAAGATGAGGATCTGTAGATTAGACGACCGTGGAGACAGCTGGGCCCTTGACTTCTGGCCATCTCAGCCGTTCATGAAGGTTTAATGGAGTGTGATAATAATGGGAGCTAATCTGACGGGGTGATGGGAGGTCAGGAGACCCTGATTGACTCGGGGTCAACGCAGGAAGAGAAGAAAGGGAGAGAGGATGTGTGAGCGCGACCTGAAAAACATGAAAAACAATAGAACACCAGGAGCTGAAATTGATCTTTAACTGAAGCAGATCTCCTGCACAACACAACACAACAATCAAACACAGTTTACGAAAAAGAAGGGGGAGATGAAGGAGGTGGAGTTACGACACGATGGAGACAGAGTAGTAGTTGTACAGTATATGTCTGCTCTTTGATGATACAGGAGTCTTTTTCCCATGGGGGCAATCCCCTGTGACAAGACTGACATGGAAAACAAACAACTCATTGGCTTTCCTCCCTCCCTCTCCCTGTGAGCCTATTTTAACCCTCCATTACCCCTTTTCCTTCTCCCTTTCATTGTCTGTCTCTCTCTCTTCCTCTTCTTGTCACATGTGTACTGAGTGTAAATGCTGAGAAACAGCAAGGTATCTTAACATGAGTTCAAGTTGCCTTTTTAGACTCGTTTTGCCTGTTGAGATCACTTTTTCCATAATGTGGATGAATGCAACATTTTCTATAACCGCTCTGTTTTAAACTTTCCAAAGAATAATGTATGACAAATGCTTCTGTCACTACAAATAACTCAAGTAGTCCCTCTGAATGTAAGCTTTATAAACTAGCAGATATAATTCATTAAGATTACTACTTGTAGAAATCTGTAAAAATCAAAATCACAGTGTGCAGCCCTGGTTGGAAATCTGCAGTCTCTGTGAGTGGACGGTGCAAGGAGTTAATCAGCCGTTGCTAAAAAGAGGAAATCCTCCGATTTCCCAGCTGCCACCTGTCATTTCACCTGACACCTGCCCCACTGGCTATGTCTGTCTGTCTGTCTCTCCCTCTCTCACACACACACACACAGAGTAGAGAATGCATACTAAACACACGGTGGGAACCAGTTAATACACGTGCACACACAGGTAAACCCACATGCCTGTTTGCACATGCTATTTAACCAGGCGACACCTCAACATAAAAGGAGATGAAGAAGCCGATAACCAGTACAAAGGAACATCGACACTGATGGTTTTAGCGGCTGTGAGACCACACACACAGTGGCATCAGTAATTATACAAATCCATTTCAACAGACACCTTCTTTTTTCTTAAACACAGCTTTTGTGCAGTGATACAAAAGAAGAAGGCACTTCAAGATACAGAAGCGACATTTCAATGGACTGCAGTTGGAAGTTTACAGAGGAGGAAATAGAAGACGAAAAAAGAAAGACCATCCTCTTTTTCACCCCCAGGTCAAATTTGCACAAAAATGTATACTACTGGCAGGCTGCACTAACATACACTCAAATACACATCTATTCTTCTCTCTCTTACTAAAACACACATAAGAAGCCCTAATCCTTTGTTTCATGCTCGGATTCCCCTCCAAAACACATCCTGAACTGATCCTAATGCAGACCTATGACTCACAAACCATTTCCCTTTTCTTTCTAAACCGCTCATGCATCAGTGTTTTTGTGTATATACAGTGCTGGTGTGCTGCTTGTCATTTTTACAACACCCCCACCTTGCAGCCATCCGTAGACTCAAGATATCAATGTAGGTTGTGTTTGTTTTTGTGAACCTGTGAACTCGGTTAAGTGTTTGTCCTGGAGTCCTCCTATCTCCACTCCTCGCAGAGAGTGAAACCAGCTCAGTGAGTTAACGGCCTGCTGCCAGATCAATGCTCACTCGGCTACTTTGCCTTCAACGGCATGTTATCGTTGTTTTGCCGATGGGCAAATACAACACACGCATGCTTTGCTACAGATCCATATAAACACATGCAGATATTTGCATGCATTAATGCACGCACAGACTCACTGCCTTGCTCTCACACCATGTGCTCAATAAATGCCATAACAGAGACATGAATACACTCTCTATAAAGACAAATTTGACATACAATAGCTTAATCCAAACTCCTAATCCACCCGGATTCTCATGATATGCAGACATAACCTAAATAGCGTGCAGCTTACCTCACAGATCCCTATTAAAACCTGGGCTGTTGCCACTCAGCTGGTATTATCTCCTCTCGAGCACACTGTCCAGGTCTAATGAGTGACATGCATAACACAGATTCATTGTGCTGGTAGGATTACTAATGTAAACATGTGCTCTCTGACTCAGGACACGGTCTAGCAGCTTCACTGACAGACTTGATTATTTCATTTGTCTTTTTCCAACTGTCCGGGTTGTTTAATAAGATGTGTTATTGAAGCAAAAACATCACATTGAGACTCAAAGAGATCTATTGTGTGATAACAAGTTAATACTAAACCTAGGCCAAGTACTCCAGTGTATAAACACAAATGCTGACTCAGGTCATAAAGGTGTGCCATGTGCTGGCCAAACAGAGGCCCAGAAAAGAGATAGAGAAGGCATGAAGCTAATCATAGGCTAAACATCTCTGTGAGTCAGCCGTTGGATCTTTCCCTTATAAGGACCAATGGACTGGTGATGCAGAGATACAGTCGGCCTGCTGTAGGTAAAGAAACACTGCAGTGCCTTCAACTGAGTGCAATAGGAAGTTTGGCTTGAATAGGACTGGACAGAGAGCAGGGAGGACAGGAGGCAGGAAGAATGAGGGGTGTGCTAGACGGCGGAAGGAAATGAGACAGAGGGGAAGTGTGGACACAAAAAAAAACTAACTGCGAAGAGGAAAAAAGGAAAGGAAAAGTAAAATATAAGGTTGACCAACAGATGAGGGACGGTGGGAGATGTGAATGACAGAGATTGAGAGCACAGCTTCACTATATAAACACACACTCACAGGAGACACAGCAAATTCAGCCTTCAGCAGGAAACCAGGGACACAAGTCATGGTCAGTCTAACTCCAACAGCTCAGATAACACTTGCAGCGTCCCCATTACAAACACAGACACAAAGACAATGAAGGGCAAAAAAAAAGACACTGGAGCGTGTGTGCACATCAGACGCACAGGAGACAAAGTAACTGACACTGACAACACATGTGGATTTCAGCATAAAAGCATTTGCATGATCATAAAACTGAGTGGAGCAGAAACTGCATATTTAATCTGTCAGTGTGAGCTGATTGTCAAGGTGCATTCTTGACCTTGAAACCAACAACTGAGAGACCAGTCTTAATGTAAATGTTGATGTTATGGAAAGATGTTAAGATGTGTAGATTGTGACTGTGAAAATTGATCATGTGTAATGCTGTTTTTAAACTGGCCTGTTAAGTTGATTTTCCCTCAGGATGAACAACTGAGTCATATTTTGTGACCTCAGATACAGATGGTTCATTCCTGCTTTCATTATCTGTAGGCAACAAATTATTCACTGTGACCATGTATGGTGAGAAAGTTCCACACAAGAAAATCCTTTATAAAAAAACAAAAAAAACACACTACATCATTGGAAAGCTTTGTGAATCAGTCATCTGGTTGCCATACCATTTGGTCCTACGCTGCTAGGCAAGATGCTAGCTGAGGTCAGGGATATGTTAGATGACATCAGGGTAAAGGCAGGCTGGAGATCTGCCACGTAGAACTCCACACAATAGAGGAAAACCACTAGGCTTTATTTCTTGTCTTCTTCTTTGTTTCCCGCTGTCTTTTCTTATTCTCAGCCTGTCTTCTTGTATTTCTTCATCTTGCCATCTGTCTTCATGTCTATCCTTTATGTCTTTCTCAAATGAGCTCTAAAAAATTGAAGGTCTGTGTTCACAGTGTCCTGAAGGGAGTTTCGTACCGTTGTCTCATCTTTCAGAAGTTCAACCTCCATCCCAACCTCCTCGAGGTGCAAGTGAGAAAATGGAAACTGTCTTTTGTTTGGTCTAGGCTATATGACTCATGAAAAAACTATAGGAAGGGTATAAGGGAAGACTATAAGAGGCTATAATACAATCACTGTAGTCCTCTCTCGCTTTCTCAAGTGGAGGATACAGTAATACAGTTTTATGCTCTTGATCCTAATGAAACCACTGTTCCATTAATCTCTCCCTCCAGAATTCAATAACATTAATCCCGAGCAGCTTCTCTCCCTCTCCCTGTTCCAGCCTCATGTGCTCAGTGATACACCACACACTACACAACTGATGTCATGAAGCCAGGCTGGCTGCCAGGTGTGACCTCATTGACCTTTGGTTAATTTGGTGGCGCTGCAAAGCTGCAACGGCTCATCAGAGTGGCCTTTAGTTTAGCAGCTATGAGGGGACTCAGACTAGCTCTGAGGAATAATTGTGTCAGCGAGGCATTAAAGGTCAACCTCAGGCCACAGCCTCTTTTGAAGCTGATGGCCCCTGAATGAGGTTAAAAGACCCGCAGCTCTGCGTGTCACGTACGACCTTTGCGTGCAGCAACAAAGTGAGCATCTAAATCTAGCCTGACCTGGCTGGATCAGGAGTTCAAAGGTAAAGAAACAAGTGGCAGCAAGGCCTAGAAGTGCATAGAGGTAAATAAAAATAATAATTTCCACTTGATTTTAGTGTCAGGATACATTTTACTTCATAAATTTAAAGGGTACATATCATGCTCAGCTCATTTCAGCGTATTTTGCTCAAAAAAGAATAAGAACATGGTATCTCACTTCTTACAGCATGAGACAAAACTTTAAATAAAAAAATAAAACTTGAAAGGTAGACAGCAGAAGGATATTTCTCCAGTCAGGCTCCTCCAGAGACAATGAAATTATTCAAGGGTTTGTACAGAAATACACATGCTCATCAGTGCGTGACCTTTAATATCCGACTTTCAAAAAGGGGAACAGGGTCCAGCATCCAGAAGTCGGAAATACCAGCGTGACGGAGAGCCGAGTTCTGATCGCTCAGCTGATGACGGACACTTCCTCCTGCAGTCTGCCTGATAACACTGTTTACACTGGTTACCTCACAGCAAACCCGTCATCCAGAAAAGACTTTAGTGCACTACCAACCACCCGAACAGGCGAAAAAAACGAATAAGTTCTATGAAAGATCCAGCCGCAGCAAAGCCTGCGTTCATTTCAGCGCAAAACCTCAAAGGAGTGTAGTGGCAGTGAATTTCAGGATGTAAAGGAATGAATAATGTGTTCTTTCACACTCATAGACAACACACTTTTCAAGGAGTTGAAATTTCATTTAGTTTGGAAAGTTGTGCATGTTGTTTAGGCCTCAGGTCTGTTCTTTTGGTTCACTGAACACTATTTGACAAACAGCAGATAAGTTTTCAGCCCAGAGTCCTGTGCTGTAACAGATGATTACTCCTGCAATGCATTATTTTGAAAGAGGTGAGCCGTTTCCAACACCATTAAAGGCATTTTATGTTATAAAAGTACCAGTTAATACCAGAGTCCACAAAGCCGGATTCAAACACCACACAGACCTTATGAGCATCTGTAAACATTGATACATACATCTGTGGCTGTGCCTTACTTGTCAGTTCCTTGAGGAACAACTATTAAATGATGTATATCCACATGGATTTTTACATTTAAAAAGAGAGATCCAGTGCCAGAGGGAAGAGTATATTTTTTGAATCCTTTGAGAGTCAAACAGAAAAAGTCCTTTACTGCCTTAACCTTTGCTTGAATAACACCGTCATTATAAAAGTGACATCCACACACTGAGTCATCAGATAATCAGAAGGGCCCTGCTACATTTTGAAGGACAATGAGGACAGGAGTGCAGTGATTCTTTGGAGGATGGTGTTAACATCCCCACTCCCCTCTGCAGGCAAACTGCCCAGTTCTTGGAAAGAGAAGAGAGTGAGAGAGAGTGAGAGAGAGAGAGAGAGAGAGAGAGAGAGAGAGAGAGAGAGGGAGAGGGAGAAGTGAGCGAGGGAGGGAGTGTGTGACTGACTGAGGCACTTGCTGACCCGTGACTGTGCTTTGCTTGCAGACGCTAACGCAACACACATTCCAATCTGCAATCACAGGACACACATCATCCACTTTCACATTCGCCTGAGCAGGCAGATATATATGTTCACACACACAAATACATGAACTCTAAATAACTCACGAGCAGCATGGTTGAGGTAAGCAGGGGAAGAAGAGCAGCCTATAACAAAGAGAAATGTGTCCCAGCTGGAGATGCTTGGTTGCTCAGTCACACATCCTAGCATTGGGATAAAGACATTTCTGAAGGCCTAATCTGGGGAAGGAAAGCACGTGAATGGACAAACAATCTAGTGAAAGTTGTCCCCTGTGTCCTGGAAGCTCATTACATTCAAAAGTCAACAGGTTCTGTGGTACCTAAATTGGCCCCTGTGTAACGGGGCCTTGCTGGTTTACAAATGTGATGTTGGAGTGGTTCTGATATCAAGAGCATTGGTGAGGATGAGAGTCTATGGACCAATCGGATATCATGTTATCATATAATATAATCATCTGATCAACATCTCCTATCCATACATCTTATTCACACGTTCCACTCTCATCACAAATGAAAAAGACGACTTCTATTTTCCATTATCAGCTCTTGAAAAACAATATTTTCATACCAAATTTACCACATTAATGATGGAAGTTACTAAAAACTGTACAAGTACACATGGAGAGCATATTGTCAGCTAGGCCAAGCAACATGGCTGCAATTTGGCTTTTTTTAGACTGGAAAATAGAACCATTGAAACAGCAACATGTTCAGCATATTAGTTTCACTTGGTGGCACTAGACTTAATATTTTCCAATACACAAGTTCAGGTATCAGAATTACCAGAGGGAAGGAAAAGCATTTAACACATTTGAAACAACAACCCCTATACAGGGGGTCTATGCTTTCCTCTGATGCTGCATTTATGTCAGCTCGACACCATCTACCGTCCATCCATCCATTATCTAAACCCACTTATGTAGTGCTGCATTGTGAGGGACTGGAACCTATCCTTACTTGCATTTAGTGAAAAGCCAATGGGCTAAAAGTGTACATCCTGAACAGGTCAGCAAATTGGTTAATGGAGCAGGTAAGTGCTCCCTCCCATCACCCAGTTGATCACAGCTATTGATGAAAGTCCAGCTGGTCAATGCAAACTTTAAACTGACTTCAACTCTTTGCAGAGTCTATTGGGTAAACATGTTCCAAGTGGTGACGTCAGCTAGACTAACCTGCCGTGAAGAGTTATTTTCTCCCACTTCGGTGAACCTGACTGTGACTGATTGGGCTGTTTTTCTCTCCCTTTAAAAACTCATAAGACTT
>JAOWBC010000002.1:11075601-11107569 GCA_028566105.1 Hypoplectrus providencianus
TATTTTCTCCCACTTCGGTGAACCTGACTGTGACTGATTGGGCTGTTTTTCTCTCCCTTTAAAAACTCATAAGACTTGCAATGTGCTGCTCTGAATAATTACTTGCGAAAAGGACATGGGATTGATTGATCAATCAATCTGCTGCCAAGCTGAATCGGAAAGATTCTGCACCGTCCCATCTCATTATTGATGAAGTAAGTAGATAATGACTTATTCAATCCATTCATTCATTAAAAATGTAGCCTTTCCCGTGTGATGTAGCACTTATGCTTAAGGCAAAATAATATTTAAATAAGAAAGTAACAATGACATTCATTATAAAATGCTTCAGGAAACCTCATAAGAAATCATAACTGACTGAAGTTAATACTTTCATAATGGTGACACTCAGAAGGGCAGAGTATCAGATTAACATCTCAGTCTTCTAATGATGTCAGCATCAAAAGAACCTGTTGGTTCCTCTCATCTGTGACCATGTGCAAACTGACACTATCGCTGCTACACCTGCTGGCGGAGGTAATTCAACCATCCAGCTGAGAGAATTTTTACAGGCTGATCATTTTACAGTGAGGTGATTTGCAGTTTCTCAGCACTGCGTTAAGACTATCTTCCTTATCTTCTTTCATTGGGACATACCGAAGCTGAAAGTGAGACATTGACAGGCTGATCCGATAGCTGATACAGCCTTCAGGCTTGATCTTAAACACACACACCTCTTTATCTACTGTACGTTAATACACAATGTACAGAAGTTGATTAGTCTTCCAGGCCGGTGAGACATTAGTTTTACTGGATATAACTGCTGCCTGTAGAAACAGTTTTCTGCTTAATTAGTGCTTTGCTGATATTAGATAATGATTAAAATGGTCCTGCCTGTTAGATAGTTAGAGGGATTGTGTCCAAATAAATCCAATTTAAATTATTTTGCTGAAAACAGTCGCCGTCATTGATAGGCAATATTGTCCCAGTGGTTTAAAACAACAAGAGATTTCAAATAAAAAAGAAACTGCATTAAAGTGCAACACTTCAGAGCAAATACTATTTTATATTGACTCGTAGTTCAGTGTATGTATTGTTCAAACGTCTTGCAACATGTTTTTCTTTTCTTACCATGTTAAAGAGAAATTCTCTTACTCTTATTCCAACCTTCACTCTCTCATCCTTTGTTCTACTTTATCTCTCTGTCACTCTGCAGCTCTTGTTATCTTTCCTCTATCCTTTTCTTCCACGTATCTATGCTTCACGCTCCTCCATGTGCCTGCCATTACTCCCTTCTTCACAGTCTGCCTCACTCAGTTTCTCACTTTGTTTCTCCATCCTCCAGCTCCTCAATCAATATCCTCCCTGCTGAAACCTCAAGCATTATTGTCAGTGGTCAAACCCCTGGGTGAGCCTCACAGTGAGGAATCTGACAGGCAGGGAGAAAGAAATTAACCCAGAAAATATATAGTGGATTCCAGTCTAAGGTGAGCTGAGGTTATCCTTGTGCTCTCTTAACTGATTGAGGGAGTGAAGAAAGAAAAGGGATGGACATCGGACAGATCCAGAACATCTGTGCTGCAGTAACCTGCAGTAATGTGCCTAAGGCTACATCCACGCCGATATGTTTTTATTTTAAAACAGTGTTTAAATCTATATCCATCCACATGAGCATTTTTGCACCTTAAAAGAATTTAATTTTGTCCATATTAACAAGTCTGACAATGCATAACATGTGGCCACTGACGTACACATCGTATGCACATGCTGGTGTTAAAAGGAAAGAGACTGTCTAACATTACTTTGCATTGAAAACAGACGAAGAAAAAGAGCAACATCAGAGATTTCAATGCTTGGACCAGAGACGAGGTGAATCTAGATTGGTAGTTTTTGCAAAGCAGATACGGTGGCAGATTAGATTTGTAGGCATAAGGCATAAAAACTGCAAAGTGTGTGTCTTGAAAAAAAAAAAAAAAACCCAGAAAATTTATTAGAATTGATGTAGTCTCAGAGAAACGCAACAAGTCCTGAAGCTATGTAAATTGTCATTCTGACACCCCTATACTTGGGGTGTACCTTCAGAGAAATCATTCCTCATTTACATTTTGTAGGTGAGCAATCCCACAGATGTATGATGGATTAATGGGTGTTATATCATGCAAACAAACAAACAGAATAGCAGCAGCCACAGGGGCTTGTTTGCACACGTCTTTCAAACAGACAACAGCCTGAGGTCCATTTCATCAGCTTCATAAGGCATTCTGCCAGCTCTAACCACTTCTCCATACATGGGGAAAACAACTGAATAATATGCTTGTTCTAAAAATTTCTCAAAGCCCTCCCAGGCCTTTTTCCAGCCACGCATTCCACATACGCCCACAATTCAAAGTCAGGCAGCCTTCGGACCAGGCAGCGGCACGGCTGCTCACTGTTCTTCCAGGACATGTGGAAGATAAGGCCGAGAGAGTCAGCTGTGGTGATATTGTTCTTGCTCACTAACACTAGCCAGCTGATACTGTCTGCCAACTCCACTGCAGGCTAATCGGCCTCTATTAGCTGATGCACTGAAGCTTCTGCCTCACTAGGGAAATTAATAGAGTTTCAAGAACACCCCATGGGAGTTCATTATGTATAGTTGCATTCAAACAGACCAGAGTCAAATATTTGTAAATATTTCTTCGTAGTAGTCTCAACCTGCTTGGAGCAAGAGATGGAAGTCTTTTCTCTATAAATAACTGTGCCAGTTAATAAAGTGGACTTTTCAAAGTAAATAAAGTCACAGTTTAGTATGGCAGACACTGTGTGAACTGTCCTCAAGCAGTAAACAATGTACAAGTGGTCAGCTTAATAGGTTCAGCTCAAACCTCAGGAATGATTGGCCATTCTTGAGGATCTAGTCAAAGGTTTTGCCACAGGAATGCATGAACTTCTAGAACATATTGTATGAAAATAAACATCTTCAAAAATGCAATTAATAAACACCAGTCCATTACACCAGACAAAATATCCTGTATTTATGGAACCAGCGTTGGATTGCGATGGGTGTTAGCCGACACTTCAAAAACAAGTGGAGCTGTTTTCAAGACAAAAACAAACTCTTGTCCTGGCTAAGTCTTGTAATAGCATTTTTCACTGAGCAAGGCATGTGCTTCAAACCCTCCACCCGTCCTTGCAGAAAAACGACAGAGAACAAGACTAAACGGTCAGTTCCAGGGAAAGGCAGACAGGGCAGCCAGCACAGGGTCTGCTTTTGCACTTATCCTCACACACATGTAAGCCAGGGGCCAAACTACAGCCTAACTCAACAAACAGGCTGCGACACGATGGAAGGGGAGGAAGGAGTATCTGTGTGTGTATTTACGTGCGTGCACATACATGTGCAAATCCTGCCGACAGTGAACAAATACAGAGCAGAGCAGAGTCAGGGGTCCCAGATGATCGTTGGCGATAGCACATGGTCTCTAGCCAGTGGCCAATTCCTTTTGCCCTAAAGAGAAAGTGCAGATTGATGGCAGCCCTGCTGAAGCTCTGGGATGGCCTAACATTCGTCTTCTCTGACCTGCAGGGGATACAGCACTCATCCTGATGCAGCATCACTAACACTGGGTCAGAGGTCAAAGCCCTGAGGACAGCACTGCTGGGGCCTGCAGACAGTTCATTTTCCACCAATCCTGGAACAGTGATGCCACTAGGCACTTGATGTTGGAGTTGGAATGTTTTTTATGAGCAAAGCATTTTAAAAATCTCTTTACGAGGGAATAAAAATCAACAAAACCAGAACAACACGACTATCATTGTTTTTGCTCTGGATGCACTGTCCCAAATGCAGTTCCTTTGATAAAGAATCACTGCTCCTGCAGCGTGACTGAGGAAATAAGGTGTGTCAGGTCTACTGTGGCTGTAATGAACCAAAAATAGTGTATTTTTACTCCTCTGCAAGGCAAAATCAATATGCATCTACAAAAAGTAAAGTGAGCAAACGTCCTTTGTCAAAACTGTTATGTGGGCTGATCCACACACAAACCAACAAAAAACACATTTTACTGCAGACACTGTGACTGTTTTACCCTGAGGACCTGTCAACACATACTGAAAAGATTACGTAGAGTCTGATTTACATGTGCAGAGGGATACACAGCAATCAAAGTTTTCAAATCTGCTCCTTAGACGGTGCTTCAAAAAATCTTTGTTCTAGTGACCCAGAACTCTGATTGCATTTGGACCAATGGAGGAAAAGATCAGTTTTAAAAAATATCTCTATACATGTAGACAGGGCAAGAGTGATTACACCGTATAAGCCTTCCAGTGTTTGCCTTGATTTTAAGCATTTGTTTCAACATGGTATTTACCAAATCAGGATAACTATAATCATGAGTAAGTCATTCCAAAAAAAGACAGACTTCTTGAATTACTTTGCTGTGACTGTTTCTAGTATCCACAGTGTTAGTCTGTGTGGACAACCACATACATCTGGTACAAACAGGTGGAAAACAAGCAACATGAATAATAAGGTAATGTGGATTTTCCTGATATACCCCAGCTGTTTCTGTATAAGTGGAAAATCTAATGCCAAGCCTCATGATTCCTCCTGCTCCTCTTCATCTGTCTTTTTTTCTCCTTCAGCTGAGCCTCTGGACACAGACACGAAACTCCCTTTATAGATTGGGAGGCTTGGAAGCACCGACTTTAACCTCACAAAACCAAACCAAACTGCAAGTCTGGAGTTGACTTTACGGCATGTAATCTTTGAATAGAAACAGACTAGTTCCCCTAACTGATTCTTTCAGTACATTTTCACCAGCTTAGTTTGGTCAGTGTGACATTCAGTTAATTATTCATCATTATAAATAAGTGTTAACTACTCCAATACAAAAGGCATAAATAGGAAATTTAAAAAAAGAGTAGCAGAAGACGAGGTGGGAATTTACTGAATCAGTTGTAATACAGGCAGTGGTGAAGTAAAAGTCCTGCCTTCACAACATTCCTGAGAAAAAGTAAATCAGTGTCAGCATCAACATGTACTTAAAGTATCAAAATTAAAAGTATACACTGTGCAGAATGGCCCCACTCAACTCAACAATACAACAGGACTTAAGAAAGTGTACTTGGTTCCACTGAATGAAGCTCTAAATGCTCTTTACATAAATGAGAGCCTTTGTAGTGTAAATCCTTTCCTTTTTGTCCTATTGATCTTCATCACACATGGCAGTTGCTGTGCAGAAACTCATCCTCCTCCTTCCACTCTCTCTGTGCATTGGTCATTATCAGAGTACTATGATTTAATGTCCTGGTGGCTAAATATAGGCCTGGCCTGACAACAGTAAAATTAAATCCAGTTTGTTCAATCAAATTAGATAACAATGAAGGCAAGAAAGCAGAAACTGCCATGGGTTAGCTTTCTGATATTCAGGTCATATGGATTACTCACAAAATTGCCAATTACGCTGGGAGTTGAAGGCTGCAGCAGTAATCCTCAGGAGAAAGTTTGCACAGTGTGTGTGTGTGAGTATGTGTGTGTCATCAGGGGCATGACACACTAGGAGACCTCCAAGCAGCTATCTGCCACTTGTTGGCATTTCAGACATGACTGCTTCTCCCTCCTAATGACAGACAGGGTGGTGTCAGTGTGTACAGTATATTTGGGCTCACTGACTGCGGTTATTACCTGCCATTACTGACAATGTTTAATTATGAACTATTATGTCTCACTGTTGCTTTGTTGATGATGGCTGAGAGACGGTGTAGAGCATGACGGGCCCGCAAGCAACTTTAAAACAAACACTTAAAATGTGGGAAAACGGCGGTGAATCATATGAATATATGAATAATTATTGGCTGTATCCTTGCACACACTAATACACACCCATGGATATCAAATAAGAGTCCAAATACTGACACTCAGACACACAAGTGATGTAAAGAATCACATCCATTAACAAGTGACAAAAAAAGAATCTAGCTAAAGTCCTAAAATGCTTCAAACAGACTTATACTTGGTTGTCTAATGAAGTTCTTGGATGGAGAAAAAGGTGAAGAAGAGGTTGGGGATGCGAGGAATGAAGAGCTGGCTTCTGACATTCAACAACTGAGCTCCAACTGTCACCCTAAGGCGAGACGCACACACGTTATGGGACCGCAGCCATCAACCACAGACTGCAAAGGCCTGTGACCCCTATGTCAAGAATGTTGAGTAAGAGCACTGAGATGTGACGTGTGCGTGTGTGTGTTATATTAGATTACAGGTCAGCTTAAAGCTGTATCCATGTCATTGTTCCTACCCAAGCGCCTGAGATTCCACAAGTCACACTGTGTAAAAAGGTTATTCAAAATTTCAAGGCTGTGTTGACAAGCAGCGAAACTGTGCTTAGTGCAGTAACAAAAAGGTTTATTTCATCATAGATTCAAGAAGCCAAATACAGTTCACAGACCAGTTCTGGGTTTACTAAAGGTTGGAAAACTTTTCGGAAAGTTCCAAACCTTCCGGGGGAAGTTGACCTCAGAAATGTCTGAATTTTTGTTCAATGTCTATTTAAAAAGCATACTTTTTAGGAAAGTTTGGATTATATAAACCTCACTAGTATTGGTATGATATTTCAGATACGAAGCAATGGCACCCAAAAGCATTTTATAACTTTCTAACAATATATGGGCATGGGATGCAGCTTTAATGAGCATACTAACCAACTGGTTTTACTTTATATATGTACCTTATTTCCGATCTTTTGTCGTAAAACATTTCTGCTCACTTTAAAGCCTACAAATGCAAACCACCAAATGGCAAATAAATGGATTATATCTGCTTAGAGTATGGTTAAAAGTTAGAGTTTCTATCTTTACATGGTATGGCAAATGCAACGTGTGAAGATAAATCTCATATTTCCTTTTTATCTTCTTTTTTCCCCACTTACTAGAGTTTGGCACATTGGAGGGGGACGTATTTGATACTGCTAATAAACAATGCCTCAACAAGAACATTAAAAATTTTAATTTTACGTTTAAGTAATAATGTAATTAAAAGTAAGGAGCTTGATTCTCTAGCTGCAGTATGGAGTAGAAAACCCTTTCTCTTTCTGTCTATGCTCTTTATCAGTAAAACATCTGCTGTGTTTGTGGTAGTGCCAGAGAAAACATTACAGTGATTACTTTAGACTTTGAACATACTTAGTATGAGAGACCACGTTCATACATCATGTCTTAGGAATGGGGATCGGTTTCATTTTTCTTGGATATTAAGCCTTACCTGACTAAAAAAAGGCCAAAGGGAGCATGTAAATTTCAACTTGGCAAAGGCATGTTTTAGTTATGTTTTTATAGTTAATGAAGAATATAATAGACATTTCTTTAAGAGGACATCTTTCACCTCATCCTCATATCCAGTAGCTCTTAAACGCAGCAGCAGGAACTGTCTCATGAAAAACAGCTTGGATGTTTACAGAGTTGATTTACGACTTACAGACATTAGTAATTGTTAAATGCAGAAAGAGACTCCACACTTTGTCAGTTATGCCTTGGGAGCTTTAAATGCAGTCCTGACTTGCCTTCACTTTGCATCCCTCCTATCTCTCTGGCTATACCAGTTTGAATAACACACTTGGAAAAGTCTCTGGAGAGAAACAGCAGCAGAGCTCACCTAAAACTGTCTGCTTGCTTGGAGCACACAGGCTGAAAACACATTTTCTGGTATGTGAGCTGAGTTAAGTTTTAGATCTAAAAAAAGCCTGGCTTTAGCCCCACAATAAAAAAAAGTCCCTCTGTTTTATTTTATTCCTTCCCTCCCATGTTCTCCTGGGACACCTAAGGGGAAGAAGTAAGGAGGAGGTGCAGGGGGACTTGGCCTTGTTCTTTTAAAAGTCTGGGACAACCTGCTATGCTATGTGCTGGTTTGTTGTGTATAGCTGTGCCCTCCAGCAGTGATGAGGATTTGGAAACCCCTCTCCTCACGGTTAAGTTGATAGGTCACGGCACATTCCAGACATTTTCTGTCTGTTTGTTTTCCACCAGGAAAGCTCACAATGCAGCCTGCTGCTGCTACAAAGGGCTCTGTTTGTCTTTGATCTGCACATCACACCTGAGTAGGCCTAGACATCGACTGAACCGACAAAAAAAATGACAAACTTTTTTTTAGACATATCTTTATCGTGTAACGGCTTTGTGTATTTAAATATACAGTACCAGTCAAAGGTTTGGATGCACCTTTTCATTCAATGGTTTGTCCAAATTGTTCTAATATTTTATCAACATTATAGACTATTTAAAAAAAATATGATGAAAGACATATGGAATCATGTAGTAAACAAAGAATGTTCAAAAAACAGAATATGTTTTATATTTTAGATTCTTCAGAGTACCCATTTTTTGCTTTGGTCTTCTGAATCACATTAGGAAGACAAGAAGTTTCACAAATTAAGTCTTGAGATAAGGAAAGAAACTGAGAAAAGAACTATACCAGGTGATCACCTATGAAAGTGACTGACAGAATAACAGAAGAGTGCAGAACTGTGATCAAAACAAAAGGTAGATACTTTGAAGAATCTTAAATATGAAACATATTCTGTCTCAGTGTTCACAACATAATGTGTCCTTTCACAATTTTGATGTCTTCAGGTTTAATTGACTATGATAAAAAATATAATAAATAAATGAAAACATGGAATGAGAAGTCAAGGCTTCTATATAGCTTCTATATTGCTATATATAATATACATATTAATGTATTTACTGTTTCTTTATGTCTATTTTTATTTTCAATCCAATATAGGAGCAACTATATCAACACAATTTTTATCCAGTAATTAATAAAGTATTTCTGATTCTGCTTCTGAAATAAAGCAGGAAAAGTTAATTATCTGGGTTTTAAAAAGGTTGGCCCCTTGTTGTGCTTCCTCCACACTTTCACTGAGAGCTGCATGTTGGCCAGCTGCTGATGGAGCTAAGTTCATACTCTCCACATGGTCCTGTCATAATGTGCAGCTGACCTCTGCGAGCTCCCGGCCGAAAAGGTCAGCAGGAGCTAATAGGTGTTGATGGCTCGGAGCATTACATCATTACAGCAATGCTCTGGAATGAATTATTATCACATATTTTAATTCAACACACACCAACTCCTGCTATTGGCAGCTTATTTAACTTGAACTGGGATCCCAATCAGCACTATAATCAACATTCTGACAAGACGGAGGAGATAATTTGAGGGACAATCAGAAGCTTCTGTGATGCATCTTAGCATGCTTTCAGATTGGGAGAATTTTGTATAAACCTGACAGGTATTATGTGAATATAGAAGCTAATACAACAAAAGGAGTAAATGTTAAATTATCAGTACAGTTCTACTCTAAAATGTTCAGTTGCTGGTGCCTGTTTGCCATTAATTGAGAGGCAGTGTAGTCAAGGCTATGTTTTCCATTAATGCTACCCAATAAAAGTGTGAAAGGGTTTATCGGTATGCTGTCAGTGTACCATGGCTGTTTGACATAATTTCTTAGGTTTTAGCAATAAAGAAATCAAAGATTAAAAGAGAAAAGTTGAGAGTAAATAATCAGGACAGCAATGAGAGATTTACCTTGGGCTCTAAGACATTTTTCAAAGTACAAAGGCTCCCTGCAAAGCTTAGTGACCTCAGCCCAGCAACCCTCTTCTATCCTCCGCAATTAATTCACTCAGCACTTGAAAAACAGCAGCATAGGTGTTGTGAACACATTGTACTTATGCATACAAAATATGCTCTTAAAGCCAATTGTTTTGCTTTATCTTATGTCGGGGTCATTTGCAGCATTTAGACATAACTCACCTATCTGCAGAGGCTTCTGTGTGTTTGGCTGTGACTGTGGCTGGACTAGAGAGAGAACAGATTGAGCTGTGGTGTTAGCTGGAGGGGGGCTTCTTAGCTGCCATCCAACTCTCATGCTAAGCCTCTGTCTCTACCAGATGGGCACAGACAGGGTGAGGGATCAAACACACAGGTAGGTGATTGGGCAGGAGAGGAATCTACACTAGAAAGGTAATGGAGGCAGGACAAAATCCTTTCTGGGCAGAAGAATGCGGTGCACAAAGCTGAGTGAATTCTGCAATGTGTCCTTGAAGTGGGGCATGCTGCTTGTTTGGTCAGCAGATCTCCCTGGCGCCGGTGCCCACTGCACTGCCCTGCTCTCCACTGCACATGCCATCTCTCTTGCAGCAAGGACACATACAGCGTCACTACTGCCACCAAGGGCACCCTACGTGGCACCCCATTTATATGAGGAAAATATTCTAAAATGTGTATTAAATTGTGCTTTTGCCTTAACTGTGGAGACAAGCCTGGTTTGAATGCTACACAATGCACCTTCTGGCCTGTCACAGAGCTCAGGGGTCTCTCCGTCTCAGGATGGACAGTATGGTAGCCTGGCAGGGGGCTGGCCCTTTGTCTACTGATGTCTTAGCAAAGGGCCAAGTCTCTAGTTGGCTTGAGAAAAGGGGAAACATTGTGGTTACACAGCTACTGATTTAAAAGGTTAAACTGAACTGCAAGGTATATATACAGTGTAAGAGCCATGTCCGACTAGAGTAATGAAATGTAATCAAACAAATCAAGCTTCAATGATACTGGGTGTAAGATTCTCATCCACTGGCATCTTTTGCTTTTGTTCTGTCACATACAGTATATTGGGAAATGCTGTGGTCTGACTGTCACAAGCTAGTGACTAGCAGTATGACAGTCTAATCAAATTGTGCATTGATTTGTGCAATCAATTGTAACCACAGCAGTAAAACACAGCACAACATGTGATAAAACACTGCTGAAACTGTATAAAACATAAAATCAGTAATTCCCTTCATGATTGGGGAGAAAATAACTGCCATATTAATGGTATGCATGCAAAGAGGGGATTTTTTTTTTAATCCCAAATTTGAGGACACAATACTTGGGAATTTGAATCACTCAACTGAAACAATTAGTTTCAGGCTGTTTATCTTGTAAAAATGTAACTAAAGCAAAACTTATTGGAAGAAAAACCTTCAAATCAGTTGCTGAATAATATATACTACTTCTAAAATTAGATGCATTCTATTCTCCATTTCATAAAGCCATTGTATGCTTGTATCATTACCTTTTCGTTTACAAAAAATATGAATCAGTTAGTGAGTTCAAACAAAAGATCAATTGATAATAACAACAAAAAATGAAAACCTGAATGAGCAAATCCAATCCTTAAAGCCACAGGCACACAAGACCACAGGGCTGTCAGAAATCTTACACTGGAGACTCATTCATGCTTGAATAAACAAAGAAAAAAACATATATTTCCACATTTAAAGGTCCCATTGCATTAAATATTCATGGCTCATATAACGACAAAGACAGCATGTTGAAGAGCACTGTAAAGAAAACAAACAGGCACGATCTGCAGTGGAGAGCACCAAAATGTTGTGGAACCACCAGGACAATAGCGGTGCTGTGGCTCATTGTTGGGCTCAAATAAAACACAGTATGAGCACCTTAACAACCCACCGAGAGACACAAGCAAAGAGTAAACATGCACACTTCCATACGCACACACTCAAATTTACAGGCAGAAGAATATAGGAGAAGCACAAGAATCCGAAGCTCCACTCTGCTGTGAGGCACACCCTTGAAATATTTATGACCCTCCACGTTCTATCCTCCACTGTGGCAGGGGCAAGGCATAGCTGCCGCTTTATCTCCGAACTGGACTTTACAGCAGCCACAGCAGGCTAGCTCACTCCAAGGCTCAACATTCTTCTCCTCTGGATCCTATTACAGAACTAACCAGCAGCCATGTTCAAAGTCCCTGCAGTAATCTGCCTAAATCCTAAATTCTAAATGCTCTTAATGCACAATGTGATTCTACATTCATCAAATGTTTGGTTTTGCATAACAATAGGCTGAACCCACTGGGTGAGCCCAGTGGAAGTTCTTTCTTCATGACTTGGTGGTGGGAGTAAGTGACCACAGAGAAGAATGAGTCAGGAGCATTTAGCGGTCAGTATCTGCAACGAGTGGTCTTTCCTTCAAACAACCCTGTAGGCCAGCTCACTGGGGTTTCCTGTACACTCATACTTTCCAAAAAGAAGTTTTATGAAACTGCTGGCCACCAAGCAATCCATCCCACCTTGTACACAGACCAAAAACCTTGACTCAGGTTTGGTTGTATAACGGGCCTATATCTTTCATGGGGATCTGGGAATTTTAGGCTGTAGAGTGCTTTAGGAGTGAGTCCTAAAACCTAGAAATTAATTAGCATTTTTGCCAGTTCTGCTCTTCTCAGAGTCATTGTTTTTTTTTTTGTTGGTTTTTTTTTTTATCGATTTTAGTTAAATGTCTTAATTAAGGTCCAAGATCAACACAAGATTAAGAGATTGTATAGGCTTTTTGTCAATGTTTACTTTAACTTTGGACTACAAAAGACATAATTCCCGTTGCACTCTGTAAAAAGATGTCATAATGGTAGACATTGAACAGAAATTGATTTTTTTTCCTCACTTATTGTGGTTTGGTGAAGATGTGACTGTGTTAGATGTATAGTAGGTGAGGCTACAAGTCCTGTAGAAGTTTCGGACAAATTCTAACTTATTATGAAAAAACTGATCACAAGCAAACTGGGCCAAGCTTGCACACTCAGGTCATCACTGTAGATCTACCGTACACGACAACCAATGAGAAACACAAACAAGCATGGATGAAAACCCATCATGTTTGAAATTACAAATCATCACCATCTCATTACAACAGTTACCACTTGACAGCACTGTGCCTGGTCGCCTCTTTACTTACAGGGTCTAAAGTGAGTAAAGTTCCACCTTATCTAAGTGATTAGATAACATGGATCATTAATGATCTCCACAGGGAAATTGGGTCAATGTGGGAGCAGACACCAGGATATAGATAAGAGTCGGAACAAACGAAAACAGTGTCACTAAACTGATCATTTAATCTGACTGTAAAGAACATTGTCATTATGCATTTTTAAAAATGCGGGAAAAGAGTAGTAGCCACATTTATGCTTTTGGATCTTCTTCCAAACACCTCAAAACCTGCAACAAACCATTTTCTCAATGACAACAAATAACCAAAAACAAGTCAGTCACCACTTCAGCTATCAAAAACCTGCATTGCTCCACTGTAAATGTTTGCTGAATGGGAGCAGGCAAAACTAGCGCAACCAGGGGTTTGGCAGTTTCCCAGCAAACACCAGGACTAAAATGACTTTGTAATCAGAGGGTTTAGAGAGCAAACAAAGGAGGAGGAAGGGAAGAAACCAGGGAATGATAGAGTGAGTCTATGAATTACTCAGCAGACACGTCTCTCCCCCTTTACTCCCAGCAGGAGATAATGGAGATCATCCATCTTCTTGCCCTCCTTTACGCCCCATCTTTGGACCACTCTTCTGCATCCAGGTCAACTGAGAAATACCACCAGGTCCTCCCTGATTACTATGATGTGAAAAATTTGGCAGGATAGGGTTTCAGTTGAAAATGATTTTTATGGGAGATGGTAAATCGAAAGCATTTATATAGCACTTTCCTACCTTGCTCACTAAAAAACTAGGTGCTTGCCTGCCCATCTGGAGCAACTTGGGGTTCAGTATTTTACTCTTTGATAAAGAAAAAGATGTTAAGAGAAGATCTCCTGAGCCACCATCACCACAACCTGTATTACAAAATTTTAGCAAGCTAGCTATATGATTGCACTGATTTAAAGCATTAAAAATCATGTTCAATCAGTCTTAAACTGTGACAGATGGAGTCATATATGAGTACACAATTCAGTGTCACAGATTAAGCATTAGAGACTTTTTTGTTTGAATAACAACTATCACCTTTCTGGGTGGTTTGAAATGGGTGTGGCTAAGTAGCAAAAAGGTGATGTCCCACTTTTGTGCACCAATCAGGACTTGGCAAGACCTGATACAGAATCTGATGACAGTTGGTGGGTTGTTTGGTTACTGTCAATATAATCTGATCAAACCACACCCGGCGGTTGTGATGAGGCAGAGTTTTTGGCTGTTAAACATTTAAAGGGACAGGGTGCTACAGGGATGACAGATTTCTGGAGGCCAGCCTGGAAGTTAGCATCATGGTACCAGTTCCCTGAACAACAAGTAGCCACTTCTTGGCAAACCCCTTTTCTAAGACATGTAAAAACATTCAAGCTTACGAGCGATTCCAGGTTTAACTCAGTAAAGGTATTCAGATTATTTAGTAATCCTGTTTCACAAGACAGACCCAAGGTATGCACAGCAAAATGCTTTCAAACTTACTACACTGAATAAAAGAGCAGCTCTGAGATTGGTTGTAAACCAAAAAGAAAAAATGTACATTCAAAGTGATGCAGAAAGAAGAATTTTCATTAACCACAAGAATTCATCCGAGGCCACTAAAAATAAAATATTTCCGGACATATGTTTACTAAGAAATGAAAACATAGCCACAGAGATTGAAAATAAATGCATTCTCTAGAGGAAATACCATTTATTATAACCACAATAAGATAACCACAGATTGTTTATTTCACACATCAGCAGGCTTAAACTGCTGACGCTGGAATATTATCGGGCCAAGCTGCTGGATTGTCTCAAACTCATGTTATTGCAATGACTGTTGCTGCTAAACTGCTCAGAAAAACATACATGACACATCTATCTACCTTCATGAATAATACAGTGTTCCTGCACACTCAAGCTGCGATTTGTCTTTAGTGCGACACAGACATGCCTGAGTTTAAATCCCTACGAGACAGGCTCATTGAGAAGGATAGAAAACCTGCAGGATTCCCAGGCTCTCATCTCCTTCCAATAAAACAAGTCGTCTATTCTTTCCTGAGACAGGATGCAACGGGGAGGCAACCGAAGGGCATCATCACCGAGGTGAAGAGTTCACAGCAGCGTACAGGAATAGGATTTGAGAGTGGGAAAAAAAGAGGTTGATTTCTCTTTACCCAGAAGAGAATGACATTTTCTTCTTTGATCAGGGAGAAAATAGAGGAAGCATGGAGGTGGGGAGTCGTGGAGAGAGGTGCCAAAAGAGAGAGACATCAGCAGTGGAAGAAAAGCCAGAAAACAGAAGCAGAAGGCAACAGTGAGATACTGCTATCAGAGTTCCAACATGGCAGGATGTGACATGTGGAGTGCAGGAAGAGGAAACTGGACAGATATAGATTAATTTGGTAGCCGGTCCTGAAAACATGTCTATCCCATTAGGGGCCTCAGTGGCAGTTAATGTGCTTATCAAAGCGTGCACCTTTGGTCTATTCCAAACCTCAGTATGGTGCTACTACTGCACACATTTAATAATGGATCAGTGGGTTTTCTATTATTTCAAGTTGTAGGAGTACACTTATAGGCTTGTAAGAGTCATTTTCTCCAGAGTTGGAGAGAAATAGGTTCACACCCTGGGGTCAAAACCCAAAACTAATCAGACTTAATGTAGGTCATTAATTTGTGACTTTACTACAGCTCAGATCATGTGAGAACTGCTCATCTAAATGAGCAGTAAAACAACGAATCTCTCCTGACTAACAAAACTGCAATAGAAAAGCTCTGTATAAAAAAGCCCTCTCTTCATTATTTACAGTGTAATTGAACTCTGTGTTTAGGGGGTTAAAGTAAGCAGGAAGAGCAGCTTTGTTTTAGACCTTTAAAGTCCTTTTTTGGACAATACATAGGTTTCAGGTGGCAGGTGGAACAAATATGGCCAGGTTCT
The DNA here is from genome assembly GCA_028566105.1 of Hypoplectrus providencianus. Lineage (NCBI taxonomy): Eukaryota > Metazoa > Chordata > Actinopteri > Perciformes > Serranidae > Hypoplectrus > Hypoplectrus providencianus. The sequence continues at coordinate 11,091,280 of JAOWBC010000002.1, forward strand.
TTGAGAGTTTCTTTGAGTTCCTTTGGAACAAATTAATGTGATTAGGTTGCATAATAAATCATATCAGTAACATTCTTAAAGGACTATGGACAGGCACATGCAACCATATCTTTGTGATTCTGTCAGCAGATAAGTATTGCAGTTCAGGGACTTTTTATATAGGATGGAAGTTTCTTTTCTTTCTATGTGTTGTATTATGCTCAATACAGTTGAGATTTATGGTTTTATAGGCTCTCTAAACATATGACAAATAGGAAAAATACATAAAACCAAGTTAATTGCTTAATGTTTAAATGAAAACTCAAGTAATTAAGGTTTAACAATCAATTAAAGAAGTCCTATTGTTTACTTCATTTTAATACTTTTTTATAGACAGGCAGATACAAGATCCCTATGTATGCAAGTGTTTCTTTGTCTTTTTTGTCCTGGTGTTTATGATGGTACAAGTGGAAGGTTAAACAAAAGGTACAAACAAGGAGCTTGGACACATGTGCACCAATACATATGGATGCACACAAAGAAGTGAAACTGACGGATGAGCAATATCAGCAAAAAAATTTGGAAAAGTTCATAAGAATTCATGTTTCCTACATTTCCTTTGTCAAGCAATATGAGGCAATTCTTCACTATTTTAACTTTTCTCGTGACCTCTGAATTTCACCACTCACTGACAGAAACCTTTATGCTATAAGATGAGAAAGGTTCTTTGACTGTATATGTACATTGGTATTACTTTTTAACTTTTTCATAAACTTCAAAATGACCCTTGATTGTGCCTATGTGAAAAGCAGAGCCACATAACAGCAGCATGGGTGTGTCAGCTCAGCTGTTATCATTGAGGCAGATAGCCATCTGATCAAATATGGTATTAGGAGTCTGACATCTAAGATTTCAGAACAATGGGAACAGCTGGTCCTCATTAGAGATGAAATACAACTGTAACTAACATTTTAACCAGTGTAGTCCCCTGAAACAACTCCCTGTGCTGCGGCACTTAACAGTCTTGAGGAGAAAACTACAAGAGAAGTTCAGTTTTGGAGAGGGCTGGTGGCCAAAGGGGCTTTCGGTGATGCTGTTTTTAAACATGAGCTACAAAGCCAAGATAAAGGGCGGTGGTTCTGATGGCTGTCATATGCATGAACAATGTTAAAGCACACCTCCAGGAAAAACACAGCATGCTTTGGCCACACGCTGCGGTAGTTTGTGTCCATGTTGTTGTCAACTTACCTTCAGAGAGCTCCAGCTCCAGCTCCGCCAGCTTCTCCCGGACCTCCGCCGGCAGGGTCATAGCGACAGCCGGCGTGGGCTCCAACATCATCGTGAGCAACCCGGTTGAGGTTCTCTCAGCCATGGCAAGAAGCACAAATAGGTCCACTGAGTCGCCGTAGAGGAGGACAATGCGACTAGGAAATTTAAAAAAAAAAAAAAAAATTAAAAACAACAACCCCTCCTCACTTGGTTTCGGCTAAGGAGGGCAAATAGGGTGTTGGTGCTCGTCTCGCTGCAACGTCGTACAGATGTGTGAGAAATCTCTCCAACCGTCATGACACGGCTAGCTGCGGGGCTAGCAGACACACCTGGCTGCGTGTTTCCATGTAGTGTGGCGGGACGGGGCCCAGCCAGTGTCTCCGTGCCTGCTGTCTGTCCCTCGGCACTGACTGTCGGCGGCTGCTTCACTTCAACTGTGGAGGGAACTCATTCAACTCCTCGCTCGCTTCCCACGGCGCAGTCGCCATTGCATCATAGCAACAGCAGCCCTAACCGTGCGCGTTCACGAGCCTGCTCCAGCGTTCGTGTGTCTGCTGATGTGGCTCACATAGCTTGCCTGCCTCCTACTGTCACAAGCACGGCGCTGCGTGCCACACAGCACTCAGTCACTGAATATTTTATTGTTGTTTAGTTTGCATTTGGTAAGTGTTTTTGTTTCTCACAAACGCTTCGTATACAGTATTTTAAAATACGACACCAAATTATTATTATTTTCTGTTCGTTTGTTTGTTTGTTTTATTTACCTTTTTAAAGGGAGCAAGGAGGGACACAGTCCTGGTAAAATCTAAAGTGCAATGTAGAAAATAATCCAAGTGACAGACTAGTTTATTCAGAACAGATGCAATTATTATCACCCCGCAAAATATGATGTGCTATACTTTCATTATATTTCTATTTGTAATTATATTTCATAATTAATTGCCTGTCTGTTTCCTATTAATTAATAGGATATATCTGATATATCTGTATCCTATTAATAGAACAACTCAAAAGAACAACTCCAGATCCTATACACAACTAGATAAAGCAAAACCTTCTGAAGAAAGTGTAAGCATGTTTTCAGCTGACTGAATGAAGTGTCAATTCAAGTGTAAGTGATGGGTGAGACTAAAGTTGAGTAGAAAATTAATTTGAGCTTCAATCAATGAAAAGAGTTAAAACATATAAGTGAAGGTGATTAAAAAGCAATAAGTATCAGCTTAAGTGGAGATCCCGAATAATAACAGTACAAGGACAAGTGCCCATCTGAAAGATGATGTCAATTGAAGTGACAGCTAAGCATACAGGAGGACAAAGGTCACTTTATATTACATTTCACACTGAGGCAGTTTTCCAAAACAGTAATGTAAGAAACATAGATAAAGTATACATGGTATGATTTAATGATAAGAAAATCCAAAAAACACAATAAATATGTATGTACAGTAAAGAATATGATAGTATACAATACGTATGTGCTTTTAGATATATAAAGATAAAAAAAATTATTAATGCTTGCACATGTAGATTTCATCTCCACTTCATCTCCTTTACTACTCAAAGGGAAGATATATTTCTTAAAATATAATACAATTATAATACATTAAAAGTATAATATAAGAGAAGAAAAAAGAAAAGGTATAAATCAAAGTTAATAAAATTAAATAAATATTTTAATACAATGTAAAAGAGATGTACAATGTAAAGTGATTACACCATTTACCTTATGAATTTCACATTTCTAAAGGTTAAAAAAGGGGGAAAAAAAGACACTTACATATTTGTTTTAGCTGCACTATATGAGGCCAGAAAAAAAGGTCAATCTCAGAAAATCTCCAAAAAACAAACATATGACTATATGTCTAGTTGTGTATGATGAAACCATACTTTGTTGAGTCTTTATTCTCTTTTATGTTATTCTTCTTTTTGTATTGCATACATTGACATTTTCTTCAATTATAAAGCTCTGATTGGGTGAATTGTTTGTAACTCCCTGTTGTTGTTGTTGTCTAAAGCAATAAATATCATAAATAATTTTCGACCATTAATACATATCAAAACAAACTGTAAAATAAGTTTCCTTCATCTGCAGAAATGAGTGTCTTAACTTCCTTCAACCAGCAGGTGTCCCTAAAGGCAGTGAAAACAGTTCTTCTAAGGCAAGTAAGTAAGTGGTTCAATGTGTGGCTGACCGTGTTGGTATTTTTGTAAAAGTGAAAAGGTGATACATCCTCTATTGAAAGTAAAGATCCTTTCTCAAAGTATGTTTAAGGTCGATGTGGTAGTCTGCTCCAGGATTCCTCGCGTTGTGTTCAAAGATGGCAGCGTTCACCTCAGTATGAATATCAACAAGATGCGTTTTCCTGTCCAGAACACAAACAGCCGTTTAGTATAAAGCTTACTTTAAACTGTATGATGCTCAGTGCTGGGAAAAGTTTTTAGATCCCTTACTTAAGTTAAGATATTAGCCACAGTTTGAAACTACTATACGACAAGTAAAAGTCCTGCACCATAACCAACTTAAGTATAGGTACAAAAGTACAAGCAATGAAATGTACTTAAAGTATCAAGAGTAAAACTACTTTTTATGCAGAATGGCCTCCCTCAGATTGTTATATAAACTCCTTAAATAAGTTTGGAAACATTATTTAGGTAAATTATTTATCTGCTTTAATAATACCATTTGGTCTTGTATCTTATACTGTTGAAAAAACAGGTCACTCATGAGCAACACAGCTCATTGTGTGGGTGGCGCCAAAATCCCCTGCAATGTTCTTTCTGTTGATAGTCAATCTTGTTTTGAGCTTCAAGAGCTGCCAGGTGTTTCCACCTTATTGAGAGCACTTGTGTGCATGGGTCCCACAACTTTATTGAGTCAGTGCATGCTCCAAGCATCAGATGCCGGGATAAGGCCCATGCCATAGGGCAACAGGGGATTTTTGGCACAGTTTTTTTGGGCTCTACCCAAACATTTAGCTGTGTTGCTCATTCCACAAAAGCATGATCATGACAAGTTGTACCTTGTTGTAAAGGTAACTATTCAAGCTATCCGATGATATATAATACAACACCAATTAGTATTATAATAGGGGAGAGATAATTGACTGAATTAATGTTTCCAAACTGTTTTGAGGAGTTTATATTCCAAATATATTATTGCATTATCATTATTGGTGCATTTATGTAAGCAGCTTGTACTTATACTTGAGTAAATGTACTTAGTTACATTCCACCACTGGTGATGTTAAGTGTCAGCTGGATTTGTTGAGTGTTTGTCTGTACCTGCTTTGGCCTCTGCGTAAGGCATCTGTCAGAGCCTTCAGGTAGGCAGAGCGATGGTGTACTTGCTCCAGCTGACATTCATCTGTCCAGCAGTGACTCCAGAACACATCTGCATCAGTGGGGATGAGACCATGTCTGGACAGCCCATCACAACCATCTGTCTCTAGATCCTCATCCCGGTGCTCCATCCTATCATGGGGTGGAAACTCAGGGATGCTGTACCTCTGGATGAAGAAGAGTTTGGGCTTGCCAGCCAGCAAGGGGCACGCATCAGCTGTGAAAAGTCGTCTGACGGTGTCCAGACGTAGCCCTGCACCGTACGAGTCTGTGCCCAAGATATGGTCTGTCGTGCCACGGCTAATGATGCAACAGACAAATCCATCACCTTCGAAGTTCTCCCTCTGTCTGAATAGCTGTCTGAGCGCTGCAAGAGTCTCATCCACATTCAGACACTTGCAGAGGACCACCTTAAAGTGAAGAGCCTTAAATGTCTCTTCCAACATGTCTGAGTGAGGAAAGACAGATAAACCAGATTTACACTTTTACCTTGATAATAAGTCACTGAAAAGATTAATGCAAGGGTGCTAACAAACTAGGCTGCTACTAACAAAACCAAAAGACATTGAGTTTACTTTAACATGAGACAACACAAAAAAGACATCTCACTCAAACTTTAGTTATAATTAACAAAGGTAAAATAAAGGTCCTAAAAGTAAAAACCAGTTTGAGAATAAGAACTTTTTCTTTCCTCTTCTTCACCAAACACATTGATTAGCTAATACATAATAAACTGCTCGCACACTGATGCATCAGTATCTGCAGAATGAGTACTATGACTTTGATACTTTAAGTAACATTTGTCAGTGATATTTACATTGGTACTGGTACCAATGGCATTAATGATTCTGAATACTTATTGCAGCAGTGAACTAGGTACAAAATGTTTAGTGTCTTACCTCCATCATTTCCCACGCAGTCTATGATAAGACAGACTCCTCTGGGTTTAAAGTTGAATTTGTAACAATCTAGTTGACTCTGTAATGCAAAGAAGCAAGCAAACACGTTTAATAAATGCACTGTAATTACCTAACACATTCAATGATTATTTAGGGGAAAAACTGTACCAACAGTGGTTGAAAACCCCACCTGATGGCTCTGCTCTCTGTACACAGGCACTGGTGCGTTTGCTCTGGCTGATGAAATATAAAAGTGAAATACAATGACCAACAGGGGCTTTCCAACAGTAATCACTGCGTAACTACAACATGGTAATATTTACTTATGCTTGTTCCGCTGGTTTGAAAGAGTTTTTTTTTTTTTTTTTTTTTTTTTTCAATTACCGGAATACCTGACAAATACATTTTCCAATATGAAACTGGACTTACCACTGTGAAGGGACTGTGTTTGTCTTGTTTGTTGTACAGAACTGGAACTATGTGGAAATGTGACTGGACGCTAAAGAAAATATACTTTTGTTACAAACATATTAGTAATAGAATAAAAAGTAAAAACATGAAATAATTAATATGTTTTGTACATTACTTACAGGAGCTGTATGCCTTTGCTGTTGCAAGGAATGCCCTCCAGACGTTGCAACTATGGGAAGGTGGAAAAAGACAGAAATTTGAAAAAAAAAAAAAAATAGATCACAGTCACAAGTAATTATTAAGTATTTGCTGCTTTAAAATTTCATGATGTGCATTTTATAACATAATCTCTGAAAGGAAATAAACAAACATGTCCTAGGGCAAGTGAAAGTTTGCTCTGATAGTGAGAACCTGTTCTGTTCTTTGTGTAAAACATGTTTTTACTTTCATTTCTGTGCTATGGAACAAAGCTTATCTTTGACACTTGAATGCAAACAGTCAGTTTTTATTCTTTGTTCTCCTATTCATATCCTAGCACCCTGGACAAACACAAACAAACCTGCATTCATTTTAGTTCCTGTTTTAAACATTTCTCTGTCTAAAGAAAGTGTACCCTTCCTACTGTATATGCAGTAAAAATGTTCATGGCTTGTCTTCATACTTGAGAATTTTCATTCACATTTTGGCAAAGCAGACTCACATGACATCTTGTATGCAGCTACTTTTTTGGCTAGGTCCACCCTGTCAATGTTTCTCAAACATTCCTCTAAAAAGTCAACCCTTTCAGGTGAAACCATATCCAGCTTCTCGAGTTCAATGATCACATCCAGGAATGTCTGTCATAGAGAAAGGAGAAGTTCTTTGAATGGAATTTAAAATGACTGTGGTAAGCGTAAATGACGTTTTCAGTCAAGAGACTTTCCATCAAACCCCCCCTCCCACACACACACAAGTGTGGGACAACCAGTAAATGGAACAAAACCAAACTCTCATTTTAATTTCTTTACCTTTGCTTCTTCCATCTTGTCCCGAGGCAACTCGTTGCTACACAAGAACTTCAAACTGTTCACATCTTTATTTCCCATGTCTTCATTGATATTAGCCATCAGCACTCTGAATCAAGGAAAGCCTAATTACACAAGGAACAACAACTTGTGCTAACTCTTTCTGACATCTTTAAATGTATCTTACCTGAATCTTGGCAGAACCTGCCCATGTTTCAGAATCTCCTCCACCTCCTGTCTGTTGGTTTTATACACCTTCCTCAGGATATCAAAACGTCTCAGCTCCAGCATCAGCTCTGCGAGAAGAAGGCGACCGCTCTCACCACACATCACTTTAGATTTCAGCACCTCCTTCATACGAGCTACGCTGTTGTCTGTGTCCAACATCTCACACAGGTAGAAGAGCCTCCTGCGTTCACAGCTGCTCAGAGCCTCAGCTGTTTGATTAATAGCCTGGAGCTGGAGTTGCTCTGAGAAAGCCATGGAGTATCTGTAGAGGAGTGAGCTAATAATAAACAGATGACAAGCAATGAAGAACAATGAAGATAGGCTTAATTATTATTCAGTGGTAGATACGGAACTCGTTTGTTATTGCGCTTTGAAATGAGCCTTACAAATACTGTTTATGTAATTATTATATTAGTATGATTTTAAAATAAACCATGATACAAAAGTAACAAACTAAAACAACCTACCTTACTCCGTCGAGCTAAAAGAAGACGAAACAAAACTAAAGAGGAATTTATATGGGGTAGTAACATACACAGGAAGGATGACGCACCACGGAAAAAACTTCGGGGAAATACCGCAGTGGAGACTTCTGACAATCACTTGGGCATCCCACACCGACTAAATGAAAGAAAAAACTGTGTTAGCGGTTATGAGTGCGCGATATGTGCGCGAAAAAACCGTAATTCTTCAAGGATATATTGCAGACAACCTTGCGTAACTACCAAGAAGTGAAAGCGAAAGTGAAGAGCGGCAGTGCACCGAAGATAATACTTAAAGGCACATCATTATTGGCGCGCCAAACTCAACAGAGTAAGTTATAAGTACTCAAAATCAGGGTTGGGTTGGTGGGTTAAAACCTCTTCATCCATTACTTAACGTGCGTTAACAATTATAATCGCAGATGTAATATTCAGCACCAAAATGTATTAATGGATTAATTATTACTTTATTATTACCAAAAGGATAAACACCCGTCAGCGAAAGCTTTTTTTCCCCATACATGGCAACTCAGTATTTGCTCTTGTGATTATGAATGGCTTAATACAATATTGACATACATAATATTTAAAGTACTAGGCCTAAACCCGTGTTTGTCGACTATTTTATATAGCCTTAAATAATTCGCATTAAATGCAACCAGCTAAAAAACAAACAAAAAAAAAACATTAAAAATAAATAAATAAATACTGCTGTTAAACAAGAATTCAGGAGACCGCTAACTGGGTATGATGATGCATAAATTACACCTTTCACAAAAGTTTGATGTGTTTTGGATGTCTATGCAAAGTGTTTTTGGTTCGAGTTTCATTATCAGCATTGGTAACTCACTCTAAGTTAATACACAAGAGCGCTTAAAAAAATGGTGCTGGGTTTTCCGACAGCCATGAAGGCACCACTTCTGCTCCCCCTGCAGGTCGCCCGAGCTTTCTGCTTACCAAAGCGCACTGAGTTCCGCTCAGCCTGGCCAATCGTGTCGCTCTGTGGTTCAGCACCATTGCAGAGTGGGGAGATCATACGGAGGTGTAGATCGCTGGGAGAGGGATCATTTGGAGGAAAGATACTCGACCTAGGTGACCGATCTGGGCCAACACCACCTTCACTTCCCCGACACAGTCACCGCGTGACATTACCACAACCAGCTTCAGTCCGGGTGAGTATTTCATTAACCGATAGCTAGTAAAAGACTCTGGATTTTCCAGGTAGTCGCAGTGAAGGGCTGTTGGTGACTTGGAACAGCATCAGCTCTGTTGGTGTGGATGTAAACCCGCGGCGAGGAGGCTTCAGCGTTAGCGGACTGGCCACTGCCAACACCACTGCCTTTAGCCGGGGACCACAGAGCAGATGCTTTGGTGCTAGAGCCAGGCAGCCAGTAGCCAGCCGTCTCCGCCTTGGTCACGACTGGTGAAAAATGAGGACGAGGATGTCCACCAGCTGCTGACGAGAACAGGCACGCTAACGGCATGCCAGCCAAGCTAAGGCAGCTAACGTTGACGTTCAGGTTCAGGCTGTCGTGGCAGTGCTGTAAAAAAATGCAAGCTAGTTAGCAGTTTACTATCTGCGCAGAAGCACCCAGGTATAACACGTTAGCTAGCTCAGTGTTTAGGTTTAAACGGTACGTAGGTTTTCACTAAACGTCAGCCACTGCACATTTATTTCTGAAACACACAGTTTTTTGCTGTGGCTTTTCAAGTTGAATGCTACCAAAACGCTGCACCATGTTTGTTTTACAGTGGTTTTATTTTGAAATTTCTAGCGGAAGTCTCAATTTCGCACCCCTGTTGGTTTTTTTAATATACATTTAGTGCTAAAAGCATCAATAACGGCGATTTACTTTATTGTCAATATACTGAGATCAATGGCAATCTTTGTTATCTCTTCAGTATTGTATGACATAAAAGCATAAGAAAATAGTAAATAAAGTTTAAGTAAACACAATTTGAGTAAACAGACGACAGTGTATTAAAGCAAAGACACATTAAAGCAAAATATATACAAAAACTAGAGATTAAGACATAAAGTAACCTAGCAGTACAGTGCTGGTTTAGCAGCAGCATGTATAAATATGGTATAATGCAATATATATGTGTGTGTGTGTGTGTGTGTGTGTGTGTGTGTGTGTGTGTGTGTGTGTGTGCGTGCGTGCGTGCGTGCGTGTGTGTGTGTTTCTTGATTGTCCTGCATCTTGTTGCACAAGGGAGGGGGGGCAACCAGGTATAGGACTTCTATGATTCTTATGTTACAGTGTTGGGTCTGATTTTGTTAAGTAACATTAAATGCTTGTGAGGAGTTACTGTAGTGTAAATCAATATCATGTACAGAGCCAAAATTTCTGAGTAGCTCTCTCCAGGCTTTTAGTCTCTTTGAGTGGCGTGTGTATAGTTACATTTTCACCTATAAGTAGTTAGTCATTATTGCTTTACATATTTTTGTCTTTTTACATCAGTATGTCAGTGGCCAGGATCTATTATGTATCAGTAAATACCAGACATAGATGTCAATTCACTAAATACAAGGCAGGGTTCATAGCCCTTAGTCAGTTTAGGAGCATCAGACCAACTTTTCACCCAGAAACATTTAATCTGTGTAACTGTTTTTAACACAGAGCCTGTGTCTACACCATTTGGCTGAAGACAGGGTTTCACTCTATCCCCAGAGCTGTTTGATAAACTGTGCTTGTACAGAACAGTGTTTTGCACCATACCAGTAGTTCATTGCTCAAAGTTACCAGCAATAATAACTCCTTACAACAGCATCATCACTAATTCATTTCTCCCTGATCTGCCAAGCCAGTTTACTTCTGCCAAGTTGCTTTCTTGTTGATCTTTCGCTGTTGACACCCTGCTGTTCTTTCTAACACTGATATCAGAACATTACACAAATGCTGCTTGAAATGATATCAGTCATGATAAGAAAACTGGCCCTCACATGATGGCGTCATCATCATGGGAAAAGATGTAGAGCTGAAGATCCAGATAATTCCATGCCATCTGCTACTCACGCTCAATCATCATCACCATCATCATCCTCCTCTCTCCTCCTTCCTCACTCTATCTCTGCCTCCATGTGTTTTGGGACTAGGCTATCATTTGAGCTGTGGCCTATTTTAGCCAGAGACTCCATTTACCCACTTAATATGTGTCTCTGTCTACAGGAGTTTCTTCTATTATTCACTGTAACATTATTATTTAGCCCGAGTCGTTTGAGGAGCAGAAGACACTAAAATGTATCAGATCATATTGTGGAGTTGGTGAAATCACTTATCAGGCAGCACACTGTAGCTCGAGAGTCATGTGTTGTATAAAACTCTTAAGCTAGCCTAATGGTTTCAAAGGGGATTCAGCAGTGGCTGAGGCAACCTCTTATGAACTTTGAGTTGACTAATAATGCACAACATTGTTGTTTGTTGCCCACATGGCTGCAGCAGATTTGAGCTTATTGAGACGGTTTTTAACCAAAACAAATCTAACCGTAAGTGTATTGAGCCCCAGAGTGTGTTGCCTCCCTCCCACCTATGGTGATGCACACGCCTAGGGGATCAAAGCTGTAATTAGCCTGCCATGGATTAGCAGTGGGGACTATTTTCCACTGTACTCGCTCCCACAGAGCCAGAGGATCACACAGGCAGCCAGCCCCCTGTCTTTCCTCTTCTTCCAGTCGAGCAAATCTGAATTGCCAAGGCCAATCAAACGAGAAACGTCACAATTTTGCTCTGAGAGTTTAAATGTCAGGATATTTAAAAAAAAAAAAATCCATTGTCTTATTTCTCCTTGTTTGTGGTCATTCAGCATCCAAAACAGTTCTTTATGTGTTTACAAGTTACCAGTGGAGTCCTTGAAGTCGTGTTGTGTGCAGACGGTCTTGAGAATCAGCTGGGTATGTGGTTGGCATGCAGAGAGAGCTGTGGTGCTGCTGACTCACCGCTCTGCCAGGTATGAGGTCTGTCTGCGTTGGCTGTCTCCATGTTGTACAGTATGTCTTTCTTCCAGCACCCTCCTCCTGCTCAGAGACTTGTCTCTCTGTCAGCCAAACACGAGTTCATACTGTTCCTCTGGGGGCTCTGAAGAGGTGGAGCAGCATAATGTGTGTACTCTCTTGTTTGTAAATGAATCAATGCTTTGAAAACTGATTGCAACATGGTTTGGGAATGACAGGGTATACTGTCCAAGCTAATGATAACCTAAGGGTTTCTATATGGGCAGTCCGGCCAATTTGTGGCGCTTGTTCTTCAGTCTGTGGCGCAGCGCCACACAATGGTCTATGTATGGGAAACACTGATACCAGCATTATGATTCAGTTCAACAGACAAGCTGCATATCCTTACCCTTTAAACAGCAGGTACAGCAACTGTACATGTATACTATCAAATCATAATCAAAGTAAGACAGTCAGATATTAGCAGATAGTAGCATTTTTTACAATGAATGCACCCCTGTCACATCTTCATGAAAGTGTATAATATTTTCAATATTTGCTAATGAAGCTTTAAGGAAGAGTCAAGATGAGCAAATTATTTTAGGTAGTCCAATCGAATGCTTTAAAAAAAGTCACCCATGCTTGCTGCCTGTGCATCAAAAATTTCCCTTTTCATGTGGTTTGACAGAAGAATATGTTTGAAAGATTTGTCACTTTATACACGGAAAGTGGCCGATGTTGCTAAAATATGCTGCCATCATCAGAGTGCTGGTTTGCTTGATGTGTGTGAATGTTTTGATTGGGTTAGATTAACTGTATTATCCCTGCAGTGAAATGGCTGGTTCCCATGGAAGTGGTGAAAGGCTTTGTCATTGTTCTGCTGTACAGTTTGACTGGTTGATTTCACCTCCTTCAGTTCATTTCAGTGAGTGCTCTGTTTGCAGCCCTCCATTATTGATACAATGCTGTGTTGGCAGATCCACTGGTTAACCTTTAATCCACAATTCTCTATTGGACACAGCCAGTAGCTTATTTGCAGCACATATTTCAGCCAGATTTCTCTGAGACACGGTGATAATGAAAGACAATTAATATGTACTTAAAGCTAGAAAGACTTAGCTGCACGACTAAGCAAGACTCATTTTTGGTATCAGGTTGTTTTCGACTATGGAAAGTATTGGCACTGCTAGTTAAAAACATCTGGATGAGTAAATCAGAAATATTGCGGTAACTACTGGTAATACCATTTTTGTGGTTGGTGTTTCAAATCACACTAGTGTGGATTCTCTTTAATCAAAGTTTCAGGCTTCTAGTACTGACTCAGCTCACTTTGAACCCAGACCACATTTGTACCACAAAGCTGTGGTGGAAGAAACATTCATATCCTTTGCTTCAGTCAAAGTACAAACCACACTGTGGAATTACTCCACTGCAAGTAAAAGTGGGGCTTCAAACCTTACTTGAGTATTAGTACAAAAGTATCACCATCTAAATGAACTTCAAGCATCAAAACTAAATGTACTCATCATGTAGAAAGGACCAACTCAGATAGTTGTCAGCTAAATGCAGTGTAAAAAGTATAGCATGTGGTGCAAAATGAAGTAGAGTGGAATTGTAGTTATAGTTAATAGACTGAAATACTTCAGTAAAGTACTCAGGTGTATGCTACCACTGCACAAAAAGTACCAGGTACTATCTACAACAGTTGCAGGTTTTATGTTAATTGGTTTAATTTGATTTTCATGATTAAGAATTTCACATTTAGCCCAATCAAGTATTGTAGTTAATCAAATTATTTCGGATCCACGATGCCAAATCCCAAAATTTTTCGATAACAATGATAGAAAAGGGGAGTTCCCGGACGCTCAGACTGCTAGAGCGTGTACCATTAAGGCTGAGTCCTTACTGCGGCGGATCCAGGTTCAGATCTGACCCGAGGTCCCTTTGCTTAATGTCATCCCCTCTGTCCCCCCTCTCCATTCTCTCTGTCACTATACAATAAAGCATGAAAAATGCCCCAAAATAATAATCTTAAACAAGAGTGATAGAAAAGCAGCTAATTCTAACATAAGACATGTCTGACAGATTTGGCTGATGAAATGACCAGTTCTGCTGCTGTAGCTGTGCCCTAGAGGTCAAAATGGCGAGCATGTTTGATTGTCACACATTGAAAGACTGTATAGAAGAAATGTGTTACTTTGGGAGCCTTTTGAAACTTAAAAAAAAACAACTACAAAGTCTGTTGAAAAACTCATGTTGTTTCAAACTGCTAAAGCTGCCCTGAACAGTTTGACCAGACAGGCTCATTTGACAGGCTAACCGCCTCTCCTGAACAAGAGGAAATTACATATCCTGCTGTTGACCTGAACACAATTTACATGAGACCGAACGGCACCTTAATGTTCCCACTGTTGCACTTGATGCCATATGGGAAACGCAAGCCCTATATCATTAATATGGCGGCATGGACGATGTGTAAAACCCAAAATAATAGGTCATCATCCTCCCAGAGCCACTGTTTTCTGCTGGGCTTTGCCTTCCTGTCGATCGGCTCTCTGCTCTCCTGCTCAGCTTGCTGGTCACGACTCAGCGCCTGTCTGAAGTTGAACAGATGCCAAAGCCCAGTTGACTCCAGGAGCCTTTGAATTATTGCCAGTTATTTGTTGTTGTGATATGATGGGAAAGACGTGGAAGGAAAGTGGGGGCTTTTGCCGGATCAAACTGTGAGGGATGTTTATTTGAGAATGTTAACAAAAGTGTTTCTTTTATACGTAGTGAGGCCTGGCTGCTAATGCTGCTAGTGTACTGAGCATTGTTTGGCATCAGGGGGGTGGATGATTTCTAAAATTATGCAATCTTACTGATCAAATATAGACAGCGAAAGCTCAGTCAAAAGGAACAGTTTGCATTGCATAATTACATTTTTAGGTGTCTTCGTCTTCAACGTTTGTGCTTCATTGGCAAGCCAAAGCCTGGCCGGGGCTCCGCAGCTTATGCTTATTAACTTGGCTCCAGTTTCTAGCAGAAACTGTTATTGTCCAGCTAGTCTAATTTCTGACGTCTGCTGCAGTGGGGTATTTGGAGCCAAAATGTAGCCCACATTATTGTTGTTTTTCAAATTGTAGGAAACAATTTGATTTAACAACCATTATGAGTCTCTGGGGTGGGAGGAAGTTGAGAGGCCAAGCTCTCTGGATTTATTTTCATGGTATTCAGCGGTTTTGCAGCCCACCCTCCTAGCATCTGAGGTGGTAGTGTAGAAATGCATCCACTCTCCTCTTCCCCCGCCTTGTTGATCCTTTGGTCATGGCCAGAGGGACGTTCAGTGGTCTTGGCATGTCACAAAAGCTCAAGGTGGCCTATTGTTAACAGACTGCTGAGCAGCTTATTTGGCAGTGCAGCATTTTCCTCTGTTTCTCTGGAGGAAAGTTAAACGCTTAGCTGCTCCCCCACACACCATGCACCATGTCAGCAGCTCGGCTAAATACTGTGGAATTAGTGGTCATGTGTCTGTAGTTTGAACTGGTAGTGAACTTGTGACTGGCCAGGCTTTCATAAAAGAACAATCCCCTCCACCTCATAGCGCACACCTCCAGTAATGCAAAACAGTACAATGGCCCTGTTGTAAATCCTACCTTCGTGAAGCTTGCTATGGGCAGTTTTTGTTGACACTTTAAGGCTCCAGTGTTGATTAACCTCTATGGTATTCTGTGATGATATAGCAAGTGTAGTGCTTAAGTCGACAGAATAATAACAAGTAGGTGTATATAATGTCTCCTCCTTCGCAAATTAAAAGGGTGGGGGCAGAATGTTAAAAATATCTTTCAGCACAATACAATCGAATAAAACGACACCGCTAACACACGCATGGCTTAGAGAACTGACAGGTGACAGTGTAACACCTGAGCACCTTTATGAGGATTTATTGCATCATAGACCTACTTTTTCTTGCTGTGTCAGATCTAGCTGGTGAGGGTTCCAACTGCTATATCTGAATGCATGTTTCCATTAAAATCAGGTCGAGTTTTGAGACAATATTATGAAATGTTGCGTCCAATAAAATTGGAATTGGGGACATTTCCATCCACTGTTGTAGAGTGAATAACTTAAGCAGCATAAATATGCTGCCATTAGAAGACAGCAGTGTTATGTTTTGCTGTGGGCTAATCCAGCACTAAAGAGTAGAATAGGAAGTGATTTAGCAAGAGAGAAAAAAAAAGCAAATTAGACAACTTTTATCATCCATGACAAAAAATATGTCTTTAAGGATTAGATTCAGTTGGGCAACATAATTGTTCTTTCATGTCAGCTTGTTTTGACTGGCAGAGTGGAAACAGCTGATCAGTCATGTGACTTAAAAGTTTGCTTTCCAGCTAATATTTAGTGCATTAACTTTTTTTTTTTTTAAGACAAAAACCACCTCAAGCAAGTGTAAAAACTTTAATGCGCATCTCAAACTTTTAATTTTTCTACATACATTGAGTATTCTGGAGCTACTCCTACTCTGGAGTGTGGATGTGCCAGTTTATCCTGTGTACGGATGTGTGTACAGGCAAAATTTGCATTGAAAGCATTTGTATGCATCAGCTTGAGGAGCAGAGAGGAGGCTGTTGGCATTCACCTGTGCTGGTATGGCTCGCCCTGCCTAATTGGTGGAACCCTGTATACGTGTGTGTGTGTGTGTGTGTGTGTGTGTGTGTGTGTGTGTGTGTGTGTGTGTGTGTGTGTGTTTCTTGGTTGCAACA
>JAOWBC010000002.1:11108572-11118961 GCA_028566105.1 Hypoplectrus providencianus
GTGTGTGTGTGTGTGTGTGTGTGTGTGTGTGTGTGTGTGTGTGTGTGTGTGTGTGTGTGTGTTTCTTGGTTGCAACACGGGCCCATCCCAACACGTCTGGCCCTGCAGCTGCAGCAGAGCTAATTTTAGCCCAGGATGTGCGTACGCCTCAGTTCCCCTCGACTGGCCTATGAGAGATGAGAGGATGAGGCAGAAAGAGTAGCCAATCTTTCACTCTCTCCTTCTCTCCTCTGGTCCCCACACCGATCTCTCTTCTATCGCTCTGTATTATTACCTGTAGTATGTATTTTTCATGCATTTTCCATTTCCACGTGTCCTTGGGGAAACTATTGATTTGCTGAGGACCATATTCACTGTCTGTTTGTGACCTTTACTCAACAAAAGTCCTTTTCTGTCGAGTTGGCGCCTCACTGAGGTGTATACACATTGGCTCTTTATGTTCATTTTGTATAGAACACCAGGCAGAATGAGTAATTTTCCAGTGCTGTATATGCTATTAATAGATCACATTCTATTTTTATGCAGACAGCTAACTCCAGTGGTGAGTGGCTGGTTCTTGTTACGATTTAGAGGCACAGGGATGGAGATTACAGTCGACCGGTTCACTGTGGTCAGGTATTAGAGTTAATCCCTCTACCTAGGGGAAAGTATCTGGATAAAGTGTATGTGTCTAGTATGATTGTGTGTCTCGCAAAGAAATGGCCACCTGCAAACACACGTATACCAAATAGGACAAGTAAAATTCTCTTGAGACTGTGTCAAACCACGTGTTAGCAGAATACTCTGGCAGAGAGGAAACAAAATTAGCACATGCATGTGCGTTTTTGTGCCTGCTTATGCATTTGGGCCGGGCTGTGTGTTTATGTGGAAATCAGCAGACTGAAATAAAACTTGCAGCGGTCATGAAGATGCCCCAGATTCTTCTTAACCTGATTTTAAAGACCCTGTAGACTCACCTCAGTTTAATAATTATATGTTCTGTTAAGAGCAGATAAATGGCCCTGATGTATAAAGTACAACATGACAGTGTTTAACCAGCAGGATGATATCTTTAGCAAGAAATACCTTTAAAGACCTGGTCTGACCCTGTGATCTGACCTTTCTGCTGAAGAGGTTAAATACAGTGCAGATTTCCCTACAGGAATCAATACAAAGTAACACCATCATTGTTGGATATTTAGTTTGTGATGGTCAAAGCAAACAAACTTCAAGGAAGGACAGCATCAGAAGTGGCTCAAACAGAACAGGCCCAGAGCTTGCTCAAACTCAATAATTCATGGCTGACTGAGCGAAGCTGACCTTGAAAAATCCCCAGTGTTGGACTGTTGTAACCTGGCACTGCTCATTTAGGGCACAGAAAAGTCGAGACGGACTCTCTGTTGATGCAGGTTCAGGGAATCAGCCGTGGCATTTAATTTTTTTTTACAAATGAATTTCTGTTTTTCACTGCAGTTCACATTAGCACTGAATTGATTGTTGGGGTTGGCTGTTACATCTAATGAACATGATATCAAGGAAAAAACTGAGCAGATTTTTTAAGTCAGAGGTTAAAGGTCTCGGTTACTGTAGCCTCATAAATTATGTTTGTTTATGCCAGTAACTGAAGCATTTGTGTGTGTCTTATTATGACAACATTTCACACGAATAAGATTTATCTTGACGAAAAAGCATTCACTTACTTGGATATCATAACCATTATACAAGTCATATTAAAACATAAAAAAATTTGTCCTAATCATCTCCTCATGATTTTGTGTGTTTCTGAGAAAGCAAAGCCAAAATGACTTGGGTTATAATGTACAAACATCAGAAAAATTGAATAATGACAATGAACATTTGCTAACATAGGGGACTGAAATAATATTGGTTCCCTCAGCCCTCCTCTGACAAAATATCCCACTAATCTCATGGCACAGCAGGTTGTCCAAATTCAGCCTGATAATTTAACTTGCACATTGTGTGTTGACATCAGCTTTGACAACAAGCAATGGCTCATGCATGACCTAAACAAAAAACATGATCATGCAAGTCTGTTCAGCTGTGGAGCAGCAGAGGAAAAACTGTCGGCACAATCACACCACTTTTCAATTTTCTCTGCACACAACAACTGGATCTTGCTTGAGTGTTGAGGACATTTCTTTACACGTCACGCTGAAAAGTACTGCACCCAGTTATGACACCTGCTGACTAAGGGTACTGCAGCATTTGCATTTGTTTTAACAATGCAACACCACAGTATTTGTCTTCTAAATATGTGCCCTGCTTTGGGTGGCTGTTCTGAACTTGCAGACTCATTTTTTTTAATGTGACGCATGTGGTGATGCTAGTTTACTCTGTGGGAAAATAAAATGATTGTTTTTGTCTTTACCACATGGCAACTGCGAGCGATTGTGTCAGATGCTTCACTGAGCCAAAACATCCAAACCACCAACACTGGCAAGGAAATCTGAATTTGTGTTTCAAAAAAGAACATAAACAAGCTGAGTGTTGATTAGTTTATCTTTCCTAACACAGGTAGGCCAGTTTCTGCTTGGACAGAGCAGCTGATTAAATCCTCCAGGTCCTGGGTGCAGCAGTTGTTAGCAGGGCTGTAACCGTGTGTATGTTTACATTGGTTTAATGAGTCACTTAGTCACGGATCCTCGTATGATTCATCCGTCTGTAATGAATGATGAGCATTGTTTGGAGCCCCTCCATTCAGTACTCGCTTGAAATAAGAATCCAGTTACAAAGGGATAGCTTTTAGGCTAAAGGTTTTATGTTGTATATTGTTGCTAATGCGGCCATTTACGGGGCTGCTCATTAGTCGTACTTGAGCCTGCAACATAATGTATTGTTCAGTCAAGCCCCAAATAAAGAGTGATTTTTTTTAAACACTGACAGCGAGGTAAACACGAATATAGTACAACAGAAGTGTTGGATTAGCATACACGTGTACTGTCTGCCTGAGAACTGACTTGATTAGTGTTCTTGTAGTGTTTGTTTATAGATTTTGCACGGCATGTTGATTAGCATGCTGCAGCTGTTTCTCGTCCTGCATGTCCTGACAGCTGGCTGAGGAGAGGACAGGCTAAGATGGTGTGTGGGTAAGAGTGGAGTCATGGCAAACACACAGCAGTCCTCCTGCCCCCACATTCAAGATGGTAATCTGCCATTGCTGTTGTGGATTTTTTTTTTCGCACTGACTCCACTGATTGCATAAAGGGATTTTTCATTTACCGGCTTAGCTAACAAATACAGTTCTTATTGAGTCATGTGACCGCTCAAGTCCCAGGCTCCAATATGAAAACAATCTCAGTCAGAGTGTGAATAGTGAGCAGTGCTTTCACCTCCCTTATAAGTGCAGTTGGAACAACATGTAGCACTCAGAGACTGCCTGACTGAGCTGCTCACCAGCCCTTTTCCCAGTTACGTATTAATCAGTGGCTGGGTGAAAGGTTTAGGGCTGTCTTGAATAACAATTTTTGGGCTCTTGGATGTGGTTGTAACGAGCATCGATTATTGGCTAAAACATTAAATAAATAAACTTTAATTGGTTTGTGGTTAAATACCTGAATTAAGGTCTGTGGCAGACTCTATGGAGTTTTCAGTGCCCTTGCAAACTCTTGTAGATTGTAATTTATGTTAATAAACAATGCATTAGACTATGGATTTGCTAGCTTGTTAGCTTGTCAGGGATTGTCCGAAGCATGAGAGTAGTGATGTTAAAGTCATGCGACCATGGTACAGTTTGCTTTTTTTTCTGCTGACAACCTAATGCTTCAAACATCATAAAAGGGGTTATTGTGAAGATTATCCTGCTGAACAAAACATGCAACAGCTTTAGAAACCTATGTTTGCCACAGAGCTGTGGCTCTGACCAATGCAAAAATCCCATAGGCAGTCTGACCCCATGGTAATACTACTTTTTGGATTGCCTACAAAAATATGTCCTTTTGTTTGATTGACCTAAAATCCTGAGTATTTGGCATGGTCGTATGTCAGTAAGTCTTGAAAAACCTTTGTCAGTTTGTGCAATTCTAGAGTTAACCCCAACAAATGACCACATTCCACAGCAGATGAATACTCACCGGCCACATTTGTAACATTGCTCAAGTCCTGACTGTGGAATTTAAAAACTATGCGAAGTGATCCCAATCTTCTCAAATTTCCCAACAGAAATCAATAAATTTCTTCTGGTCCCATCAACAGGTAGCTCATCCAGCGAGAGGTGTCATAATCTGCTGAATGGATGATACACAGTTGGTACTACGTCCATCTGCACGACTGCAAATTCACACAGGAACACATTGTGTGTCAACTGCTCCGTCTTGAAGACTGAGTACACAAAATACACTTGTTGGCTTTGGGTCAACCGTGTGTACTGTTCAGCAGCGCGTTGAGAAAAGTCATTGTGATTTGGGGTTTGAAGTGCCGTAAACAGGATGGGTTGGCGCTCTCCAATTCCCTTGTGAGCCCCGCCACAGGACAAAGAGCAGGTCCTGCATAAAGGAGGGGCAGTCATTGAAGGAAAGTTTGCTTATTGTCATTTGCCGGGCCTCATTAGGTGTATGACATATTAGTCAACAGTGACGACTGGCTGGGGAGCCCAGTTGTTATTTGGCACGCAAATACTGGAATGAGACGCTGCAGAGTAGGGAGGAATCACACTGTTGTCCCAAGGTACGGTCCCAGCTAATTATGCATTGTTGTAAGCAGAAAGGAGAACATAATTACCATTTCTGTTATTTATTTTTGCATGTTACCAAGCCTTAGCTGGAGGTTAAACATGTCTTGTTGCAGTAGTTTAATGATACCTCTGATGGGGGAAAATCTGCCTGGTGTCATAGGCTCAAGGCAGATATTTTTGGTATGACTGAATTGAGGAAAGTTTCTGGTCTCTTGTTACAGTGCAATAATTTTGTCTTAAATTGTATCATTTAGTTGCCTACAAATGCTGCCTAACCTATTGTTGGTGTCCTTCACTGGTATTGTAGTCTATAATACACTTTATGTATGGAGATAGCTCCTCTTATCAGTTCCACCTTAAAAAAGGGTGAGATAGAGGCCTCAAATTAGGTTGATCATATTTAATGGTTCCTCATGGTTGCCTATTATTCTAAAGAACTCAGAGTATTTCCCCTTCAAACCTTTAACTTACATAATTCTGTCATCTGATGCATGATATATTTATGTTTGTGCTGTATTATTCATCCTCCGTCCCTCCCTCTGCTGCAACTACTCGACCTGGAGCCACTGTTACCCTCGGCTCTGATGAGTCACACAGAATGAGTACACTTTATCTGGAAAATAAATACCTTCTTTATACGCATCGCTCTAGACAGATGGGACTTCTGCATGGTAATTTCCTCGAGTCTTTGTGATGAATTGCTAATGTAAGAGTCCTTCAGATAAACACAAGGCAGTGTTGGAAATGCTTAACATCAGATGGAGTGCGCAGTGATGTGGCACCGTCTGCTTCTCAGGGACACGCGGCAGAGCGGAGCCGGCTCTCCACCAGTACAGTAAATACTATGGGTGTGGATCCTCTAGCTGCATTTGCAAGGACAACAAGTTGGCCAGCTGACTGTTGCTATGCAACAATAGGAAACTTGAAAATTTATTCCTTGTGTCATGCCTTTAAAATAACCTTTAAAACAAAGCATTGTTGGGCATAGTTAGATGGAACTAAATGCATGTAACATTGGTCAGGCTTTCCCTGCCTCATTTAGCAGAGGACCGTGCTGTTGTAGCAACCATCTGTTGGTTTCCAAGCCGCTATGTTGTCAGCTGCTTTCTTCATTGTCGTGACTGATAGTGTGTCATATGTGTTGTCTGCTGCCAAGACAATTACCCTTTTCAACATAAGTTTCAACCATTTTAGACTATAAATTGATGTCACATTATATCAAATTGTGTACAACCAGCAGGCTCAAATTAAACTATATGAATTAACTGTAATTTAAGACAATAAAAAGTCAGGAAATTCTTACATTTGGTGGCTGATGACCTTTTTTTCTCATGTCTCCTGATGGATTGTCTTCTCCTGGTTGTTGCAGGTGACCCTCAGTGAATGACAGATGTGTGACACTGTGGAGAACCACTTGCTTCTCCTTGTGGAGATCTGAGTTCTGGGACACTGAGGTAAGAACAATGTGGTTCATATTTTGTATTTCAATGGCTAAATCTTTGTTGCATGACTGTTGGTCTCATGCAAGTTTTTTTTAATTTATTTTTCAGGATCTGGTTTGTAGGTTTATTTGCAGCACAGTCTTAGATGCAAAACACATAATGAACTAATTTTGATGACAAAACAATATTATAGTATTTGATCTTAGCTTAAACTATTGCTAAAACAAGGACCAGGGGAGCACAGAGGCCCACTTCTATACACACGATGAGAGCAATGTAACCGTCATTTTAACAAAACCGACGTGTCTTTTTGGTGAATATTTGCCATTGCCTGAAAGTCACTTGACTATGGTTCCCATGGTAACTGATAAGCCTGCCCGGCCGATGGAGAATTTCACTTCAGTGAGTCTTTGACAGTTTGACAAGCCGGAGGAAATGAATGAGTCAGCCTTTCATGAGGAGCTGAACAAGCTGACTAAATGGAGCCTTTCAATTCACACACTCAGATTTAAGGAGTGCGCTCGCACAAAAAGATTTGACTCGTTCAGATCGTCATCTGCTCTGAGCAGCAAACATGATCTCTGTCTCCTCCGGCCCCACAGCAAATCGGATATTTTGCTCCCCTAAGCCTGTTTTGTAACATTTTCAGGCTTATCTGCACCGTTCAGAGAGCTGTGCATCGTTTTATGTTGGATTTGTTTAAGTCTGTAACCTCTAAATACTGGTGTGAAACCCTGAAGTGCCTTTAAACTCCTACAGGGTACAGTATGTAGTTAAGATATAATCTCTGGGTGAAGTACATGTAGATTTTTTTTTATTTTTTCAAAGGCCAGTTTTGCCTTTTCGGAAACAAAACACACTAATTCAGTTGATGCAATAGTATTCAGATCCCTTACTGAAGTAAAAGTACTATACTACAATGCAGAATTTCTCCACTACGAGTTAAAGTCCAGCATTCAAAACTTACTTTAGTAAAAGTATTGGTCAAATGAACTTAAAGTAGCAAAATTAAAAGTACCTGTTGTACAGACCTACAGTACCTGTTTTCTATATTCAAAGTATATTATTGAATTATGATTAATGATGCATAATGTAAGCTGTGTTTTTGATTTTGTAAATAATGGGCTACTACTTAATAACTAACCCGTATAACGTTATGAGGTTTATTATGAAAAAATATCTAATCACTTTAAATTCATCATGTTTTTCGTGTTAAAACCTTGCTTGAAAAGTAACTAAATGTAGTAGTGTAAAAATACAATATTAACCTCTTAATGTAGTGGAATAAATAGTATAAAGTTATATAAAATAAAAATACTTAAGTTAAAATAAATAGATAAATGTACTTTATTGATAGTAAAGTGGGAAATTACAAAAAGTATTTGGGCCAAAAATTTACAAGTACCTCAGAATAATATTTGACTATAGTATTTGAGTAAATCTACTTTTGTTACATTCCACTGCTGCATTTAACTATATTGTGTTTTAAGGTTTCTGTTCAGTCTTTAGATAAAGTTTTTCTTACAGCACGTATTCATTACTACCAACCAGTTGTTTTGCCAGCGAAAGTACAAAAGTTTACATATCCTGTCTTGCACTATAAAACTGTCCGAAACACACTGTAAAGACTAAGAAATGTAAATCCACAGAAGTATTAGAGCTTGGCCTGTAATGATTCGG
This sequence comes from Hypoplectrus providencianus, assembly GCA_028566105.1. NCBI lineage: Eukaryota > Metazoa > Chordata > Actinopteri > Perciformes > Serranidae > Hypoplectrus > Hypoplectrus providencianus. Next base: position 11,116,364 of record JAOWBC010000002.1, read on the forward strand.
GTGTAGCAAATAAGATTAAACAGGGGTGTGTCAACGTTTTGGCTCACTGTGGGAGCGAGCATTAAGACTGTGCACACAGTTTTACACAGTTTGAGACTCACAGAAAGGAAAGTGCGTGTGAACATCTTAAAAGCAGAATTGCTAAATCTGACAGTCTATGTGTGCATATTCCCAGCGTTGTGCCCACACAGCCTTTTCCTCTTAAATGTGAACAGTCTCACAGGTCTTAGCTGACTGTAATCTCCACGGTCCAACTTTATTCAGTGGTGTCAAAAAAGTAAACCAAGGACACTGACCCAGATACAGCCGCGATTAGTTTATTTACAACACTCTGCTGTCACATGTTGCACGCTGTGGGAGCACATATTTGTGTCAAAGGCAGGAACATAGGGCAGCGAAGGGAGTGATCCAGTCACATGTTAGATTGTGGTCACTACTTTCAGTCATTGTTTGTATGAAATTGCTCGTTGCAAAGCACTCAAAAGACATGTCCAGCTGTCTTTTGTCTGGTCTGTGACAACTATGCAATAATCAACATTAATAGTACAACTTACAGGTTGGCTGTTTATTGGTTTGACTGATTAATAGGTTTGATTGTTTTACAAACTGATGTCTATGGCAGAACTGGCTCTAATTGATGGTCAGTGGCTGCACAGCCTCCACCAGCCTCACAGGGATGTACAACCCTTGCTTGAAATTGAACGAGTTCAATCTGGTGAGAAAAATTCAGTTTAGAAATTAGGGCTAAACTTTAGCGATCTTGACCAAGCTGATTACTTGGAAAGACTTATTACTTATTATTATTGAAAATCAGGAAAATATATTAAGAAGTTATATGTTTGACTTTTGATATTTTCCTTCATAACGTACACATAACTTTTAAATAGTTGCAACTGGGGGGTGCCTGCTAGAGGCTGATGATGATATGGCGTCCTTGGCACGGCAAAGTCTGGGAACCCCTGATCTATGTTACATTTCGTTAATTTACTACAGTTGAACATTGCCCTCGCAGTATTTGGTAACACTAGGGGGGAGGGAATTGTCTTGAGTGTGTGCGTTTGCTGCAGATAAATACTTTACTGTGACCCAGCACAGGCTGAGATGTTAAGTGTGAAGAATCCCACTTAACATCTCAGCCTAAGAATATATTAAGTTAGTCCTAATCCCTAATCCCATCAACTGAAAACCACAACAGTCTTGTGAGCCGCAAAGTTTTTCCCAGGACAAATGCTGCAGGGCAACCACAGCTGAACTCAGGTGACAGAGGAACCAAACTCTTGTCTGGAAAACATGTTTTTCCAGTAGCACAGAGTCCGCCATGTGACACAAACTTGAAGCATTCCCTTAATCAGAAGATGAAACACTGGCATGTATAGGATGTATGCCATGTTAACTGTAAGGCTGTGGTTGCGTAAAGGCTCCAGTGTGACTGCAACTCAGTCACAACATTGTGGTTTTGTTATTGCGGTTATTCAGATTTTTTTATCTGCATTATTTTGCCAGATGTGTGTATTTACTGTTTGTGTAGCTCAGGTTAGGTTGCTCTGCCATTGTAAACCATTTAAGTACCTTTGTCAGTCAGAGCTAATGGTTATAGATTTGGCTTGTGTTAAAAAAGTAGTTCTCTAGTTTTAATGCAGAGAGCAGGTTGTTGTCACTCTCATATTGTGTGCTCTTGGCTTTTCTAAGAGGTAACAATAGAAGTTCAATCATGACAGTCTTAAGTGAAGGTTGTCAAATTGTGTGAAAGCATTTTAGCATTTGTGGTAAGCTGTACCCTAACTTTAAAATCTCCTAGGCATTGTTTATGTCTGTCATGTTGGCAGCTGGGAACACTGTGTCTCCTGCCTACAGTCTGTATTCAGTCTGTGCTGGGGTCTGAGTGCTCCACCTCTCACTGTACCAGGCAACATACACCCGTCAGTTAGCTTCTCTATGGGATAATTAATGAGAATATATTTTCCATGGGATAAAGTCTGACTCTGAAGGAGAGATGGCTTTTTTATTTTTGGGCAGTTTGCTGAAGTTAATTTTAGCTTCTGAGTACAGAGAACAAGATCAGGGATAGCAGTGTGCCCGTAGCTCCAGATCAGAATATGTATGAAGAGACGAGGGACTAACTGTCTTTTGTTGTCTCATCTCTTTTGATGTGTTATGAATAAAATGCGTGCCAGCATTTGGGAAATACAGATCTCGGACTTTTTGTTTTAATTTAAGCAGTTTCTTTATTGGCTTCTAGCAAGGCTTTTTTTTTTTAAACATCATTTCTTGTTAGCTCAGACTTTAGCTGCCCTGGGAGGTTTTGTGTCTGTTTGTATAAGTCCAGGACCAAAAAAGACACAAGATTTGCCATCTTGGGTTTGAATAGTCACGGGAAAGCCCATATGACTGCCCGTCATGGTTCATGTCATCACTGATCCTTGATGACAGGCGAGGTCACTTAGGTGCCTCCTTATGTAACAGTGTGGTCAGCATCATAGCTTCCACACTCAAGAGGAGTTTTACATGCTACATTTCATTTACTACAAACAGCACACTGTTGTCCACTTTTCAAAGCGCGCGCGCGCACACACACACACACACACACACACACACACA
>JAOWBC010000002.1:11125009-11154896 GCA_028566105.1 Hypoplectrus providencianus
GTGTGTGTGTGTGTGTGTGTGTAAAAGAGAGAGATAGGTTGCAAAGTGTGCTTGACTGTTGCGTGTTTTTTTTGCTGATGACATGGAGGGCCAGATGCCTTGCCAAGTTCATTAATGAGTTGTCGCTTATTTCAGGGTCAGCCACAGTCCCACACACACACACACACACACACATACTTATACAGCAGTGCTGTGTGGGCACTCGCTTCACTGACCCCTGGACGGCATAAACATGTTGGCTCAGCTGGCTCTCCTGAGAGTACATCTGACCAGACTTCCATTGTAGTGATTTATCCCCTCTGCTCCTACATCACCTCCCACTATTGACCAGCAACAAAACTTTCCCTCCATCTGTCCATCCCGTTGTAACATTCATTCATTTTTAGAAACAAGAACTTTGAAGCAAAGGTGCTATCACAATGTTTTTATTTAGGCCATACTGAGGTTGGCATACTTTTGTTTTCTTTTTCAGCTCTGCTATCTCCTCATCTGCCTCACCTTTTACTTATTTTTGAATTTCTACTGATGGATTTTGTTTTTCTACCAGGCATGTACTTACTTGTGTCTAATATAATCCCCCCTCCCTGCTAGCTGCTGGAGCCTGTGTGCCACCAACTGTTCGAGCTGTACCGGAGCTCTGAAGACCGCCTGCGGCGCTTCACCCTGCAGTTCCTGCCTGAGCTGGTGTGGGTATATCTGCGCATCACAGCCAGCAGAGATCGTCAGAGCAACGGGTGCATCGAGGCCCTCCTCTTGGGCATCTATAACCTGGTGGGTGTCTTTAGTTGGGCATGAGAGCGCAAAAGCAAAACCTTTTTCATTATATGCATTTGCAATTAATTCCTAATATAACATGCTTAAATGGTTAAAAAGAAAGATGAAAAAAGCAACCGGAAAGTGGCTGAAGAAAAGAAGCTGACATGAAATGGAGTAAAGGATCAGAAAAACACTGTGTCTTGATGGATACTTGTTCTTTACATGGCTGTGTGTGCACATGTGACTCCAAAGGTACTCAGAGTCTCCACAGCCTGAGGGGTGCTGCCCGGTCACTGACCCTAACAGAATCACACCAATCACTTTCATTATGTTCCTGGTCAGCACAGGCTCAAAACCCTTCCTCTATCGATCGGATGGCGATTTAGTCCCTGGGGTCAACGTGCAATATTCCTGGGTTTCCGGTGTAGCCAGCAGATATCTGGGTAATGACCATAGCTGAACACTTAAAAGGAATCTTACTGAAATCACCATATGATCTAGTGCTATATCCAAATCACAGGAGGTGCATTATTTGCTACAGTGTAAATGCAGTGTGTGCCTCACTCACTATTCTGAATGAATTATTTGGATGCTGCAAAGATTTCCTTGCCTACAATATATATGTGAGCTGTGAATGGCTCTGTTTGCACCAAAACACTGACATGCAAATCCTTTGTGATGGAACATTAGAAAAGCTGTACTTCTGTTGACGTTAAAGACGATCTACAGGGAAACACCCGGTTAATGGATAGTACCAGGATAGATTGCATCACCAGGAAACCCCCTTGGGGAAATAGGCTAAGAGCTAGAGATATCAATAGAAAGAGCTCCATGTCAGGCGGCCCCACTAAAGGTATATCCATGCATTATTTATTCCTGCGTGTGTATACCACCCCAGACACACATGCACAGAAACACATGCGCTATGCATGCTCATAGACTTCTCTCCTATAGTCATTGACGACTGGGCTCTGATAAACTGCTTTGCTCTCAGCAGTCCCATCCGATATTCAGAGATATACTGCTTACCAGTGAAGGTCAGGAAAAGGCCTGAACCATCAGGGAGAATGGAAGATAAAAGTGATAAAGCCTTTTTGGTTTTACAATCCAAAAACCTATAGATGCATGGACTGGTGGATGGGTAATTGTGTTTGTGTTATTTTCTTTAGATATTTTTACATGCATACAGCTAGGGAATAAAAAAAATCGGACAACTTTGATCTGAGAAAAAAACAAAAACAATTGCACTAAAGACATGCTTGTCCATATTCAAAGGCATATTTAATGATATTATTTAATGCCACATCTGCCATAGATTATACAGAAAAAACTAAGAGAATACACAATTATCTATTATCAGTTAACAATACCTGCTATGCTCACATGAATAAAATCAATTGCTTTGATAACTGTTACACACCACTTGAATCCTCCTCAACTGCACATAATTGGTTTACAGAGCAAAGAGGGAATAACAAGTGCTCTCTGCCAAATGAAGAATGCTCATCTCAACGTCTCTGAATGTACTTCATTATCGTTTTCACCGCAGTTGTGACGGGTGAAGATAATTAGGCATTACTTTTAGAAATGGCATCATTTTCGGGGCCCATTCATCTTTGTGTTCTGTATCCCACTATGAAATTGGAATTGAGCGGTGAGGGAGCCCGCAGTGACATTTAATCTGTCAGACTCAATAACGCGTACTAGCAGACTGGCCTCACACCAGCCCAACAGTGTGCTGGACAGTGCACCGTACAGCAGTTGTTAGCCGTATGCTGCTTAATGTTTTCCCCGGGCCGTAGACGAGGCTTAACTATGGAGGTGGGGATTTGAATTTAGAGCAGGCATTTACAAACTCTCCAAACAGATGAGCATCAAGCCCCAGAAGGTGAAAAAAAAATCTTCCACTCATTTAATAACACAGCTTCTCTGTCTCTTCCTCCCTCTCTTTTTTTCTGCAGGAGATTGTGGACAAAGATGGCAACAGCAGGCTCCTTTCCTTCACAATCCCATCTCTGTCCAAACCATCGATATATCATGAGGTGGGGCTCCTGTCTGAACTGTCAGTCTATACATATATATATATTTATTTTTACCACACCCCTCTGTGTACTCTCCAATTTACTTTCAGTCTCTCTCATTTCTCCAGCTCTTTTGATCTATGTTGCTGCTTCTGTCTCTCTCTTTTTATGCCTCCCTCACACTGACTGTCAGAGCATTACAGAGGCTTATTTAAGTGTCTATTCCAAAGATGACACCTCCGCAGTGTCCAGCGCAACAGGAGGTCAATTTTCATTAAACTCACCTCCAGGCATTGCCATCTGTGAGTTGTAAGGTGTCAGTATCCATTGGACATCTGAAATGGAGGTGTCTCTCACACAGTTATTTCTGTTACTTTTTGCGCATATGACCAATTCTTCACTCTGAATGTCTTTGAGGAAACCTTTCCAGTTAATTTCACCAACTTTTTATTTTGTCATTATGTTTTGATCATATTAACACCTGAAGTTCCTCTTTGCCCAAGCCACTTTCTTATTCTGTGTTTTTCCAAGCCTAAAAATTTAAAAAAAAAAATAATAATAATGCAAAGGTTTGGACAGGCCAGCAAGGACTTCTATTTTAAGTTTATCTTTTTATATACGGTATATATATTTATTTAACAATGAGGGGACTTGTATATAGTATAATATATGTATATAGTATGGAAGCTGCCAAAATAATTAATTTAAAAAAATGTAATACATTAATTAATTAATTAATTAAAAAAGACTAAAAAATACAATAAATAATAAAAAAAAATTTTAATTAAAAATGTTTTAAAATAAATAGAGGGCTTAATGCAAAGGTAAAAGCATATTAGAAATATAACTTTTACATTACATTTTATTAATAAATGATTGCCTATATGTATGTACATATATATGCGTATTTAATTTTGGGATATTTTATGTTATATTGCTTTCATTCATTGATTAATGTATATTTTATTTTGGCAGTTTCCCTCCACCCTAACTTTTAACTTGTTGTTCAGCATTCAGTTTGAGCCTCTCACTCTGTCATGCTGGGTTTGTTCAACCTCCCCAACTCCTGACCTGACTTCTCAAACAGAGCACAGTATTGACAATTGTGTTGCGCTGGAATTCATTAGGAAGGTGTTTAAAGGGACGTGCTGACCTGGGACCATGTACTGAGGGCAGAATGAAGCACTGTGTGCTGTTGGACAGTTTTGAGGCTTTTCTTTCTGCCACCCAAAGCACGGAGAGCGGTGTCCAGTATGTTTTCATACAGTATGACGGCTCTTCGTGGGCGTTCGTGTGTGTGAGTGCTGATGAGACTACAGTGTGTGGCGTGTGCTGAGGGCGATTTATCGCTGTAATTACAAGCTTGAGAGGCTCTTCCCTCCATGCTGTGAGAATGAAGAAAGCATGGAGGCGGGGTGAGGGGGTTTTGCGTGTGCATGAATCACAACAGGCTTCCTGGGCTGTAGTACGGCTCCACACATCACAGGGCCTTATCCTCTAGGCCTTAGTCTCTCTTTTTGAATTAATCCCTCCTCCCCTCCTTCTCTGCTCCAAATCACCCAAGATGCTTAAGCACTGGTTTACTTTTTAAACATTACCTGTGCCACTTTGTCTTTTATCTTAGTCATGACTGTAAGAGAAGATAGAAAAAACCAACATACTTATTTCCATATCAAAGATAACAAAAGGAAACAAGAACAGTATATATTTAACATACCTGTTGCCTATCACTGTAGCCAGGCACTGTCAGACCAACTCACAATTTCAATTTTGGGTGTCTTTGGGGATAACTTTAGTATTTCCATCGATGGAACTCTATACTGCTACTTCACTACATTATCGTGGTAAATATTTTACTTTTAGCTCTACTGAATGTAGCTGCCAGCTTTATTAACTTATAGGTGAAGGTTTAACATGAAAAACATGTTCAGTTTAAATTGATTACACATTTTTATGAATGAACCTAAATAACAGTACCGTATATTAAGTAGTTGGATTGAGCCATAACTCCGAAGTTAAATCTCTGCTTACATGGATGCATCAATATTAATCATCCAATAATATTTTTGGATTCTATAAAACAATCTCAGTGGAGAAGGAAGTGCTTTTACTGTAGTTACTTAAGTGTTAGTTAGCTGCTCCCTGGAAATCTTTCTGAAGGGGAAGTTTTAAAATATAAAACACCCAGCAAATTGTTTGGCAGAGGTATTAAGCCATTGAGATCCTGACAAATCTTGTCTCATGATCAGCTTTTTAATAGATGATGGCCTCAGAAGTGCCTGACTCATAAAGGTTTCTCATGTGATGAGTGAAATAACACTGTGACATTTTCCTGCCAAAGGTTAATGTTATATTTCATGAACGCGTAACTCATTTCCACGCTGCAGGAAACCCTGACCTGTAATTGCATTATTAGATGTGCAGATACCTTTTAGGAAACCGGAGAGACTAAAATAGAAACATGAATTACGTATTTGAAAGGAACTAGTGCAGAAATTTTGAACTTAATGTTGCATGAAGGTCATAGTGGAATATACTGTAGAGAATTGCAACACATAATTTTTAGTGGAGGAGTTGTATAGTCAGCAAATTCTAGACTAAAATAGACACAAATCCAAATGAAAGTTTGGCAGAAATCCAGTAATGAAATCATTGCACTGTATTAGAATCTGAACAGTAATCACAGCAGTTTTTCCATCGGAGGAGTCAACAACTTGAAGGGCACAGCAGCTTGTCTCCTCTCTGCTAGAATCACACCATAATCACTGCCACTGCAATACATATTGAACTATTTACCATTTACAGCCTCTCCCATCCTCTCTTCTCTGCTGTGAATAAACAACCTGCAGCTCAGGAGAAATTTTGTCTTGCGACAACAGTTCTCAGCCAAATCGTTCATGGCTTCATAGTTTTTAATTACTGTTGGTCATTCATCACTCCCAGTTGCACGAAAAGCAGAAATTAAGGTTTTTAAAGAATCTGGTTAAGGCAATGGATTAATTAATAGTGAAATTTTACAGTAGACAAGTAGAGTACAGTGATTTTGATGAAATATCACTATTGTAAGCTTTGCATAATTATTTTAAGTTAGTATTTTTACTTAAAGAAAATCAGACAGTTTCTATTTTTACATTTCTTGCTATGATAAAAGTTGTTATTTTTGTTACTTTTTAGACAACACCAGCCTTCGAATACACTGGTTGAGTTGATTAACTGTTTTTCTTTTGTGTGTCTAGCCTTCTAGCCTGGGGTCCATGGCATTGACAGAGGGGGCCCTCTGTCAACATGACCTGATCAGAGTGGTGTACAGCGGCCTCCACCCACAGAGAGAGACCTTCACTGCTCAGAACAGGTACGACTCCGACTCCGTCAGCTGCGAACAGAGTCGGAATAATCTGAGATCCAGCAACGTCACACAAGAGATTAATTTGCAGCAGTTTAGAGACTATGTGCCAAGTCTGCCGTACTGAATGACTTACCAGAGGGCGAAACCTTTTGTTGCTTTTTGGTTACAGAGGAATTGCAGCGCTGTGGGCCGCCCAGCCTCAGCAAACACAAATGGCATCACCAGAATGTCATCCTTCTCTCGTATTTATTTTTCCTTTATATTACCTCACATCTCATCCCTCCCCATAAGATGAAAAAGACCTTTTAAGATGATCAGAGCATAACCCTTTACTCTCATTCAGCCTCCTCTGGCCGCACTCAGCATGCCTGAAAGCTTTTTTGGCTCCCGCATTTTCTCTGCCGCCGTGGATGAATGATAATCTTAGCATAGTAATGAAGAGCGCTGGAGTCCTGCCAGAAAATGGTGCGCTGTTTGTTTGCAGGGCCACATGCGCAGAGACGCACACATCATCAGCTCTGACACTTCAGATGTGTAGGAGCAGCAGACAGCACCGGTCATCCCGCGGCTCGTCCAGAGCGCCTTGGCCATCGGCGATGATGAACATAGAGCGTCATAAATATAGCGAATGGCTTTCAGCAGGGCCAGGCCTCGTAGCTTATCTGGAAACCCATTTGTGAGCCGGAGCCTGAGATAGTGTCTATGAGAAGGAAGCCCGAAGCTCCTGAGAGGTGCCGGCTCCCTCAGCCTGATGATATACAACCGAGCCATTTACCTCCCCCTGCTCACGGAGTCAATTATGGTCCTTACACTCGAGGTCCTCCTCCCGGTTGTTCTCCATCAACACACACACGCGCAATGCTGAGATCTGTACAGATATCTGATTATGAATAATTTAAAGTAGATTCTTCTGAAACTGCAAGGCTTGGAGAACAAACCATTCTCAGATGCACAGCTATTTTCTCTGGAAAGAATATGTCTCAATGCAACAAAAGTAATCAGAAATTTGAAGCCCAATCGGCAACATTATGACCACATGACACAGTTTTTTAAAACCAGGCTGTAGGTTCCTTATGGCTAAGCTCGAACGGCCGTAGATTGATACATGGAGACCAGCACCCCCCTGGCTTAAAGACAACACATGAAAGCATTTTGCTTTCATGAAGTTGAAGGGAAAAGGGACTTTGATAAAGTCTGTCTGACTAAACTAAAAGTGCTATGGCCACAACAAACATGAAACACCATATTTCACTTTTCTTTCATTTAAAAAATGTAAGGGAAAGTGTGGATCCTTACAAAAATACAGTGTATTAAAAGCAACAAGAAGTTACACAAAAACAAATAAATAGATCCTCTATATGTAAACTGTCGCCGGCTTAATTAGAATCAAATCATGACGTGCCGAGAGATTCCCCACCATAAATCCTCCTTTTATTTATGTTTCCATACAAACGCGGCTTCTCTCCCTCTCTCTGATCTGTAAATGATGCACTGCTGCTCACTGTTCTCTCAAAACAGCTGCTCATAAATCACTTTAACATAGATGTAATGTTTATTTTGGCTCTACATTTTTAAACATCTGTTCTAGCAGTTTTTCTTAAGCAGGCATGTTCTCGACAGCGCAGTACAATCTGCTGACTGTTGCACTGGTGCGTCGAGTGCAAACGGGACATGAGCTAATAATTAACATCACATTTGAACAGAAATGGTCTATTATGCATTTAAAAAGGCGCACTTTTGATTAACAGTTGGATTCATTCCCATAAATGTGAAACGCCAGACATAATTCTGATGTCAATTCCAGTAACAATTGATGACTTACTTCAGTCCCAATGTGTTCGGCCTGACTTTGCCTCGGGTTGAAAGTTTCAGGGTAATTACTGTAGAAGAGTAGGATGTGCATCTACTTATAGTGCACAATAAAAACTGCTGGGGCAAGCAGTTTGCTTAACAGACTATTTTACAGTTCATAAATTGCCTCAGCAACCCTACATAATTGCACATTATAAAAGGTGTCACAGGAACGCAAATGGACAGGTCGGGGCTGAGCTGAAATCAGATTAAACCGTTTTTACACAAGATAATTCTGGATGTTTTCAGCTAAACTGTGGTAATTACACCCTAATTGAAAGCAGTATAGTTGTGTTTGATTCAAATTGTTTTCTGGTTGCAGGTTTGAAGTGCTGTGTTTCCTCATGCTCTGCTACAACTCAGCTGTGGTCTACATGCCCCTCTCTTCCTATCAGTCAGTCTGCAGAATGAGCTCAAGGTGAGGAAGAGGTCAAAAACTCAACTGGTTGCAAAAAGAAGTCTGATTATATAGAAGTTACCTTAGAATATGAACCTACTTCTTACATGATATATATTCTCCGGTAACCTTTTATTAATATCTGTATGGTCCAAATGACTGGTTTTAAGTCCTCTAAAATTGATCATTTCTGGCTCCAAATACCAAATCAAACAGCAATAGGTGACATCCCAGTGGCTGGGCTTACTTCTAAACAGTATAGGAGAAAACCTAAAAAAAAAACTTTTTTAAACCACAGTTTTGTACTTTGTGTTCCCAATTAGTGACCACCCTTCTACCTCCATATCGTGCTCTACTGAATCACACATTAAATCACCTCTTCTGCCCCGTAGCCATACACTGACCTCGATACGGACTGTTCTGGTTGCAAGACAATTTTGATAAGTGAAATTTAATTAGAAGCTAGGTGGCCTGTGATTGGTCAGATGAAAGCATCCCTGTTGGATACCTGCTTGAGCGTGTCAGTGTAGGAAAACATTGAGATGCCCTGGAGTTAGGAGAAAGGATCAATGTGGAATTCACATAAGAGGCTCTGTGGTGGAGCCGCCGCCCTGTGTTTGTTCCACCACAGCACGCAGACGGTTCAGGATATGAAGACTTTCCTACTGTGAGTCAGACAACGCCTGAAGCAAGCATGGTCTAGACGGACGGCAAACTGTGGCTATGAAGATTCAAGAGCATGAGAACAATGCTCACCGTTTGAGTTTAGCCTCAGTTTGTAGACCCGTCAAACCTTGGCTGACCTCCGTGTGTGAAGTCCCTTTCACACTGTTTAATGCGTTTGAGCTTGTTCTCTTTAGTTCTTCTTCTCATCTGATCTGTGCTTCCTCTCTTTGCCGCACCACTTTACTCACCTTACTCATGTACCTGTGTTCCCTCCTCAGGCTGTGTGTATGCGGCTTCCCCCGGCAGCAGCAGAAGCTCTGGAGGGAACCGTGCAACCGTGTGCTGCTGGACCCGGAGTTCATGGTGCAGATGCTGACTGCAGTTTATCACGCCATGTAGGTACCTTTAAAGCTGCAGTAATAAGTTGTTAATTTTCACATTCAGAAGTTAAAGAGCAGAATTATCATATGTTTGCAGTTGCCCCCTTGTGAATCCGGTCACCTGTTTAACATCTTTTTTTTTTTTTTTTTTTTTTTAAGATTTCATATTAAGGTCATTGCAGGTTAAAGATAAATGAAAATAATTACAGAGTTATTATTCAGAGAAAAAAACGGTACACTCATTTAGCTGCTTAATGTTCCACTTCATACAATGTGCTCGCCAGATAAGGCATAAACTGTGACTCTGCTATTTGGTGCTAAGTGGGAAGTGAACAGTTTTTTTTTTTCCGGAGAGATTTCTGCTGCAGCCAAAAAGGACGTTATATGAGTGGCAAAATTAAAGCTGTGTGTCGGACAGCTAAACAATGAGCTGAAGGTCGCTACAAATCTCTGTAAAGATGAGTGGAGCTGAAGGTTCGGGTGATAATTCTCTGTAGGATCATTATATCAAGCCACCCCTTTCAAGATGTCACATTGTTTTCGCATTGTCATTTGATGCATTGTAATTATAAAAACGTATTAATCGTAGCTGCTCTGCGTGGCTTTCATCCATGCCCTTTCCCTTCACCACACTGTTTTGGAAGGGCGACAGATCCGACAGCAGTGGATCAGGAGGAAGATAATGTGTTTCTGCTCACTGTAACAGATATCATCATGCACATGAGTTCCTTTATGAGCTACATAAAAACAACATTTCTTATTTTTGTTATTGTGCCTCAGCGGGACATCACTAATGAGGGCACTATTGCTTTAGTTTGCCGCGATTCGCTGCAGAAAATCTCCTAATAGCACATGTTAGCACTCTACCAAGGACAGAAGCTCCCCACTGTACAGACTGATTACATCGGCAGTGCATTGTGGGAGCAGGTGATTTCATCCCCTACGAGGACAGTCATTGCAAAGCTGATTACGTCTCCTCGATGATAGCTCATCCACCGAGATGGATCCCCTGATAGGTTAGTGACTGGAATCACCACTGTTAAGGATAGTGAAGCAAGGAGAAAGGGGAGAGAATGAGTATGCATTCTTCCTCATCACCCCCACGAGGTTACACAGCAGCAATCAGGAGACTGGAGCAGTCAGTGCCACTGGGAAAAAAAAACCCAGACTGCGTGTGTGTATGTGTGTGCACGCGTAAGAATAATAGCCTTTTTAGTAATCCCTACCATAGGTCACCTCGTTGCCAGCCTGAGCTCTCACAGAGTTTCACCCTTGGCCCAAGCAGGCACACATGAAGGGCAGATAAACATGAATCCACAGCTCCACCCAAGCAGAGGGACCTTGGCACTCGATGAGGACACTCTGGGATTTAGGTTAATATGTCCGCTAATGCTACAGGGCTGTAATACCACATGAAGGGAGCGAGAGAGAGAGAGAGAGAGAGAGACAAGACCGAACATCAGAATAAATAGACATGTGACACAATTATATTTATTTTTTTCTCTATCGGGTTTAAAATGTATTCTATTTTTTCCAGCCTTTAAACATCAGAGAGTCTGTTTTTACCTGCCCATTCATCCACCCTTTTCATCTTGAGTCTAAAGGAAACCCACGCATTTATCCCCGCGTGTGATTGTTGCATGTGCAGGACGGGATCAAAGACAGTTCAGCCGCAGTTATTCTCCTTTCCTTTCTTTTTTATGTATAATGTATTTATTTATCAGTGCTGTTCCTTTAATCCTCCTTGACTGACTACGGGGTGGTGACATCACAATGCAAAGCTGAGCACATGCTTCTTCTTTAGCAGAGAGCCAGGTGATGATCCCAAACATTTTCCTATACCTGCAATTTAACATCCATCCTCTATTCGCACCTTTGCATATCATTTGAGCACATTAACTTTATTCAAATTAGCAACATTAAAGGCACAAAGGGTTGGATTTGTACGTTGTGGTTGGTAAACATAATATTCAAAGTTGCCCTTTCCACCCTGGCTCAACAACATTTAATTGGTCACAAACATTTTCTGTTGTCTCATACATTGTGATAGACTTCTGAAGATATTAGAAGAGTTTGATTGATTTTGGTGTGATAACATTTGAAAAAGCTGCACGATTTAATTATTATATCCTCATCTTTTGTACACACCCTGCTTCCTGCTGTATCCAGTTCTCTTTATACATCCACAGTCCAGGCAGGAAAATTAAACATCAATTCGACTGAGTTGACAGCAATTACAGTCTCAGCCTGGCCACACCCAGACATGTTAAACACAAAAAAATGAAAGGAAAAGAGAAAACACAGGCAAAGGGCAGGGTCTCTGCAAAAAGGCACTGCCACACACCTAATGATGATTTGGAAGGATTAAATCCTACATATTCCAATTTAACTGTTGTAATTAAAGCAAATATGCACAGTTTTTTTTGTCTAAGTATCCAGGATTTTAAATGCTCCCATTTAAACTTCAGTCAGTTTTGTAAGTTGTAAGAATGAGGACATGACCAGGTTAAACAGACAATGGTGTGACAGAGAGATATATTTGACTTTCCCTTCCCCACCTCACCACAGCTGCAGGCATCACTAAATATCTAACAATAGTCCTGAGGGATGTGACTCAGACATCAAGGCATCTTGTCAGACACTCCCGTTTACTCAAATAAGCTCACAACATGACGCTGTTAAATGCTGCCGTGCGTGCGTTTGTGTTTTGTGATGTGCAGATACAATGGCGAGTGGGAGATGGGACGGGAAGCTCTGGAGGACGTTCTGTACAGAGCCCAGCTGGAGCTTTACTCACAGCCGCTCCTGGTAAGAGCAACATCACTGTGGAGATCATCACATATTTAACCTGTCTGTGAATGAGTCGGACACAAAACACTGAAGCAAAACAGTGGTTTCCAATCCACAGTTCACATAACTCACTACAGGTCCTCCAGCACGACCCCTACAATCAGTGGTGATGGTGAAATCGGGGTCATAATCAGGCTTCAAATGTTGCAGTACCTTGCTGGTTTTAACTGCTCATTGATCTGTGTGTCATGTCCAGCTGGGGAACGCCATGAAGAACTCGCTGCCAGAGAGCGCCCCCGATGAGCCGCGGGGGCGCAAGGTGCTCCAGGTGGAAGTGACGCCCACCATCAGCCGCATCTCCATCTCAGCCATCACCACCGCCTCCATACGACGCCACCGCTGGAAGAGAGAGGGTAAGGCCGCAGCAGCCCTGGGAGCAAGGAGAACTGCAGCACACAGAGGGAAGCAGGAGAGACTGGACAGATCTATTACAATATTTTTTATTGCCCATATTATTGATTTAGCACTGTAGGGTGGGTCGGAGTTATGTTAGGGGTCATTCCATAACAGCTCACCTCCACCCCCCTGTTCTGGTCGATTTTCTTCTGAAAAAAGAAGAAAAAAAAACTTTATGCATGCTTAATGCATTTAGAGGACAAAGTAAAATCCTGTAGGTCTACTCTTCCAAATACTCATTTAGTAATACATTTTTTATTTTTATTTTGAAATTCTTTATTTTGGACAACATATCAGAAAAGAAAAATGCCAGATAAATAATATATATACACTGTTTTCCATAGATTTTCAATCAGTCTTTTTTAACACGGAAAGAGAAATTAGAAACATTTCAGGAGAAGACTTGAAAAAATACCTGAGAGACAAAAATAGAATATAATTAGATGAGAGAATAGATAAGAGAATAATTGGCAAAATGTATTCATGATTCAAGGTAAACAAATAAAAAAGGTGAGAAGTTTAAATTTGAAGCTGATATTCATAAAGGCATAATTTATATTGCCTTGAAAAAGCTGCTACTTTCACAATTCACATATAATTCAATGCTTGTTTCTGGAATTAACTGTGCCAACTTTTTTTTTTAGAATGTCTGGTAATGCTTTTGAGAGTTATTATTCAGATGCAAATGTTAATATGCATAATTAATTCATAACCAAAAATATTTTGAGGAGAGCTTTAGAAGCTATAAAAGTCCCTTGAATTTAATAGAATTTTTCTAAGAGAATCAGTTACATAAACTGGGAGATCTAGGTGACCTGGTATAGAATGACCCTTATGCTAGACAAATAAACACCCATATTCAGTTATGATTTAAGCTGCAAACTTACAAACTTTTTTTTCCGATCAGTGAAAAGCCACAAGAGGGAACTTATTGGTGAGAGAATAACTTTTCTGGTGTCTGTCCCCAGCAGTGAGAAGAAAAATCTGTTTCTCTGTAAACCAGTCACACCATTAGCATCATCCAAATGGTGTTTCTTGTCAGTTATTGTATGTAACTGTGGTCATATAGTCCGTGTGTTGCAGTGCCTGTGCCATTTGGTTCTCCTTATTGCTCTTTTCCTGTCTTTTCGTGTGATGTGCTTTGTATCACCAGTTAAATTCACGGTTTAAGAGAAACTTGTGACAAAATGGTGCCTGTAGATTCTTTACAGTGACTCAATGACCCAGTAGATGTGCGGTTAATGGGGCGGTTCATTTCTAAGATTTCATTGCGTTCTTTTCTTTTTCTATGTTTAGCATTTTTTAAATGAACTTACAGACAGCTGTTAGGTCTTCTGTGCCCGTGATGACGCCCACATCGGTTGAGGCCTGCTGCCACTAAAGAAACACGTTTCCCCGTCTGTGTTGTTGACTCCCAGATTGTTTTGACTACTCAACCGATGCAGAGTTGAGCCTCATCGTCAATCCTCCTAGCCTCGCCCAGCACCACCTCCAACAGCACCACCAACAACACCACCACACTCCCTGGGACCCCGCAGCCAAAGAGGAGAGGGAAGGGCGGCCTCACAGCCACCACAGCAGCAGCAGCAGCAGCATCATTCCCCCCATCACATTTGAGGGTAGGGGACAGGGGCGGACGCTCAGAGCAGAGAGGGTCTCAGGAGGAGGTGCCCCTTCGATCTGTATCCTCCCAACCCTCCTCCTCCCTCTCCTCCTACCCCTCCTCAGCTCGAGGGGGTTAACATTTTGGCTGCCTCTTCACTTCCCCAGAGTATACTAACTCATCCAGTCTATAAGACCCTGAACAACAACCCCCTCTGCTACCAGGCCACTGCTATTTTTCGTCTCATCCGAGAATGGAAGAGTC
Source organism: Hypoplectrus providencianus (assembly GCA_028566105.1). Classification (NCBI taxonomy): domain Eukaryota; kingdom Metazoa; phylum Chordata; class Actinopteri; order Perciformes; family Serranidae; genus Hypoplectrus; species Hypoplectrus providencianus. The sequence goes on from JAOWBC010000002.1 coordinate 11,139,540, forward strand.
GCCTATTCTGGGTTTGAAGGAAGTTTGGCTAGTGGCCATTTTGCATGGGCCTATCATCATGTCATATCCTCTCTTTTTTCCTCATCATGCCTCCAACGTTCTTTAGACCGCAGCCCTTGTCACTCACTGAGCATGTTCAGTGCCCAGCCAGCAGCTTGACCTTTTACTCTGGGCTTTCCCACCTCTCCATGTCTGATAATTGGTTTTGAGATTTTTTTTTTTCCCCCGTAGCAGGAAAAATACAGCAGTTTATACCAAACTGGCACTGAGCACCCGACATGTTGTATCTGTATTGCCCCTCGCGGTGTTTGACAGCACCACAAGTTTTGGGTCACTCAGGCCAACAGCAACCATCTGCTGTCGCCATTTCTGCAGGAAGAAGCCTTCCATTTTGTTTTTGCAACCCAGCAGCTTCTTTGTATGCTCATTTTGAGTTCTGCCACATTTTTTGTCCTCAGCTCAGTGAGTGGGAACGAGCCCTTTGATCATGCATGCGCACGCTACGGCAACTCCGAAAAGTCCTGCTATAAAAAAAAACGAAACTCTGGAACACTAACATTTCAAATGACAAGGCCAAGTGAGCAGACTGAATATTGTCATGGTTTACAAATGGAAAAGCTACTCCACTGCCAGGACCTGTCATACGGCCCATTTTGTCTTGTTGAATGTGTCCATTACCATGTGTGGTTGCTACGTGTTTTGAAAACTTTCATTTAGATCATTTGGTGAAAAGAATCCTTAAAGCTATTTCATTGAATAGAAATATTCCACCCAGTTTAAAGAAAACTGTCACTCATCACTCAGTGTCTTAAAATTACTGGACATGCTGTTGCAGAAAGAAAGTGTCCTCAGTTTGAGGCTGCATTGCAGTGATGTTGGAAATCACCATACTGATGGTTTTGCATGTTTAATCATGTTAACTACACCTTGCATTTACATCGCATCACAACCATTTCTTACAGTATACCGACCATTTTTGGAACATGTTATTAATCACTTTCTGGGAAATTCAATTTTTTCTTCCCGTCTTGCAAACATTTATTTCCCTACTCAGTGAAAATAAATATGCAGACTAAAATTGTTTACTATAATCGTGAATATTTTCTTTGCTGCATTGGAAAAAAAAAATACAGAAGCCTTTAAAAATATTGTGATCCATATTTTTAGTCTGATCTGAATAGTTTTCTTTATTAAAGACTTAAAAATTAAGTGAACATTTTTTTTACACTTTTGTGCAAGTGTTTGTTGTTGTAATACTTATTTTGGCCACAAGAGGGTCGTAACCTAAAGAGGACTAAAAGCACTCATGTTTGTCCCAGGTTTTGTTTAATTTCTTCATGCACTCTCAACACAAGGTGCAGCAAGTAATGCAATGTGTTTGGAGTGCAAACATGATCCTGACACAAACAAAACCCTGCTGCCAAAACATTAATTTTTCTACTGTTTTATCTGCTTGGAAATTATCTTAATAAACGTGTTCCCCCTTGTTTCACAAATAGAAAAGAAATTAAATTTAAAAAATATATATATTTGACCTGTTTTTAATACAGCAATATAGTTTTCCTTCTCACTTAACTCTAATAGATTCCATGGTTATTTAATACATTCTTTTCATTCTCTTTGTTTTGTTTTTGTTTGGTTTTTTTTGTCATATACAAAAAATCCAATTTACATGATCCATATAGTGTCAGTATATTCAGGGTTTTAGATCCTAAAAGCACTTAATGCAAACTGTGATTGCTGACAGTCAGCTGCAAAACTTGCATGTCCGAGTGTCCCTGAATGCACCGTGAAAGTTTTTTTTTTTTTTAATGGTCCCAGCTCCATTTCCATTTGCGCATAACAAAAAGTTATTTCTGTCGTCGACTTTTTGTCTCCAGCACATTTAAAGCACTGTGGTCTAGTTTTGGGAGCCATGTCTGAAAACTAATCACAAGCTGATAAATGTGTTGCACAAACAAGCCAAAACAAATTGTAATCAACAGGTGAAAACATGCAAAAACACTGGTATGATCGTTTAATTGCAGAGCTTTGAAGAACTTTCAGCTCTTCATCTGGGATTGGGTTGACTTGTTATGGCTTGCAGACTGGCCTATTTAGCCTGGTGGGCTGTCAGCTCTAACTGGAGTGCTATTGATCTGATGAGGTGTACGGACTCGCCTCAGTGCTCTCCACAGATTGGCAGGCTCGTCTCGGCCGGCCAACCATGTGACCGCTGGGCCAGTGCTGCGGGAGAAACGAGGGATGGGGCAGGAGAGCATGTATCTTCTCCTCTTGTTATGTGCATGCCAGTCCAGACCTTTTTCTTCTCGGTTTCTCCATTTCTTTTCTGGTGCTGCCTGTGGTTCCCTGTTGTCCGATTTTGCTTGTCCCAACGATGCATGACGGAGACAGACAGCTGATCCTCTGTCTCTTCTGTTTAACAGGCTGTCCCCTGCATACTGTATGTCAATAACATGCTTTCTTTCTAACCCAAATTATCATCTTTTCCCTTTCAGCTTTCAAACAATGAGGCTCAGATGGATTATCAAATGTTTTTAAGTCTTCATGTCACTGTTGCATCCATTTAGATTATTACCAGATACTATCCTAATCTAATGTATATTGTGAACAGGACATCTACTACTAGACAATCTCTGCTCTCTTATTCGACAGGTTATTGAACTCACAATTTTCCTAAACAAAGAGCTAGACAGATTTTAGTCGATCTGTATTACATCAGATGATCAAAGCTCAAGGTCATGGTGCACCGTATTGAATTGTACCTCTGTTCAGTGCATAATGATTGAGCTAATGAAGCAACATGGGCTGTTGACTGTGAGAGTTAGTGCTGGTCTGCTAGAAGGCTATTTATTCAGTCTGTTAATTTATTCTGCATTATTTATGAAAGCTTTTTAAATATTATTGCTCAGATTAATCACAGTTTGTTGCAGGCTTGTTCACATCATTGTTACAAGGATAGGAATAGGCCTTTCTCTGTTTTATGACTTTTTTAAGATTTTTGGCTCTTTACTATTATAAGTAATAGTTAATTAAAATTGTATAAGTTGTTTACAGATGCTGTGTCAAGCCATTCTAAACTTTAGGAAAAAAACTTAGGGCATTAGTGTAAAAAGTTGTAAAAAAATTTTCCTTGCTAACTGTTCTGTTTGTCTATCATGCTCTCCTTCTGTCCATGTCGATGCATGTTCATGTCCAGATGCTGATGGTATGAGCGGCGGGGAGGATTCATTCAACGTCAACGACCCAGACGAGGGTTTCTCCTCCGGGGCGTCCAACAGCAGCCAGCCCAGCGGCACCAAGGCGGGCGGCAGCGTGGGGCAGAGGGGCGGCAGCCTGAACAGCAGCAGCAGCAGCATCAAAAAAGCCATCACGGCCCGGCTGTCCCGGGACAAGGAGAGAGAGCGGGAGAAGGAGCGGGAGAGGGAGGCGGGAAAACAGGCCGATTTGTCAGCGGATCACCAAGCTGTGATGAGGAGGCACCACCAGAGGCAGCAGTCGCCTCCAGCCAGCATCAACCTGGATGCCATCCAGCTGAGCCCCATAAAGAAGCACCTGAGCTTCCCTGCGGGGCCCACGCTGGTGCGGACTGGCAGCACTTCCTCCAGCAAGTCCTTTGACTGCATGAATTTCAACCTGAACGGCGGCGATGAGGAGCGAGAGGAGGCGGCGGGGGGCTCCGACAAGGAAGGGGGGCTCCCAGTGGGCGGCTCTCACCGCCACTCCACCATCAGCCTGAAGGAGGAGCACCTCATCAGGCCGGAGGACGCCCAGGACCTCCTGTCTCCTGGAGCTCCTCTTACCAAGCAGTCCCGCTCCCCCAGTTTCAACATGCAGATCATATCACAGGTCTAACATGCAGAGCAGGGCATGGTACACACACACACACACATACACAAACAAACAAACACACTAGATACCTGTTCGTAACACTCATCCTCGTGCAGGTTTTCTCTGCAACTCTTTCCAGCTCTACTTTGACAACTTCAGTCTACCTATCTGTGACAGTGTGTGTGTGTGTGTGTGTGCGTGTGTTCATGTGCTCCAAGAGTTGTATCTCCACCCTTTTAACATCCATTTTAATCGTGACCTGCTGTCGTTGTGGGTGGGTTTAGCGTTACTGACAAATGCAACAAGAAAAAAATGTAGTAAATGATGACTGCCCTCTGCTGTAACTACAGTCCAGCATGTCACTGCATCCTCCCGTCTGACCGAGCTGAGCATCCCACACAGAAACTCTCCTGAGCAGCAGGAAACATCGAGAGAGAACATGTAAGGATGCCACGCTTGTTGTAGGGGGTAGATATGACATTTCAGATTTTTTGAGTTCCTGACTGAATCAGTCAAAAAAGAATCAGCAATAACACTTACCGCCACTCATGTGGAGAAGAGTAGGGATTATTGCTCTTTCTCTTCATTCCTTCCCTTCCATTCCCGGGCTCACGTGCAATCGTTCTTGCTGATTATCTTCCTTATGAATTGCTGTTTAATTAGGAGTAAATGGTTTTAATAATTCTTTTTATTTTGATTTTTTTCAAATCACAATCCAAAGAAGGTAGCCTTTGTTTTCCATCACTTGTTTGTAAGTGATTCGACAGAAATCAGTCCAACCCAAGCTATTCTCTAGTTTTCTGCCCACAACCTTTTCTTTTCTTTTGTTATGATATATTCTCATTTGATCTGTACAATCAGACTTTTTAAGATTGTTGTAAAACCAAACTGGAATGTGGTAAGGGTTTGTCTTGCCCCAGGCGTTTTAACTGGACAAATCTGAAAAATTCACTACTGTGCAGCTGCAAGACGAGTGAATTCATCTTGTTTAAAATCTAAAGCTGAATCTTGTGGAAGAACTGGAATAAAATCAGTGTAGGTTTGGATCTGAAGCTAAAAGGCAATGACTGTATTTTATATTGGATTGTTTTCACGGTTCAAACCATTTACTGAGTCCTTCCATCTGAAAGCACTTGTCGGCGTGTTTGGCCTGTGTGTGGCGTCACGTGTGGGCCGGTGACTTACTGCCCTCTGGAGGCGTGTGTTGGTCACTGCGCATCAGCTGTAACCGTGACGACTGGGTTTACGTTTTGTGCTCTGATTGGATGCTCATGAAACATTTTGTTCTACCTCATTGTGTGTTCACCCTGCCACTCAGACACCTGTCTCCCAATCAGATGCAGGATTTAAAGACCCCTCATTAGGATGACCAGTTTTAAAGGGGGCTTAAATAGTGGAAACTGGTTACACACTGCAACTGTAATGACACTGTAAAATCTGTGTGTGTTCATGTGAGGAGTTGTGATTTAATGTCTCAGCCTTGCATTTCAGTTCAACCACACCATGCACAAAACCTAGCTGCAAAACACAACTGTCTTCAGGTTTTCTGTCGTATATCAAACAACCACATCAGGATAAACCTGATTATTTGAATTCCCCAGAAATGTCCTGCTAATCTTCTCCCCCCCCCCTTTTTTTTAACGTAATGATGTTTTGAAGTGCAATTTTTTTATCCTCATGTGCATGGAGTTGGATCTTCTCTGCTGTTAAATGCCTGCATCTGCGCACAGTGCTAGCTAGCCTTCTGTAGTGCTCCCTGCCCAGGCTGAGTGATTTGAACATGGCGTGCTTGTCTGCATGTTTAGTGCCCTTCAAAAGCACTGCTGTTTCAGATGCGTGAAACAGCCAGCGAGCCAAACCCCAAGTCTCGTCCTCGTCTTTGCCAGATGTGCCAATACACATCCTCTCCTTAAGGAAGTTATGTTTTGCTTGGGTGTCTTAAGTTAAAATTGCCTATTCTTTCTGTTTACTGGTCTTATTTCAAAGTTAAGGGACAAAAAAAGGGATGTTTGGACGTACGGCTCCTCAACGTGCCCTTAGATGCAGCTTTGACTTTTTTTGCCATGAAACTTTCTTTTTCACTCATCACAGGTGTATGCAACTCACTGTACGTTCACTATTTGCTGTTCACGTGTAAAAGCAGTATATTATGCGTCTGTGTGCCGTAGATGTCAGCTGTTGTATTGCATTTCCCATGTCTTGCTCAAGTGCTCGTTTAAAATGAGGATGAATGATGTAATGTATATAAAGTCAGTTCAGTCTGCAGTGAAATTCCCACGCACTCATGCTCCCGCTGTGCTTGGAAAAAACCTTCTCAGCTGCTGCTCCTGGTCCTGAGTGAGTCCTGTGTGCGCTTTAGCCTTAAACATTGTCAGAGCTGAGGCTTTCTGGCCTCACATGCTCCTCCTCCTTCTCTTCCCACTGGACTGGACTGTGGTACAAGAAGAGGAAGAGGAGTGCAGCTACAGTTCACACTCTCACCTGGTCTGTCTGCTGTCATCCCTGTGCTGTGTGGCTCACAACAGAGCCGTGTTCCCATTTGCTGTATTTTGCCGTGAGTTGAGTGGCACCTTTTTGCTGTTTTTAAACTGGTGACGTGTTCATGTCATTAATGAGTGCCCCTGATTAAGGTTACCAGCAGCCATGTTGGTACTGTATGTGACTTAGAGTAACGGATAGTGTCTGGTGTTATTTGCATGTGATCAGGGCAGGAAATGAACGCAAGCTGGTTAAACTTGATTGACTGTGGCTAGTGTTGATTTTGGGGGGGATAATAAGCCCAGAAATTCACATAAGGTCCACTGACATTTCAAAATAATAAAAAAAAAGAAGTCTAATTTAAGTAGTAAACAACCACTGAGCCAAGTTCATTTCCTGCCCTGCATGTGATAACTGTGGGCTTTTTTTTCATACAGTATAATGCACTTTAATCCATCCACCTCTCTCCTCAAGATAGTTATTGAAATGATATATATAGATGTGCAAATGTGTATACACTCAATGCAGGGTTTTAGTCTCTTTAAAGTAGTACTTCTATGTGATGTCACATCCAACACAATGCTATTTTTGTTTAAGTCTAAGGGTACAGCTATTTATTTTTTCTTTTCAAAACCAAAAAAAAAAAAAGTTACGGGGGTCTGGAAGGTCTCAGGAGATTATCAAAAGCCACATTTTAAAAATGGCAGCACCAAAATTTCTGTTCTTGAAGTCAGAATTGATTCTATGCAACATTTTTTCCCCTTCCGTTTTCTTTTTTTGTTTCGTTTTTGGTGTTACCGGTTTTCATTGATCCTTGTCGGGTGGGACGGGGCTGATGCATTTAAGCTGATTTTTACAGTGCATTCAAAGTCCTCGACAGCATCCCCGTTCTGTTTCTACACCCTGTTGTGGTGCTGCAAGGCGAAGGACCTCTCATGTGGGTGAAATACAGAGGATCATCCATTTGTCATCTGACTGCCCTCACAGAGAGAAAGCTACACCGGGACTTTAGGTGCATGTCGAGCCCTTCTGTCAGTTTGCTGCTCCGTGGCTCAAAGACGTCAGATGGTGTATGAAACATTAACAGATTATCAATGATGAATCTAATCTATAAATGCTTCGAGGAAAGCTGCTGGACGATGTGATAACACTGTATTATTGATGTTGTATAAATGGAGAGAAAGACTTATTTTAAATCTTGTAAATAGAAAATGTACAAAGGTGAAAGCAAGATAAATATAAAAAACTGAAGATCAGTCTGAGATGTAGAGAGAAATTAATCTGTATATTGTTGAATAAATATTGTGCCGTAAGGGAAATGAGTGTCTGTCTGCTTTGTATGAGGAAGTGCTTCAATAACATGTTGCTCACTCATTATCATAAATCATATTCATAACTGATCTCAGTTAATTAATTAAAAAAAACCCAATCTAACACATCTCCTCCATACAGTTTATATTTACTTCACTTGAATACTGTTTTATTGCAGGACGAGTCCAACATTTGAAAAGGGTTGCAGCTATAATTTTAAAAAAAACAAGCCAAAGTATTTTTTGTTCTTTTTTCTTTCTTTTCTCTTATTTCAATAAGACTTTTAAATATATATTCCAAACTTAGAGTTTAGGTTGTATATTTTTAAAAGTACAAAACTACCAACAGAGTATTAACCCAAAGCTGCTCTTTATTTATTATAATGTTAAATATTGTTAACATTATTACAAATATGTTATGTGTGACATGGATTTAACCTTAGCTGCAACTGTGCAACTTGGTAATTGTATGTATGTATACATAGAAAGAAACATGGGTTCACTTGATTATTTCTGATTACTGAGCTATTTTATATAAATATTTCATTAATCAATAGATAGTTTAAAAAAAAAAAGGTAATTGCAACCTTTGTGATAATTATGTCATATTTAACAATAGAATAAGTGAAAACAAGAATTACAGAATTCTTATTCGATGGATAGGTTTTGTTTATTTATTTGAGCCTGTATTTTGGTCAAACATTATTTCTAACTAGATATTTATAATACCCATCTTATCTGAAGTTTCTCTTTGCAACCCTCCAGTTCAAGATCCTGAAAAAATCTTGAGAAAAGCAGACAAAATACTTATTTTCAGATAAACAGCTGATGCCAACTTTGTGTTGGGAGCTGTGATTGGTGATGATGTGCTGACATCTAGTGGTTGTGATTGAGAACAATAGTCAACATTATTTCTGTCCCCTCACTTTATCTGCAAACTACTCTTATTGTGATTTACAAAAGGTTTTATTCTTCCAGAAAAAAAAGTATTTTAAAAATTCCAAAGATGACATTGATTGAGAGTTTAAGGTCCCCCAGAGGTGACAAATGTCCCTAACCCTCACAGGACTCTTCCTAATGTCCCCTTTTGGCTTTGACTGAGCTGCAGTTCAAAGCTCCCTTAATGACTGAAAGAGGAAGTTCAAATTTGGTTATTTTATGATCACATCGTAACAACAAAATTGTAATTTGGGAAATAATCAGAACATTTGCATGTGTGTCGTAGATGATCATATAATGACGTTCTCTATAACCACATAATAACCCCAATTTGTTTATTATATGGTCAGTCTCCTGTGATGCTGAATTCAAATAAAGCAGAATGGCAAAGTAGGACCTGCCTGTGGTTTTTGTTATTTTCAGGCTTCTTGAGTATTAGTTGTCTGTATAGTATGTTTTTAGTGTATTTTTGTTCTGTCTGTGTGTCTGAGCCCCTCCTTGCTTTGCTAAGTCTGTTTCTGTCTGGCTCTCTCTGTGCATCTGTCCATCATCTGGGATCAGCACACCTGCCACCATGAAGCCATGACCTCTTCCTTATAACAACCTGCACTGACACAACCAGTCCATGTCAGATTACTGTGCCTGTCTCTGAGTTTGTTAGCCTGTCAGCTTATCTTCTGCTTGACTCCAGGATTATTATCCTACTTGTCCACAGACCCCTTGTGGTGAAGCTCGGTTTCACCAAACATCCCGTTTTATAGTTTCCCTAACTGTTGGCCATCACGTCTGACCTCTGGAGCACAAGGTGAGCCCCTGTTTTCTGAAGTTACACATACACCAGCTTTTACAGCAGGGACTCAATTTAATAGAGTCAAACATTACAGTTATTAAAATAATCTAAGGCCAACAAAATAGTGCTCTAAATGACATAGCCTAACCATTGGTCCAGCTTTAACAACATATTATTGTTACCAACAGTAGACACTGTCAACCTTGACAAGATTATTTATTTTATCCATTTATGTTATTCTTAAGGTTTTTAAGTGAACTTTCAATCTCATCTGCAGAATATATATTTAAAAAAGTGGATTTTTGACTATTTTCTTTTTAGACTGGCTACTTACCCACAACCATGTTGTTAGCATTTGCTAAAGAACTAGCCTTGATTTCTGTTAATGCTTACCATGTTAACCACTCATGTGACAACTAAAGAGGTAGGTATGATCAAGTAAATTCGTGAATAAAAATAAAAATAAAAAAATACTCATAGGTATAAATGTTCATATGATAGCTTACTGAGATAGCATGCTAATATTAGCATTAGCACTCAACACAAAGTAACCTTGACAACTAGCTACTAAATAGACCTTGTAGTGAGATTTTTTTTAAACTGCTTTTTTAAAGTCATGACAGAACTTTCATCTTTAAATCACTCCACAGGACCCCTTTGACAAAAACAGTAATTTTAACTCCCAGTCTACCACAGCCTTAACCATTTCAGTTTGTCTGTGTAAATGGGGGACTGTGTCTTAAAAGGGTTAGTTAGCCAAAGTAACACGATACAACTGAATATGACAAACAAACTTACTAATTGAGGCAGCGGCTGACCTGTACCTCCTGTGTTCTGCAGAGCAAAATTATTGTTTTGTCAAAGGAATCTGGTGACTTCGAAGAAAGCTGAGAAAACCTTTTCCAGCTTTCAGTTTATTTGATAATAGAAACAATTTCCTGAACAAAAATCACTATATGTTTTGTGTAACAGACAGAGCTGAACTGTAAGGCTCAGTAACTTCAACTCAGAAACTGTGATAGTTTTTATGAACGTCAACCATAAACACAATTATATAATGGCTGTTGAGAGCCATTCAGAGCTCCATTCAGTAACAAGATCCCTACAGTTGAATACTCTGGAGGTGTCACCAAGCAACAAGTGCTGAAACACCTGGTTAAAGACAAGAAACATAGCTCTCTCGCACGCTTCCCACGCCAGAAACGTCTTCATGCTGTGGTTTATCCGAGTGACAGGAGGATCTGACAGCAGTAAAAAAGGTAATATTAACTTGACTAACCTTCATTGTTGTTGGTGTTTATTAATGTTTGAGAAATCAGTGTTTTTTCCTTGTCTGGGATCCACAATCACTGACTGAAAAGCATAGTATGTATGTATGACGCTCCATGAATCAAATTGTGTTAAGCTCAATTAAAAAACAGAAGAATATAGTGTGTAAAACATTCATGACATCATCATTTAGGATGTTGGTAATGTAACTCGAGAGCAGATTTTAACAACTGGATGGTGGTTAATAATGTTTGAGAGGGTGGAGCCTTTGACAGTGCAACATAACAAGGCAATCACAGCCTCTGCAGCCGGCAGTGGAGATCAGGATGGATTTACCACAGCAGATTCTGATGACTGAATTTGGGGGTTAGTGTGGATTTTATATTTGTGATATTCCATTTGTTGGAGTTTCCTGCAAGGAGGAAGTGGAGATAATGTAGGTCACATGGCGGAAAGATCAAGGCATATGTCAGAATAATAAAGTCCAAGTCCATTACTGACAAGATGCACACCCTGCCTCTTATCTCGTCAGACTTCCTCCAGGAGAAGCAGGAAGACTTCAACCTGACTTTATTTCTTCTTTGCCTCCTCAGAAATGCTGTGCAAATCAGACAACAAGATTCTCCCACAGCAGATGGTCGAGCAGATGCACCAGAAAAGCCGAGAGATAAATCAGGTTTTTACTCGTTATAAAAAGGTGAGTGTTAATCTGTCACATTAACCTGGGATCAATCAGTGTAAAACTTTATTACTTAAACCAAAGAATATAATAATTATATTAATTATGAAGATTGGGCCCTGTATGTTTTGTTGAGTCATGTGAAATGTATATATATATATATATATATATATAAAATCTCAGTAGTTTAATTGAGTTTATTGCATGAGTTAATGTATTGTGTTGCTTCCTACAACTATAACTTATGTTAGTTTGTAATTAAAGAAAACAAGGGAAAAAAAAGCTTGATGACGAATACTTTCCAAACTGCAGTGTTTTCCTTTTATATCTCTTTATTGGGACGTGTAAACAATCCTCTAAGTATCCAGTAATGTATCGATTGGGATCTGGCTCCTGGCTTCTCTCTGTCCTGTACGTGGAGGGTTTAGTCGCTCCCAGCAGTCTGCTCAGCTTCAGCTCGGCTCTGACATCACTGATGCAGTGCAGAGCGTGAGCCAGCACCCTCAGCACTGACTGCAGAGTCTGAGCTCTCCTCTCATGCTGTCAGCTCGCAGCCTGAGGCAGATCTGTGCACTTTAGCCCCCTCATGTTGCATTCAGGATGAGGGAAACCAGGGTGGATATACGGGTGATTCATACACTGATGGCCGCAGCCAGACCCTCTCAGCACCTTTCTGTCTCACCTTCCCTCCAGCGCTGCGCCTTCACTGCCTGGACCAAGGACAACATCAACAAAAGGGAATGCTGCCTCTATGAGAAAGGTGACAGGTAGGATGATCTGCTCTGTCCTGGGATGCTGATGACACTCTGAGCTGACCTTACAGTTTGCTGTTGCTGCACACTAATACTGACACTCTAACATTTGTTGTGTTTCTATGAGAGGAGGCACCGCCCTCTATCGCTTTATCTGGATCTGTTTCAACTCTGTTTCAAAATCTGTACTTTCACCAACTCTCTGTAAGCATGGAATCAACACAAGCTTTTATTTTTTTACACCAGAGAGGATGTATGTAAATGCGGCTATTCCAAGACCGATCATGTGGATGAAGCCATCAAGCCGGAGGACTTCACAGACGAGTCGTGGGACAAACACAGACATCTCCTCCAGGTGCCCACAGATGCTTTTGGAGACATCAGCTTCGGCGGTTTGGGACAGAAGACTGGCAAGGTGAAAACATCCTTTCTCTGATCATTATTTTTGATCCCTCTATGTCAGCCTCACATAAAATGCAAAAAAATGGTGTTAGATTTGATTCTGTGCTCTTTGTTAAAAAAAAAAAAAAAATCTGGTGGTTGTTGTAAATGCTTACTATTAGGTAAAAACCATGTATAGAAAAATAATTCACACCTTCATTACATCAAGATTGAATATCGCAATTTCCTGTATGTAGGCTTTGATAACTTGCCTACAGATGTTCCAATAATGCAGCTGCAAGGTTGTTAACTGGTCCTAAAAAGTTTGATTTCACTCCAGCACAACATTCTTTTTAGAATCCAATTTAGGACATTTTGCTCGATAAACTTACTACTTTGATTGTATGTAATCGTTACCTGTATGTGCTTTGCTTTTACGTCATTTCATTCTCAGTATGTGCGAGTGTCCACAGAAACCAGCCCAGAAACGCTGTTCAGGTTACTGACTGAACAGTGGAAACTTTCTCCTCCCAACCTGCTGATCTCAGTGACCGGAGGGGCCAAGAACTTCTATCTGAAGGCTCGTCTCAAGAACATGTTCCACAGAGGGCTTATCAAAGTGGCCCAGACAACAGGTCAGCGTCAGCTGTCATTTTGCACCAATGATTAACCCGAGAGTCTGTTAAAATGTGTTTTTTATGACTCTGTGTGTGATTATGGAGTGTATGGATGTAGTAAAATATCTTGTCTTTGCTCGAGCTAGTGATTTTTAAAGAGCAGGGTTTCCTCTTTTACTGCTGACTACTGAAACTGACTGCGTCCCTTTTAAAACAGTGCACCACACAACAGCCAGCCTGTTTTTCTCTGAAGATGACAAAATCCAGTCTTAACCACACAGAAAAACTTGTTATATATCAATTGTGTAATTCAAACAAAACTTAAAGTGTAATGAAGACATATTTAGGTTTTATGTGTGGAACAATATGTTGGCTTACAGCAGTGATTTTTTCTCACTGTGGGGTTGTCAAACAAGGTTTAAGAAAATCTGATATGTCTAATGGTTTTGGAATGACATGCCTGAAAATCATGTGAGTGCCCCCATATTTTGACCATAAAGTTTTTTTGCATAATATTCTGCATGGCCCTGAATATGGTGATTTACAAAGTATGTACTTTTGAATTCTGGGCCAATTCAGGTGCGTGGATCATCACCGGTGGGACACATGCAGGGGTGATGAAGCATGTTGGGCAGGCTGTGAGGGACTATGCCCTGAGCAGCTCCATGCAGGGCCAGATCGTGGCTATCGGAGTCGCGACGTGGGGAATAATCCACAACAGGAACACTCTGGTGGATCCGGAGGTATAACACATACATTTATACACGCAGCTGCTGTCTCCGTTCGGATTCATCACCTGCATGGCATATTTCTCCATCTGCCTTCCACCTTGCAGGGTTGTTTTCCTGCCCAATATGTGATGGACATAAAGGGCCAGGGGCGACTCTCATGCCTTGATAGCAACCACACCCACTTCCTGCTAGTGGACGATGGGACCCACGGAAAGTACGGCATGGAGATTGAACTGCGTAGCCAGCTGGAAAAATGCATCTCCAGAAAGCGTCTTGGAAACAAAGGTCAAAATCAAAAGGAGCAAGCCATTACAGATACCATCTCAAATCTGATCTTTCTTCTTATCTTTCCTGCTTTTAATATTGATTTTCTTATTGCTTGACCTCCAGAGAGTGGCGTCACCATCCCTGTGGTGTGTGTGGTTTTGGATGGAGGGCCTGGCACTCTAAATGTGAGTCATCAGTATTGTGTCTCTCTCCGTCTCTGTCGCTGTCTTGTCTGACTGTCTTGTCTTTCTCTTCTCAGACAATTTATAATGCCATGCTGAATGATACACCATGTGTGATCCTGGAGGGCTCTGGGAGGATAGCTGATGTGATCGCCCAGGTGGCAGCACTGCCCGTGGCCCGGGTCACCATCGCCCTCATCCAACAGTTGATGAAAAAGTTCTTTGGCCCGGAGTATGAAAAGTTCTCCTACCGCAATATCATAGAATGGACCAAGAAGGTATGTGAGCTTACTGACATTTTTTTTTACTGTGGGCCACAACAGGTTCCTAATTTAATTTTGACACCAGCTCTACTCCGGTACACTACTACTTTAATCACAGGTTGGTTTTTAATGCTTCTAACCACATTTGTGGGGTGCAACATGGCTCAGCTTTAGGTCCTCTTTTGTTCACTGTTCCAGCTCAATTGATGATCGTCAAATTCAGAGTAACACAAATCTTAGCCTCTGTTCTAAGACTACCAGTTGATTTTAGACTTATTTTCAAAATGTACTTTCAATGCTTCAGGTCCAGACCCAAATTACACCAACAGCTCCCAGAGGCCTGATTGGAGCCTAAGGTCCTTTGGCGGTCTGGATGGATGTTTCAGGTTTTAAATGAATCCCTGCTTATTTTATCCATTTTGTTGCCAGATTCAGGACATCATCAGGATGCCTCACTTGCTGACAATATTCAGAATAAGTGAAGACAATCATGTGGGCGTGGATGTAGCTATTCTTCAAGGACTACTCAAAGGTAGGCATTGTTTTTCACACAGTTGCTCAGTACCAGACTGGACTGACTGCAGGCGTCCGCCACAGCATTAAGAATGATGACAGAAAAGCTTGGTGCTCTTAGCAAATCTAATGTTGCTTCTCAGAAGGCTAATCAAATGGACTGTGGTATCAAATATGCCGAAACCAAAAACCAACACTGATATTCTTGCAGATATTTTCACCTCAACGATTGCTTTTCTATACAGAGAGCCACACTTGATAGCCACACTTGATATATTTATAAAAAAATAAGCAGCACTTCTTGCAAACGTAATCCTCCTTGCTGCTAATCAAAAAGACTAATGTAGGCTTAATG
>JAOWBC010000002.1:11154996-11166746 GCA_028566105.1 Hypoplectrus providencianus
TATAAAAAAATAAGCAGCACTTCTTGCAAACGTAATCCTCCTTGCTGCTAATCAAAAAGACTAATGTAGGCTTAATGCATATTGTTGAAAATAATTCTGAGCCAAAGTGCACTAAAAGTGAGTCTGCCACACTGGACATACACTTAGCATTTGATCTTGATGATTCATCAGTCAATCTAAACCGCTTTGCCTATAGTTTCCATCTCTGAGCTCCATGAACAACGGCATAATGAAAATGCATTTCTAGGCAGCAGGCCCGCTCACTCAGCGAAAATATCTACTGCCTTCTTTATTCCATGGCCACAAAATTATAGTAGAATCTATAGCATTCAATAGTAATCCATCTTCATTAAGCCTCTCCAACATTCAATCAATCTGTCTTCTCCACCCAGCGTCAAAGATGAGCGAGTCACTGGGGATGGAGTCCTGGAAGAGGCAGCTGGAGCTGGCTATCGCCTGGAACCGAGTGGACATAGCTGAGACTGAGATCTTCACTGAGGAGAGCCAGTGGAAGGTTGGTTCCCCTGTTATACATACATAACACCAGAAGTGTCAGACTATCAGGACTGCTATCCCGGTACCTCAACTTTTGGGAAAAATCCTCTGAGCATGATCACCTCAACATCCAACCTAAGTCTAACTAGAAAAGTGCTCTAAAAAAATCTGTTGTGTTCTCCTTGTTTCCTCCCATCCAGTCCAGTGACCTGCACTGGGCCATGTTCTCCGCCCTGGTGGGAAACAAGCCTCAGTTTGTGAGTCTGCTGCTGGAGAACGGTGTGGGTTTGAGGGATTTCCTGCAGGACGAGGAGACTCTGTGTGAGCTTTACAAACAGATGCCCAGCTGCATCTTTCTCCGTAAGCTGGCCAAGCGGGTCCACAGCTCCTGCCGCCGGAGGAAACCGTTCCGCAGGCGTAGAGCTCACTCGGGGCAAGGCGAAATGATCTCACTGACTCATGTATCTGATGAGGTGCGCAAACTGCTGGGCAGTTTCACCAAGGCCTTATACCCTCCCTCCAACAGGACATACCACTTTAACATGTTACTGGAAGACACGTCCGTGTCAGTGAGTCTGTTTATCCATCAACGATGTTTAAATGATGTAGTTTGATCAGCAAAAGTGCTGTGAACCATACATACCTACTAATTAGTGGCATATAATACATGAAGATTATGACCTCTGTAATATTAATTCTGGTAACTGGAGGTTTCATTTTAGAGAGAACTACAAAATTTAAAAAAATAAACAAAGGATTCAGTATTTTTCAGCCAGAATTGTGAACAGTTTGCTGCTAATAAAATATGTATAAGGGGTAAAATGAAGATATCAGCAAAAAAAAAAAAATATTCAAAACATAAAAAACGTTTGAATGAGTTGGTGACACTTGAAACAATAACATAAAATGATTAATACAACATATTGCTTCACTTGTCATCCAGCTGTCTAAAAGTCAGGGTGGTTCCCAAACCTCTCTCAAGGAGGAGGATGTTGAAGAACAGAGGGACCCGGGCAGAGACCTCTTCCTTTGGGCTGTCCTCCAGAACAACAAGGAGCTGGCTGAAATAGCCTGGGAGCAGGTGTCCACAACACTTACCCTCATACTGACACATGTGTCTGTGTGTGTGGCGTTGCATCTTCAGCATCTATATCTGCATGTCCACAGTGTCGAGACTGCATGTCCGCTGCTCTGGCTGCCAGCAAGATCCTGAAGACAATGTCAAAGGAAGGAAGTGATGGTGACGAGGCGGCGGCCATGCAAGAGCTCGCCGACCACTATGAGAAACACGCCATGGGTACGACGCTACAGACATAACAAGCTGCCTCACTGCTGTGAAATATATGAATGTTACAAGATCAGTGTTTGTCTTCATTGTGTGTGTGTTTCCCAGGTGTGTTCAGTGAGTGCCACAACGGTGACCAGGAGCGGGCTCAGAGGTTGTTGGTTCGTGCGTCTCCGTTTTGGGGAAGGACGACGTGCCTGAGGCTGGCGCTGGAGGCGGATGATAAAAGCTTTGTGGCTCAGTCAGGTGTTCAGGTAGACTAAACTCTCAGAGGGGATTTCCCAACTTTGTAGTATGTCTCAAATCTGGAGATGTGAGAAATGTGGTATTTTTTGGGGTCATGGCAGAGAACACTCACTGCTACATTAACTGGGTTGAATGCAAAACTTTTTATTTTAGAAGAAGCATTTTGATAGCTACATGTAGACACGAACAGCATGAATTCACTCTGAGCATGTTTGTCTTCAAGGCTCTTCTGACACAGATCTGGTGTGGGGAGCTTTCAGTGGACAACCCGGTCTGGAGAGTGCTAATCTGCATGGTTTTCTTCCCACTTATCTACACTGGCTTTTTGGTTTACAGGTGAGCCTTATCAGTTTCATGTGTGAGAGTCAGTGTGTCAAGGTCCGTTTGGCCAATGATTGTTTTGCATGATCATACAAAGCCTCTTGATGTCTAAATATTAACCTAAGATAATAACAATGTCATGGATAATGAATACGTTTACAGTGGTTTTATGTGTTTGGATGAAGTCAAATGCAAATTTGTGTCCTTTATTATTTAATCAGAAGATATGATTCAAGTCAGTCTCATAAAGTAGTTTCAGGAGTACAACATTCACCTCCCTAATCTTCCAAAACACTGGTGGCGTTTCTTCTTTAGAAATTCATTAGGAATTAACTACATAAAAGCATGTCAAAGAGGTCTGAAGCTGTAATGCAGAAGAGTCAATACAGTTCCTATTAACTGTGCTGAATAAATTGTTGAATTTTACATATGTCAAAAAAGAGCTGTAAGTATTCTTTATAGATTCACACATTTCTGTGTAACATAGTCATGGTTTATTTCTTTTCACACATGTAATTTTATTTATCCAACACAACCAGATGGCAGCAATTTTTTTATCTCTCTCTTTTTTTTTTTTTTTTTTTATCTTTAAAGCTGTTTTTAAAGGCCCAAATGCCAGAATTAAAAAATGCTGCCCTCCTCCTGCAGCTCTCCTCTCTCTCTTAAGGCCCTCCAATCAGATTGGCACATGGATACAGTTCACAAACTTACCTGTACGAGTCGTAGTAATCCATTTCAGCAACCCAATCATGAGTGTGATAACTATATGTAATAGAAGTCAAAAGAAAAATTTATATTCTCCCTAGACGAGATGAAATCCTCCAGAGAGAAGCTGAGAAAAACGAGGAAATCAAGACAGTGGAGACAGTGACAGGAAGTACAGTTCGGACAAACTCCCGTGGCCTGTAAGTAGACAGCCAACTCACGCAAATGATCTGCTTTACTACAAAACCCACACTCTTTCTGACTGTTCTACCACTTCCTGGCCACAACAGAGTAATGATTTTGCGTTAGTGTCTGAAATGTCTCTGACCTCCTGTGGCCTTTCTGTCCACAGTGACCCCTCCAGCCTGCAGCGCCTGGAGCCTCTGGGCTGCTGGTCCAGGCTGGTGCGCCTGCACAGCTCTCCACAGGTCAAGTTTTACTGGAATATTGTGTTTTACTTTGCCTTCCTCTTCCTGTTTGCTGTGGTGCTGATGATTGACTTCCAGGCGTCGCCCTCTGCTGGGGAGGTGCTGCTTTACATCTGGCTGATGTCTCTGGTGTGTGAGGAGGTCAGACAGGTGAGAACGTGCAGCTGGGACACATTTTATTCCAGGACATATTTATATGAAGGCTTAACTTACTTTTCCCTTCTGTTTCAGCTGTTTTATGATCCTGATGGCTTTGGGTTTCGTAAGAAAGCCAGGATGTACATCAACGAGCTGTGGAATATTTTAGATGTGCTGTCCATCGTGCTCTTCATTATTGGCCTTGCTTTTAGGTACATCTCCTTTCTCCCAGACAGCTGCATAAGGCCATGGAAATGCTATCCATTGTCTTGGTCTCTATGAATCACCTAGTTTTCCATTTCAGGCTGACGACTGAGCTGTTTTATGCGGGTAAAGTCATCCTCTGCATCGACTTTGTGGTCTTCTGCCTCCGTCTCATGGCCATCTTCACCATCAGCAAAACCCTGGGACCCAAAATCATCATAGTCAGAAGGATGGTGAGAGGCTTACATAAAATATTATGGATGCTGACCTGATGTAATCTGGGAGCAACTGCAGAGCACAAAGTGCTACACTCCAAAACACTTTTTATCTAATACAGAAAAGGATTTACTGGGCCTGCAGCTGGTTTGTCCAGATGAATGTGTGTGCTTTGTGAAAGGCGTTTTTGAATAAAGCGGTCTGTTTGTTCCCACACTTTTAGTCAAACCTCATTATGGTTTGTGTAGAGGCTGCACCTGGAGCAACAGGGTATATGTTTAAATATAGAAACTTGTCCCTGCTAAATGTACAATCTTTTGTGATCAATGTGATTCTGTAGGCAGCACAAAGGCTGTCAAATACAGTTCTTTCACGTTTTTAATTCACAAAAGGAAGCTCAACAGAAGTCACCCACTAGGAAAATAAGACTCCACTGATCTAGTCTGTTTGTCCTCCAGATGATGGACATGTTCTTCTTCATGTTCCTGCTGAGTATCTGGGTGGTGGCGTACGGCGTGGCCAAACAAGGCATCCTCATCCACAATGACAGCCGGCTGGACTGGATTCTACGCGGGGCTGTTTATGAGCCATATCTCATTATATTTGGGGATTTCCCCAAAAACATTGATTGTGAGTGGAGAGGGAAGATAAATATAACCTGCTATGACACTGGAAATGCCTTAGATAGGGCTCTCTGTAGAGTCCTCCATCATGTTGTCAGACACTTCTGATACAATCTGAGCCTGTCAGTGGCAAAAACAACAGCTTTTAGTGGACATGCATTGACCACGAAGAAAACCATCTGTTTTTTGACTCTGCAGATGCTGAATTTGACATAGACTCTTGCACTATGAACGGCACCGATCCTCTGAAGCCAAAGTGTCCTGTGCTGAATGAAAACCAAATGCCGGCCTTCCCTGAGTGGCTCACCATCATCATGCTATGTGTTTATTTGCTCTTTGCCAACATATTGCTGCTCAACCTGCTCATAGCCATCTTCAAGTGAGTCCTTCTGTACATCTTTGTGTTTTGTCATTGTTTCATCTCTGCAACAGCTTCATTGCAATAGTTTTTTGTATCCTCATCATATGTGTTCCTGCACAGCTTCACGTTCGAGGAAGTTCAGGACAACACGGACAGAATATGGAAGTTTCAAAGATATGAGCTAATCAAGGAGTACCACAGCCGGCCTGCTGCGCCTCCCCCTTTCATCATCTTCAGCCATCTCTACATCTTCATCACGAATGTGGTGCTGTGCAGACCCCCCATACTAAGCACAGACTTCAGTAAGTACTGACTTGTTTATGTGTGTGTGCTGGATGTAAACTTACATGCAAACTTCCTATCTAGTTTTAGCTTTGTAACTCTACGATAAGCTTTATTTACCATACAATAGCATTGTGTCGCGTTTTAGATTACAATGGTGAAGACCTGAGCCAGAAAAAAAGCATATTTGCATGTTATTAAGCAAAAATATGGTTTATTTGATGGTTGTTTTTAAATTAAGTGTTTCCCACTATACAGCCACTTGTTATCCAAAAACAGGCTCGACTCAAATCACATGATAAGAACTAAACCATCTAGAGTAAATGAGTGAGCTACTTCATTTGCAGAAAAAACTTTTGTCAAGTTTACAATAATAGACATCTGTGTCACTATTAAAATATGAAAGGCTGGCTATTAACTTTGGAAGTAGTTTGACAAAAAAAAATTCTTTGGAGCTCAGCATCATGGAGATGGATAAGTTGTTAATAAATGTAACGTGTCCATAAAATGTGTTTGTGAGGGGAGATCATAGCTCCTGACTTTTTGTCAGCCGTCCAATGACTGATCAATGACCTTTGACCCCTCACAGTTAATACTGTGATTTGATCTGATGTGCACAGTATTAGATCAGGCACTGAAAAGGCACACTGTTTTTCAGAGTGTGAGCTCCCAGAGATAGAGGAAGAGGAGCTGCTGTCCTGGGAAGCCTTGATGAAGGACAGATACCTGCTGTCCACACAGGAGGAGCAGAGCCAGAGCATGGAGCGACGCATCGTGGACACCGCCCAAAAGTAAAACTCCAGAGAAGCATATCATAGCTGCATAACAGTATTCTACAGCAGGGTAGGCAACCTGAGCTCTGCAGCCACATGGGGCTCTTCAGGCCGTCTACACCGGCTCCCCATGGCTGTGAATGAAACGAAATGAAACGGTTCTTCCTATACATTTACAATACAAAATGTGTGTTTTCTATTGTAAAATTTTGAGATTCCCTAGCTAGACTGGCTTTTGTTTTAAAATCTCCTGTATTTCTTTGATGACCAATCTCTGTCCTTGCTGCATTCTGACAAAAACATATAAATAAATTCATGTTATGACCTATTAGCTATGTTAGTGGGCTAATTTAGATTAAGTAGACTGTTTTGTTGTCATTGTAGGGCTCAGGAATCTCTCATTTTTGTGTGACAACAATGGTTCTTTTGTCAGTAAAGGTTGCAGCCCCCTGTTTTACTGCAATGCTTTTTTTGTGAGACCTCTCCACAAATACCTCCACAAATACTTAATTTGAACTTTGTATTGCTACCACTATCCAATTTTTAACAGCAGGAAAGAGAAAAGTGTGAATGTTGTGTTTAGAGACAGTAGATGATTGCTGCATGGTATTTCTTTAAGGTTTGATGAGTCTCAAATATTCCTTAGACCAAACATAAAAAGCATAAACTATTCATCAGTGATATTCCAGAGAACGACAGACACCAACACTGCTCTTGTTTGTTTCCTGAGGGTTACCACCATAACTGATCGGCTGGAGAGGGAAGACGAGACGAGCTCTGCCAACACGGTGCAGAGACTGGCTCGACTAGAGGAGCAGGTTATGATCAGATACTTTGGTTATCGCTGCTGTGTCACATGTGTCTCTAACTTTTAACCCTATGTTGTGGGAGCAAGGCAGAAAAGATATGACACACTTCTTGATGTGTAGAATTTCCTCTACAGATATCAGAAATGTTTACTTACTTTTTTTCTTCCCTCATCAGGTCGCCCAGTCAGCCAAAGCCCTGCAGTGGATAATGGACAGTCTGAAATGTCGGGGTTTTACTGCAAAGGACCCGCAACCACTGAGTCAGGAGCCAAATTTCTCATTTACTTTTTGTTAATATATCACAGTGGTTCAATTTAACTAGAAACATGACTCAAGTACTGTACTTAAGTACAATTTTGAGGTAGTTGTGCTTTACTTGAGTATTTCTATTCCACTACATATTGATGCAAATATTTAACTTTTTAATCCATTTTCTACTTACTTAAGATAAATCTTAGTGGGACCATTCTACTTAAAACTTGTAACTTAAGTACATTGTGATGCTGGTACTTTTATTCTTTTACTGAAAGAAGTTTTACTTGTAGTGGAGTCTTTTCACCGTCTGGTAGTTATAATGTTACTTTAGTCAGGGATCTCAATACTTACCACCACTGCTCATGCGTCCTCTTGTTTGTGCTCACTGTTTATCCTTCCCCACAGTTTCAGCTGCAGCGGACGAGTCCCCTGACACTCTGAGGAACACGTCAGAAAAGGAGGACAGGTACCACGTGAAGGCCCGTCAGTTCCACTACCCGAACAGTAAACTCATGCGCTTCCCTGTGCCTGAAGAGAAGGTGCCATGGGAGGTAATCCTCATACACTTCCATCACAAACCACCAGCTGCTCGTCCTTTACAGCACCACTGCATAAATAGATGCTTTTTTGTATCCAGGTTGATTTCGTTTCCTCTTCTTGTAGGTTGGTTTCATTGCATACATGCCGACTTATTACCCCTCTGAAGACAGTGGGGACCATGTGGATGGGTATGTTTGTACCAAGAAAAGCTCTTTTTTAAATTTTAATTGTGTTGGTATATGGTATGTGTTTGGTTTTTTTCATCAAGAGAACCAAAGAACTTGCATTCAATTACTTTTTGTTTGTAATTTTAAGTTCTCAGGATGTATATAGTTTTAGTACCCATTTCAGGAAAGCTAAATGTACATAGATAAATAATATTATAACTCAGAGAGATTTCTAATGCGAATAATTTAAGTTTTTAAAAAAATATTTATAAAATGTATTTGAATAAATAGATGAAAAATAATAATAATAAATATATGATAAAATAAATACAAATGATATAACAAAGATATGTTCCTATTAAATATATGTGTAAAATTATTTAATTAGTAAAATACAAAAAATACAAATCTAGTAAATAATGAAATCAAATGTAAAAAATAAAATAAATAAGGAACCGTAAAGGATAACAACACCATACTGTTTATTAAAAGAAGAGAGCATATTTGTTAAATGTTTTGAAATGATATTTGATATGATGATATGATATGATAAGCTTTCTGACGTGAGCCTGTATGGCTCCACTATCTCATTATAAAACCTCTAAGCATCTTATCTGCTATGTTTTATTTATTATTTGATTCTCTTTCCTTGCAGATCAGAACAAGCAGATCTAGATTACTACAGGTATGACACTAAATAACTTACTCAAGGAGTCAAATAGAAGTTTCCAGTAACATGACAAACGTGTCCTGATGTCTGATGTGTATCTCATCTGTCATCAGAAACCCGGCAGGAAGGACGGGCATCCGGGGACGTGGTGTTCTCAGCCGCGTCGGTCCAAATCTGAATGTAGAACTTGTGCTCACACGGTAGCTCCTCTCATGTCCTCACAAGCTGTTTCAGCACCACTGGGGTGCATGACCTGATTTATGACTTTCAACTGATTTTATTTCAGCTGGCGAGACAGCGAGAGATCTGCTTTGGAGTACCTGGTGGTCTGGGATGAGAGCCAGGGAACCTTGGCTTTACCTGGGGTGAGTCCCACTGTTTGTTCACTTCAGCTGGTTTTTATTTTTTGAGCTGAAATAACTGAAGTTGCCTGTTGTGGTTGTGCCTGTTGTCAGGGACCTGCTGAATCTGCAGACCATTTGCCAGCCTCTCTGAAGAAAACCATGGGAAAGACGTTTTATGAAATAATAAATGCGAAAGTATCAGAAGGAACAAAGGTAGGTCTGTTTGACTTTCTATAGGCCATTTTTCTGATCTGACCTCCAGAGGGCAATGTTTATTGGGGCCCATGAAAGTAAAAGTCCTAACAAGAGCCGGCACAGCTAGGAGCCTGATGAGCTGAGGCTCTGTGGACTTGATTGAGGATCAGGAATAAATAAAACCCTTAGGTTTATCGGAACCAACTCTGTAGCCAGGGAACTCAGTTGCCAGTTTATTAGGTACACCTAGTTAAAACTAATACAGCCACAATTCAACAGATCTATCTACAGGAATATAGCAGTCTGCATTTATTGTTATAAACGAGGTGGAAAAAACCTCTTGGACATCTGATCACACCTTAGTCTTCTATCAATGACATATTTTGCATTTAGTTCAGGTTCTTGTCCATTTGAATTAGAAAACAGCACTTTTAAGGACACATGGCTGTTAGTGGGAAGATTTAATCAAAATGTACTTTTCTTGACTTGGAGATTGAAACTTCAGTGTGTTCCTGTGTTAAAGGTGTCTGAGGGTTATGTGGACGACTGCAGGAACACAGATAATGCCTGGATGGAAACCACTGTCCTAAACATTCACCTGGACAGAGCATGCCAGTCAATGGAAGACATCAACAGTTTGGTATGAACATTATTAATATATCATTGTTTTATGGAAATACCTTGACTGATGGTGTATTTAATGTGTATTTAATGTATTTCCTCTTCATTTATGGACAAAATTCAGGTCACAAATTCCCCTACAGTGAAATAGGATTATAGGATGACTCAATAATAATAATAATAATTATTATTATTATTATTATTACTATTATATAAATGAGATAAGAAGGTTCAAAGAATAAAAAAACACCACACTTGACAGATATACAGTCACATTCTGCTGGTGTTTTACTATATTATTAAGATTCACAATATTGTTTTTGTGTTTCCTCCGTCTCAGGTGACGAGCAGCCATGGCGCTCTCCAGTGGCGTGAGTTGGGCAGCAAAACCCGACTTAGTTCAAACCAAAGAGACTCCCTGCATCAGGTTGCAAAGCTGCACAACATGAAGTTCTGAAGTTCAACACTGCTGTAGCTATAAATGTGCCTCTCTGCCCATCCACAGGGTTAATGTGGCCTTTGCTAAAGGGGTAGTTTGGATTTAATGAAGTGGTGTTGTTTGAGGTACTTATTGAGACTTAGAGTGGACTGACCATGCATAAGTATCCCGTAGAACGCCATTTTAATAAATGTGAACCCTTTACGCTGTCTAATTTTTGTTGCACTGAAAGCACTTGAAACAAGACACTAAAAAGCCAAAATGTATGCTGCTACTGCTGTGATTTTCTTTTTTCAACTATTTACACAAATGTGACAGGACAATTAACTTTAGTTTGCACTGTGCCGTACACTTCATGCATGTAGAAGCAGTCAAATGTGTACACTGAGAATAAATACCTCAGATATCAGGTACTTCACATGAGTATTTCCATTTTATGCTACTTCACATTTATCTGACAGTATAGTTAGTTATGACTTTTTCCAAACAAAACATACAAATGTGAGTCATCATCTTGCTGTGCCTATAATAACATGTTGTTCTGGATGAATATACCATTTTACACAGCTTATTAAGTACTTTTATTGTCTCTTCCAGTTGCAATATCAAAATATCACTTATAAGGTAATGCATCAATAAAAATGCAATAACATGACTAACAGTATACAATAATATACAATACATACATTTATGAGAGGAACTGCATTGTGAAGAATCTTATTTTTGATATATTTTGGTGCTAATACGTCTGTACTTTTACCTGAGTAAAAATTGAAATTGAGGAGTATCACTTGTGATGGAGTATTTTTATTTTGTGCTGCTTGTATTCGAGTAAAAGGTACTTCTTCCACCATTATAAGACTTTATCTGCTCAGTTTTCCTGTAGGTCAAATTATCTGTGAATGTTGTAGTTTACTCCATGTGTGACCTGTTCATAATCAAGCACTCTTGGCCTTAATAATTATTAAAAACCTTAATTATATTGTCTTGGCTGCTTTTTAGTGTTTAATAGAAAAAAAAAAAAACATCTGTTGTGTAACTCGTTTGTTTTGTGTTTTGAAATGCTCGACACTGTTTTTTTGTCCACCTGCCAACCGTGCAGCTCTGCAGTAGTTTCAGTGCAGCTGCTGAGGCTGCTCATTGGCTCAAGCAGAGGTGGCCAGACAGTGCAGTATCGGTTTCACACCCTCTTCATTCCGCTGCTTGTTTTCCTCCTTCCGATAAACTAAATGTACATTTGGCAGTAAATCAGAAAGTTCATACACTGAGTGGTGATTTCCATTTGTGGCCATGTGAACTGATTTAAAGTTGCTCCAGACACCGTGAGTGCAACTTCTATTTGTTTTTTTTTCTAAGATTAAACTATGTTTACTCTTGAGGTTGTCCTGCTCAACATTAAAATATCTAATCTATTCTAACATTCCTGCCTTTATTATTATTGTTTGTCCTGTAAAGTCCCTGGCGGCGCACCGCCATTGAAAAGATACTGAAGCTATTTTTAACCACAGTGCCAGAGAGGAGAAAAATAAAGACCTCTCACTCTGCTCGTTTTTCATTATACCTCAAACTTACCACAGACCATCCTCAACGTGTCATTAAACCTCCTTTCATATACTTTAAAAACATTTATCCT
>JAOWBC010000002.1:11172094-11183983 GCA_028566105.1 Hypoplectrus providencianus
ACTGAGAGCCCGCCTGGCTCGCCTCACATCTATATCAGACCGCTAAATGCCAATAATGGCATCTCAGCTTGATTAAGTAAATAAGTAATAAAGTAAGCATCCTCCATCTCCCGAGCTCCCCTGCACTATTTGCCAAAGCGTTTAATGGACACGTAGACGCTCTGCTGGTCAGCCTGTTTCAGGACAGGGATTCTGCTGAGAAGTGGGTTAAGCCTGACATGTCTTTATATTTGGGCAGGGGTATTACAGTTTGGAATGTGAGGAGGGGGTAGATTAACTGCAGCCTTAGTGTGCTGGGGCTTTCCTGCTCCTATTAAGCATGCTTTACTTCCTGGAGAAGTGGTGGATACATTTTGGAGAGTGGTCTGCAGCTTGTGGGGTGGTTATGAGTCCACAGTCCTCAGAGACCCACATAGCATGCAAAGGTTGCAGCAACATAGATGATTATTTTCTACATAGCCATCAAGAGTATAGCTAATGGTTTTTTTTGTGTGTGTGTGTATGTGTGTGCGCGCATGCTTTGGTTTGTAGGCATGTACTGTATTCACATGGCTTTAAATGTACTTCTCTTGTGATGCGTCTGCTAGCCGAGCTTCTATAATTACCACAGCCTGCAGCGCCTCATGGGGAGCATATTAACACACACGAGTGGAGGAGCAAGAACCAGAGCACATGCACAAGTCATACAGGCTGCGTGTGTGCCGTATCCTGACCTCTGATGTGTGCATCTGTAGAATAATAGATGCATTAAAGGGGTACATTGTTACTCATTGATCATAGTGTTATGCGGTTTTATTTTTATTTTTATTTATTTATGAGTAACGCTCATCTAATCCAGCAGAGATCACTTCTCTAAGTAGGTAACCAAGACAGATGTAAAACTGAGGCTGTAAAATAGATGTACTTTATTGATCCCAAAAAAAGCTGGGAAATTACAGAACATGCCATAAGAAGAGGCAAATGTACATATATGCAGCTTGACAAATACAGAGAGAAGTATAAAGAATGAGCTAGAGCTGCTAGAATTGAATGATTGTCAGAAAAGTTATCAACAGCAATCAAAAGTCAGTTAATCAATCAAGTCCTGTATCAAGTGAATTTTTAACTTTTGTTTAATTTAATCTTTTTTATCATCTTCAAGAGTAAATGATTAATACAATTAGTTGAAAAGAAGGGCTGAGTGCTAAGGGAAAGATAGAACAGTTTTGCTGCACTTGTTATGTTATGTTTCCATTCTTAGATTTCGATATTTATAAAGCATATGCAAACATATATTCCTTTTTTTTTTTGTCATTACCAGGAATTTTTCAGAGTTAAATAGCATTTAATTTCATAATTCAAAATGTACTGTTTATGCATAATAACTTCTAGGCTTTATAAAAATTTAAATGTTAATGTATATATACAGTGATTCCTGTTCTGAAATTGAAACAATGCCTTTTTTCTTTCTGATAATCATGCAGCTGTATCCAGAGCGTACTTAATGTACAGTACATGCTCTGCCCTGCAGTCTCCTCCTGTCTCTGTACATGTAACCTCACATATTCATCTAACCTTTGACCCCACCGAGCAGCAGCAGCAGCAACACCCCCAGCTGTGCAGTAAATCCCATACAGACCCCTGCCTACCACCCACTGCAGCCACACACTCTTTCTTTCGTCCTCCGTCCGGGGATGTGGAAGCGGGAGGTAAACTGTATGTGAACATGGCATCCAAGCGTGTGTTCATTTCCTCCCACTTCTTTAATTCCCTTTAGTGAAATAATTAGAAGCAAGAAGGCTGGAGAGCCTTCATAACATTTTATGTTATCTAAGACTGGCTGCTGTGTTATGCATTATAGCGCTGCACGCAATCCCATCAATCACGCTCGGGATTACCAGGTGCATAGAGTTGGGAGGGAGGACGGCACACTCAGGCTCTCTGTCTGCTGCTCCTCATATGTGTGCTCCTGCAGTCCACCCTGGACTCATGTTAAAGAGGGAACCAGGATGGGTGGATTGTTGTGGTGCGGGCAGAATCCTGTAGGAGCACTGAACAGTCATTGTTATGTAATTTCCTCCGAGCATGGATTGGTCAGGCAGCGGGGTTGTTGGTGGGCTCAGCACGGTAATCTCACAAGCATTATCTGTCTCTCAGAATCAGCGGTTGTTGTGTGCAGGACTCACTCATCCGTGCCTGCTTTTGTAAAAACAACCAATGAGCCAGGCTGCTCCATTTCTATCATCCATCTTATCCTAACAGATTTATCTTTGTGCATGAAGTCAACAGACTCAGGACCAATTTATTCTCATTAGTTTAGGTATTTCCCTGTCTCATCTGACTTCTTCCCTTCAATTACTCTATTTCCAATGGCACAAAAGCTGGCTCTAGGCTGTCTAAATTGTAGGCTTATGTTTGGTACCAACAAAAAAAAGCATGTGCTGAAACAGTTCGAACAGCATTCTACCACAAAGCATACACCTAATCACAAGGTTTTTGTATGGTAAAAAGAAACCTTCTCAAAGCATGGTACTGCAGCATGGGAGATTGAGCGTGGGGCTTCCCCTAGCTGTCCAGGTTATTCGACTTTTTGGTCCATTTTCTTGTATGTTTCCTTCTTGAAATATGTATTTAAATATATAGCATCATATTTCTACAGTATAAAAACAAGTCAAAAGGGAAATTGATCTTTACTTCATTTTCACTTGTAGTGTAGTACTTCAATACTTCAATATTTTGAAGTTCCAGTATAATATAGCTAAACAGGTAATACTTGTATATCTTATTAGCACATTGCTGCCCTAATGCCAGAAAGTGATCACTGATTGAGAAAGGAATCTCAGTTTGATGTGTTTTTTTTAACAAAGTAAAATCTGTCTGGGTCTGCTCTCTGTGTGCAGACTGCTGCTGTGCCAACAATAGACCTTGAGCCAATCACAGCGTCTGAGAGAGGCTTTTATTGACAGTTTAATTGCTTTGCACGCTATTTCAAAGTTGCAGGTTCAGTGTTTTTCAGTATGTTGTTCTAGAAATTGAGAAAACAAAGAGTAGAATATTTAATCTAAACTGTTATGTAAAATTTAGCATGTGCCCTGAAAGAAGAGCTTATAATCCTTTATCTGGATTGCGAGTCATTTGATCTTTGATACGTTTCTTTTTTTTTTCCTTTTTTTTTTCGTGCATCAAAGAGGTTTTTGTGGTGACATTGCTGGATTAAATTTCTTCTTTCTCCAGTGTTTTCTTCATAACTTCATGGAATACATAACGGACACATACCTGAACATGTCAGCAGGACTGTGAGTCTGGGCAGTCCTCCATGGAAGTATTTATCTCTCTGTAATGTAATCATAGATATGTGTGTGTGTGTGTGTGTGTGTGTGTGCTGGCCGGCGTGTCTGTACCTGGCTGCTGCATGAGATTGCAGATTGTAAAGGTAAACCACTGTAAGCTGCGATGGTGCTTTTTCTCTTATTAATGCGGAGGACACAGGAGCTGTCAGTGCTGTTGTTCCGCTGCTGGTGAAATAGTAATGAGTGTGTATAACGGAGCTGAGCCAGTGTGGTTTACAGCTCCGTTGCACTAGGAGGCGAGGCCAGGGCACATGGAGCACCGACTGACTGCGCATCATGTCTGCGTGCCGGGGACAGAGACAGAACAGGAGGCTTTGGCCATCACTGGAGAGACGCTAATTGGGAGACTGAGGTCAGACTCCTTATCGCTTTGTACAGAAATGTTAAAAAGAGTTTTCTAACTACTTAATGCATTTCAAGCCCTCTAAAAACTGAGTAAGGAAATAAAATTGTGATTATCGGTCATTAAGGTCAGAATAGGTTATGGTTTGTGGACATAAAGTCAGTGCAAATAATTTTAAGATTAACTTGAAAGTGAAAAAGTATAAATGTTCAAAAAATGATGATGGATTTGAAACTTGGAAGACTCTATTTAAGCCTATTTTGATGCTATTTTTGTGTTTTATTCACTTGACACTGACAATACTAGAAAATACAAATTTCGGCTCCGTGAAACAGTGGATTTGAGTCTAAGTGTGCAGATTGAAGTGTTAGAGGTTGAGCCTCAACTGTAATTTGCTTGGATTCTGATTTACTTGACAAATGTCCGGTTTTCCTAAATGGCTGATGGTGATTTAGTTGTCCTGAAATGTTAAAAGTGACTCTACAGTGGTTCTACAAGTATTCAAATACGGAAAAACTTATAATATCCGTGTTTTAAGAAGATTTCAGCCACTGATTGGTCATCATTTCATCACCTCTGTGCTCAGAGAATAGCACTGACACACACACTGCAGGTTGGTACAGTGTGAGGCAAACAGAGGCACAGCATCACCTCAAGTAGTCAGCCAGGTGGTTTCCTCATGTTTTTCTAGCAAAAGTTAATACGGCAGATGGTCGGCACAGCGGAGGTGTGTCGGGAGGGCCTGAGAGGACATGAATGTTTTCTTTACTCTTGAACACAAACCAACTTTAGTATCTTTAATATATTAGCATAAGGCACTTTTTTATCTTGATAGTTTTATCAACAGACGTTTTGTGTTGTAAGGCAGATTGATGCTGTCAGAATCTAGCCACACTGCCCTCCAAAGCTATTTGAAACTTTAAATCAAAGTAAAATAGTTATACTGTGAAGTAAGGATGGAGGGAAAATGAGAGAAAAACATTTAATTTCAAAATCAAAGTCTGTTGTGAAATTGCCATTGATCACTTTTTATGAGGTTCTGAAAATTAGTTTAATGTGCATTTGACCTTGATAGATAAAAAAAAAAACCTGAATGTGTATGTAGTTGTGTGTTTTTTTGCTTGTTTCTGTTACATCGTGTGGCTTTGAATGTTTCCACGTGAGCACACAAGCTTGTGATCTGCTGACCTTTGGAATTTTGGCTATAGAGCAGAGCTAAATGTTGTCACTAAGCAAACAGGTCGGGTATTTGAAATCCAGGCTCATATGGATATCTAATGTCCCTCTGCCGCTTTCTCTCTCTCTCTTTACCAATATTTAACTGGAGCTGTATTTTTGGGAATTCCCCTGCTGTGTTTTTGTGTACGCAGTCAGTGTTTACAGGAGTGTGTCTTCAGGCACATAGCGAGAATAGCAATTTCTGCTTCCACCCACTCAGGGCCAGAAGAATGCTTGACACTGTGTTAATTTGGCACTTTGCATCACAAAGGTGTAGTTTTTCACAGATCCAACAATCACCTAAACACACTCACCATTCCCTAACGTCAGTCCCATTGGAGCCAGCATCCTCGGCCATCTGCACCGTGACTCATTTGACTGTCATTTCACACCATTTACAGGCCGAGTTTGGAAGTCTCCCCCTCAGCTTCGCCCCGGGATACAAGACCTCCTCCTCTGGCAGTGTCCCCTGCCGGGGTGTGGCTTGTGGATGGAGATTTGACAATACTGCTCCAATCTCCCAACCCCCCACCCGCCCTGCACCAATGCATTCCTGCTAGTCCCTCCCCGTCTTCTTCTTCCCCAGAGGTTTGGGCCTGCAGTGAGTGGATGGGGTGGAGCATCTGTTCCCCGAGCCTTTCCTTTCACCCGCAGGCCCTCCCTCTCAATCAGTCTCTTTTGATATACCCCCTCTGGTCACAGTCAGTCTCAATCTCTGCCATCACCACTCACAAACACACACTACAGGCAGACACACACCATCTAAACCTCACTCCGTCTGCGCTTCTCTGTCTTTTTCTCTCCAGTCTCATTTGGTCAATTTCTTCTTCCTCATACTTCAATTGTGCATCTTTACTCACACTGCTGACTGATATTAATTTGGTCTGTGTTTGTTTGCAGGTGAGAAGCAAGACGGAGCCGAACCTGAGTCCAGATCACACACAGCAAACCCTGTGAGATGCTCAGAAACCACCTCACAGGTCAGTACGTCCATGCACCTGCGCACAAACACACAAGAGTGCAAAGAAGCTGAAAGAAGGGGCTTTACTTCAGCACATTGTGAGACATTTAATGACCTTTTTTTGGGAGACAAAAGAACAGTACTTCTGGCATTCTGGATCTGACCTTTTGATTTCTCTCTGACTGCTGTGGCCCGTCAGCCCTGTAGGTTGAACTCTCTTATGTCTGGAGTATGGACTCCTGTCAGGTGATTTTGATTTGAGGTCTGAGTTCTCCACCTCCAGAGATAATTGTAAAAATGGTCATTTACATAACATAGAAACAACAACCACTTTTCCTTCAACATATCTGTAGTAGTATTCCATTAGAATAGCTTTACGGCAAAATTCAATATAATTAACTTGGGGAAAGGGTCAAAATAGCCAAAATATAACTCGCATGACTAATCGGCCATTTCCCCCTGGCTGTGTCTATAGGGATAATAAATACATTTGTTTTCATCTCTTTACGGCAGTGAGCAAGGCCAGTACTTGCTGACATAAAGGTACAATTCAAACAGATGTCTTGAACTTTTCAGTCCAACATGACTCATTTGTTTCTAGTTTTCAACTTCTACATCTTCTACTGAGTTTACTGGCAGATTGCAGCCCTTCATAGCTTATAGTGCCAATTTCTGATGAAACTAAGCTGTAGCCTAGTTTATCGCTCCAAAGCTGGAGATGGAAACAATCTTTTTTACATCATTTTGGAAGAAGGCTTAAAATTTCTGTCTGCAGTCTGCAGTCAAATAGGTATTAGCTTAACAAGAGTGGGTACAGCTGTGCAGTGCATTTACACCCTGTGGTGAAAATGTAGGTTAATCATAATAACATAATGACCACACTTGGAATATAGAGTTTTGTTTTGTTTTTATCACAGGAGCAGTACTGGACTGTATGTATGTGTGTGGCTGTATGTGTGGACTCTTTCGTCACAAATAGATAAATATATGCATGCTGGAATACAGGACACAGTGTGCATTCATATGTGGGATGCTGATTCAATTGGCATGGAGAGAACTGATTTTGTACAAAGGGATTTTCTCTTGTGCAGAAACACAGTCTGTCCTACTTACAGAGACGCCACTGCAGCCTAACCTGCTGTTCCCAGCTGGTGCTGCTTTGAAATACATCCCCCTCCTCCTCCCTCCGTCTCCTCTCTTCTCCTCTCCTTTCCTCTTCATCTCTCTTTACTCCTCCTATCTGAGACTGTGCTGCAGGCTCCGCCCCTTCTGCCCCCTCCCCACTCCTCCTCTGCTCTTTGAGCCGCGTCCTCTCTGCGTCAGACAGCTCCATTCATGAAAATTGTGACGTGAGCAGGTTTTCAGCGACCCGGTGACGCTGCCAGCCGCCCACTCACATCCCAGGTGCTGCGGGAGTCAGAGGAATGTCCGTCTCTCTCCAGCCTCAGCCTCCCTCTCTCCCTGCTCTTCTTGCTGTTTTTCTCCATCTTGACCGACAGTTCAGCCTCCTCTCCCCCGGCTTTTTTTTTCTTCTTCTCCCATCCCTGCCTCAGAGCTGAGAGAGGACCATGAATCTGAGCTCTGTCTGCTGTGAGTAATCTGCTGATGCTGTGTCTTTGCCATACATCTGAGTGAAAGCAATGTGATGTGGAGGTACTTCTGCTTGTAAATCAAGCAAATTATCTCATATTGTTTTCTTTGACTGCACTTCTTTGATTTGTTTGTGCGCAGGGAGACATTCAAGTGTGTGTGCGCTGGTTGTAAGTGGATCAGCTGTGTCAGTGTTTGTTCAGTAGCTGTGCTGCAGGAGAAGTGTGTTCAGCGGTCGTGCGTCGGTGCGTGCAGGAGCTATTTTAGGCTCAGCAGTGATGCTGCTGCTGCTTTTTGATGCAGTACTTCTCTGTGCCCTCTGAAGGGCAGGTTGAGATGTAGGTATGGTATGGAACAACAGAACCCCCTGCCCCCCACCTTCTGATGAAGCAGCCATATGATACTCTAAGGCATTATTATAGCGCTGGACAGATGACAGACTTTTCTGGGGCACACGTGTACTGAACACAGCCCCAGGCATTTCAGTGTGTGCTCAAAAACAAATCACTTTTTCCACATTCTGTCTTATTTAGCCCAACCTCTCTTTGTCCATGTTCCCATGACTACTTCACCATCTTCAACTTTTCCCCCCTGCTTTCTATCTTCATCCTTCTATTTATTTTACCCAGCTGGGGAGCAGGAGCGTGTATACCCACCTCTGTCCTCTGCTACTAAGCATGTTTATGTAACTCTACAGGATGAGTAGCCGGCAGCCGGGCTTTAGAGGGGAGGAGAGGAGAGAAGGAGGAGGAGGGGAGAGCTCCATCCATCTATCCATCCATCCATTCTCAACAGAGTGTTTAAAAATAATGGCTGCATTTTCATAACCGTAAGGAGTTTGCCATTTTATTTCTAGAGCGTCTAACTTGGGGTACCCAGTTTACTATTAAAAATAGATGAGGGGCAGGGGTAGTGTGCGTCCAGGAGGCAATAGAAGCACTAATGTGTATTGATTTCCTGGCTTTCTTCTGTGGTAGAGCCTGTCTTTAGGCAGAAGAATAGGAACATGTAGTACAACGCCCACTTCCTCTTAAACCTGAGTGCCCCATTTTAATTTTTTGCACCATAGCTTTGTGTATTTTCATATTGCAGACATTAAAATGGTGTCAGTCACAGCCAGTCTCCTGCAATATGGGTGTTTGTCTGTTGTGTCACTTTTTTGTGTGTCTGTCTCTCTCCTCGGCCCTTGTTGTTGTTGGCGGGCCAGGCAGGCCGTCCCTATTAAAAGAGCACAAGGGGGATTGTTGTGGCAGCAGCTGCTCTGGTGTGTAGCAGCCACTGTGTGTCTGTGTGTGTGTGTGTGTTTGTCTGTGTCTTTCTATGTGTGCTGCTGTCTCCTGGCCGTGCAGGGCAGACAGGCCCAGTTCACATGGAGCCGGCTCCTCTTGTGTCCTTTGTTGTCGCTCTGGGAGTCTTTCCCATTGGAGCGTGGACGGTACAGTATCCTGCCGCAAGCAGCCACAGCAGCATCAGAAAAGCAGTTTTTTCTTTATCTGTTGTTGTTCATCTTTCATTCATTTTTCTCTGTGCTGTCTTTTTCTCTTTCCTGCCTCAAAATTGTCCTTGCTATCGCCCTCATTCATTGCAATCTGTGTCCTTTTTTGTCTCCTTAATCTGCTTTTCTTCCTCCTCTTCTCTCTAAGCCATTCTGTCCCTCCACTGTCTCTTTGGCCCCACCGTCCCTTTCTGTCTGTTTGCATTCATCATCCATCCGGACGGATCTAGTTGGCATTCATAAATAAAGCTCTGTAAAGCTCTATCGCTTTGCATTGCTTGGAACAAAGAGTCTCTTTGACTGTAAAGGCAGATATTGAAGTTCAGGTTGTGCGTGATAGTTGCAGATTTTGGGAGGCTGTGTGTCCTGGTTGCAGTGCTGGCTGCAGCCTCACTGAGAGGCAGGGAGAACGGAGCTGGAGGGAGAGTGTGTGACGTGTCGATGGCGCACACGCTTTTCTTCAGTTATTTATTTTCTCCAATTCTGGCTGGTACCGGCTGAGGCTATTTGAGGCACAAGTTATATGTGTGTGTGTTTGGAGTGCTAATGATTCACAGCAGCGTTAACCCTGAATTGCAGTGTATTCCTTTAGAACGTGTTGACCAGCTGGGTTCTGCTTGTTGGACTCAGTGACAAATGAGGAAACAACACAGTCAGATAATAACTGTGTTTGCATGCATACTATTATCTCATGACTATTATAACAAAATGGCAAAATTCTGACTGAGTGCGAGTCAAAGACACAAAATATTTAACCTTAACCAATTAGGATGTGCCATTGTTGGCCAAAGACTGGATCGGATACTGACATTTAAAAAAAAAGGTATAATCAAATTCGATCCATGAGCATAAGCTACACTGATGCTTCACTAAACTTTGGGCGACCTGTCTTACAGAGAGAGGTGAGCAGCATGAACAGTTCTTGTTATATTGAGGTATTGTTGTGGGCAATCTACTTCTTCCTCTAGGGGGGTAGTTTTTAAATGGTTTTAGTTTTAAGGAAAAAAGTTATTGGTATTGGTAACTGTGGTATCGTGCCATCCCATAGGGATGCAGAGATTTGGATGCAGAGCATTTAGAATATGCATCTCAGTTTAGGTTTTTAGTGCAGTTTTTGACACACAGCTTCTTGTCTGTTTACGGTCCACTCAGTGTTTTGTACTCTAAAAGAAAAGTCCACATTTCTCGTCAGAATGGGAAACATAAATATTCTGTAAAAGACTTTGGGTCAAGTATAATGTAAATGTGGTCAATTATTCTTTTAGACTTAAAAAAAAAACAAAGAGGCTGAAGTGTAGCTGTTTTGTCCTCACACTTTTATCTTCCTGTAAGCCAACTCTCTGAGAGTTTCATTCATCCACCTGAAGGACCCCTGTGTCTGAGAAATCCAGCCACATTCTAGCCATATACTGAGCAGGACCAGCTTTGACCTTGTCCCTTTTTACCTCAGCAACACCAGTCAGACCCTGAGCAGCCAGGTTAGGCATGGAGGAATTATTTCTCCATGGCCTGCTTTCCCCTCCAGCCACCACCAGGTATTTCAGTCAGCTCAGGTGAGTCACCAGAGGGAATCAGAATATGAAGAAAGAGGGATTATGGGGAAATGTCAGCCTTGTGACGGCAGATGCCTAAAAGCCGTGCCAGAATTTGTTTATTTCCCTCCACTGCTACAGCCGCACCAGCAGATTATTATTTTCACCCACCTACAGCAGGCTGTCCAATCTCCCCTGGCAGGACTCATGGCCATGGTAGCGAGGGAAAGCTGATTTAGAAATCAGCCCACATCTCGACAATCAAATCAGGACTGGCCGCTCTGTTGGCAGTGTCATGTTTCTGGGGTCTCTGTATCTGAAGATCATATGGACGAATATGCTATAATTCTGTGTCTGCTTCCGATGACGAATAAATCTACCAGCATTTTGTATATCTGTTTCATAATGCTGTTTACTCACATGATTAACACCGACCATGAAAGTCCATAGTCTGCTTTGACAAGGGAAACAAGTACAGATACCAGAGTTCAGCTGTTCAACTGTGACCCAGAATAACAGACAGTCACATGTGTTAGTTCAAACCAAAGAGACTCCTGTGCTGCTGATGGTAAGAGACTCCTGTGTTTGTCCAGTTTATTTTGTTTTTATACTTCTTTCCTTTTATTAGTTACTTGGGATGCTCAGTAGGGACCAACGCTGCTCTCAACATCAATTTCTTTGCTCTGTTTGTTTTAAGAGCGGAGGTCAGGAGGGAGAGAACCAGTCTGCAGCAGATATTTATCTTTCCTTGTTGCCTGATATCAGACTGAATTGTCAACTCCTTACACTTTGTTTCAATCTATGCTTTGACATAAAGTACACTGTATGTAGACTGAAGCATGTAATGTGGAACCAAAGTTCACAAGTGTGACTTCCACCCGAAATCTTTTAGCTATACACCGTCTGCAACATATGCTGAGGTTAGTGCAACAAGCAGATTGGTGCATGAGTCTCTCACGCTATGGTGAGAACAAATGAAAGGGCAGAGTGGGTATCCATCTGCAGGTTCAGCTAGTGAGCAAGGTGTGTATAAGATGAGGATGGGGATGCTATAGGATGTTTGGCTGCATTGTATGTTTAGACAGAGGTGTTTGTTTGTACAGTGTAAAAAAAAAATGGCACTGGGAAAAATGCCTCCTCAGTCCCCAGCAGGAGGACTTTTGTCAGTCTTGACACTTGCACTGTATGGTTCAGATAAGAGTCGTTTTTACACACTGTACGGAAGTTACACAGACTGAACTGTGACTTTTGCATACTTTTACACTGCCAATATGTTTTGAAAAAAATGCAAAATACAATTTTGGTTTGCTTGCCCACTCGCTACTAAAGCCAGACTGATATGGAATTTTTGAGACCTAAGCTGATACTGACTTAAGGGTGGAACATTCATTGATCACCTATATGGTAGCCAATGTAGTATA